>CM031371.1:94230193-94616925 GCA_018208015.1 Medicago ruthenica | reverse complement strand
GGGGGTGCTTGTTGGTTTGCAACTGTTGTGGAAATGGTTGAAGTTGGTTTAACAAACGTTTTCATAAAAGCTACAGATGGTTTGGGTGGCTGTTTTGGTGGATTGACTTGTTTTGGAGGATTGAATCTAGGAGGGCCAACATGAGAACTCTTAACAACCTTTCTCTTCTTGCTTACATGTTCTTCTACTTCGTCTGCCATCATAGACATTGCTGAACCTTGTGAACTTTGTACTCCATGACCTTCACTTTGAACCTGACTTGGATCCTAAACTGGAGTCTGAACTTGAGTCTGAACTGGAGTCTGAACTTGAGTCTGAACTGGAGTCTGAACTTGATTTTGGTCTTCACTTTGACTTACATTTTCTTGTTCTGTTGTTTTTTTTTTTATGGTTTCCTCTGTCATAGAAACATAAACTGAATCAGAATATGAAATTGTTATTCAAACGGATTTTTATGCTAAATATGAAATAAATTACCTTCCTTTTTTGTGCTTCAGGGTCAACAGTCTTACTTTTGCATCCCTTGCTATTGTGACCAAATTTGTTGCATGTTGTGCATTTGTATCTTGTTCCAGCTCTGCTATACTTCCCTTGTGTTTGACAGGGTTCACTAGGCTCCCTCCTCCTCAACTTTTTTGGTCTCCCAGGCCCTTTTTTAAACACTGGTGGAAGCATCTCCTCACATTCCACCTCAGGCCACATGTCTTGCCCATTTATGGCACTCACATTAAAACTATAGCAAGCCTCATATGTCTTCCTAGAATAACACTCAGCAACATAGTCTTCTAGGTTTTGGTCTCTCTTTGCCATGACTGTAACTGCATGCCTACAAGGTATACCTATCAACTCCCAAAAATTACAACTACAAGTCCTCTTTGCCATATTGACAGTACCACCACCTACCATTTCAACTTCAAACTCATCAGTTATTCCCCAAGTTGCTATCCAGTTCCCAACTTTCTCTATCTCAGTGTTTAATCTTTTCCTAGGCATTGGCATGATATCATATTGCCATTTACTCAACTTGTTCCTAAGTGTTGACATCCTATTCATTAGGTATGTTCTAATCCACTCACACATGGTAAGTATTGGCTTATCTCTAGCTACTAATATAGTTGCATTAAAAACCTCAGAAATGTTATTCATTAAGACATCACATTTTGGATAATATGAAAATGCATGCTTACATCATAATTTAGGGTCAACAGCCATAAGCCATTCCCATGCAGGCACATCTACTTTCTTCAACTCATCCATCTTAGCAACCCAAGCTTTGCATAACAATAAAATTAAAACCCAGTCAATCTTTACATAAGTTAAAAAAAATCAATTAAAAACAAAAAGTTATTTGTTTTACCTTGTCTATAGGTTGCCTTTGCTGCACCCATCATCAAATCCCTTATCAAAGTTCCTTCTCCAACATCATCCTCTTCAGAACATATCAATACTCCTTTTCCTTTGTCAACTCCTTTTTCCTTCTCAAGACCTTTTCCCTTGTCATTGGCCTCAACTTCAGAACTTTGCCCCACTTCACTAACAGTAACACAGTTTGGGAATGGTCCACCAGCCCTCTATATTCATCGACATCATGCTCAATAAAAATGTTAACTACCTTATTTCCCTCACAGCATAATCCCTTAATTTCATGACAATCCTCATCTACCTTAAGAATCCTAAAAATTTACATCATAATCAAGCATCCACCATAAACCTATACCCCTTTTTTAACCTTTTAGATCCCTTCTACAACTTACCAATATTTTAAAAAAAAAAACACCATTTATCAAGTCTAAACCCTTCAAACTTTTTTACCTCCCCTCCTGTATAACTTATCAACCAGTCCCTGGTAAATCACCTCCATAATGAAATGCAACAGTAAAACAATATCCATAAACTGGACAAAAAAAAGGCCGCAACATTTCATCAGAAATATAAAACAAAAAAAGCAGCAACACTAGATTTAAGTTTTTCACATTTCGAGAAAACAACAATAACAACAACCTGCGAAAACAACACCAACAGTCATGAACGAACGAACGAACTAACGTAACTCCAACACCAACAGTCACGAACGATTCTCGTACTAGTTCAACGACCACGATATCGTAACGAGGCAAGAAGAAGAAGGAAGAAGAAATGAGAAAGAAAGAAGAAGTTCTGGGCAGGAAAGAAGAGTGGAAAGCCAGGGGCAATTTCGTCTTTTTACAGAGTCAGCATTCAGTAAGGGCAAAAACGTAACTTCATGTGTCAGAAGCTGAGTCAGCTTGGTGATTACTCAGTCAGCTGATGCCATGTAGGCGCCACGTCACTAAATACTTGACACATAGGCAAAAAATAGTAATTAGGACCAAAGTTTAAGTGATTAGTAATTACAGGAAAAATTAGAAGGATTAACAAGTACAGAGACTAAAATTCAAATGAGCCCTATTTGCAGGAATATATACATATTTAAGCCTTATTATTATTTTGTTTTCACATTCACCTTGTCCCATTCATACACGTGCACATACATTCACAGCACCCACCAATCTTAGCCCCTAGCAAGCAACTACAAATTCTCACGTTAAAACTAAATAAATATATAAACCACCGGCGCGTGTGCCCCAAACTCCGTCGATCGTTTCCACAATGACCAACAACACCTCGCCGGCGTCGGTGGCAGGCGCGGTGGTGAACGCAGTGGCAGCAATTGAACTCACCGATTCCTCAACCTGGTGGAACGACATCGACGAATCTCCGGTGTGGCAAGACCGCATCTTCTACACCCTCGCCGTCCTTTACGGCGTCGTTTCCGCCATAGCTTTGGTACTTTCCCATCCTATTCAATCTTAGGGTTCTTCCCTATGCGTTCTTAACTCAATTATATTATTATTATTATTATTATTATTATTATTATTATTATTATTATTATTATTATTATTATTATTATTATTATTATTATTATTATTTTTTCCAATTTAGGGTTTTATTTACTTAATTTACTTTAATTTTTTTAATTATGAATTTTTATTTTAGATTCAACTTGTTAGAATACAATTGAGAGTTCCAGAATATGGTTGGACTACCCAGAAGGTGTTTCATTTTCTCAATTTTGTGGTGAATGCAGGTTTGTATTAGTACCAATTAAGCTTGTTCTTACATTAATTTAATATTAATCGTTTTAATAATTGTTAATCAACTTAAACTATTATTTATGATATGCACACTTTTTGAATTTTGCAGTTCGATGTTTAGTTTTCATCTTCTTTCGGAATGTACAGAGGTTACAGCCAGAGGTACTATAGAGCATTGATTTTAGCATTTCATTTGAAGTATTTTCTAGCATTTCTTTGAGTGTACTTTGGTTTTGCACTCCGGGGTGGTTGAAATGGAGGAGGGCCTATGGGGTTTTATGTGATACAAAAAGTACTGCTAGTGTTGTCAAATAGCGGCTATAGCGATGTGAAATTTGAACAAACCGCTATTGTTTTGTGATATGCTATATAGTATAATGTGTTGTCAAATAGCGGCTATAGCGGTGCTATAGCAATGTTACATGGTGGAATTTGAACAGACAACTATTTTCCTTCATCCGTGGTTGACAACATTGGGTAAGACTAGACATGATATAATTAGACATGGAGACATTAGAGGGAAAGTTGGGGTACCACTTATTGTAGAAAAAATGGTAGAAACATAGCTTGGGTGGTTTGCACATGCAAAGAGAAGACCTATATATTTTGTCGTAAGGAGAGTAGATCAAATTAAGGGTAGTCAAATCACTAAAGGCAGAGGAATACTTAGAAAAACTATATGAGAGACTATTAAGAAAGATATCGAGATTAATGAGTTGGATATAGATATGATATATGATAGAATATTATGGCGACGATCGATCCATGTAGCCGACCCCACTTAGTAGGATAAGGCTTGGTTGTTGTTGTATTATATGATTTTTATTAGGATTTACTTCATATACGTCAGTGTAAAAAAAGTTATATCGTTAATCAATTGTAATCATCAAATCGTTAAAAGCATTTGACTTTAATCACAATTGCATCTAAAGTCACACATATGATTTGTTGACATTGTATTAAAATTAAACACATTTTTATTCTTATTTGGAAAGAACAGGGTTTAATATGGTCATACACATATCATTCACAATTTCACACTACTTGTGTTTATGTATGTAGATTGTCCAACATATCTTACTTGATGTACCGAGTCTTACTTTCTTTACAACATATGCACTCCTGGTCTTGTTCTGGGCTGAGATTTATTACCAGGTAAGTTTGGTATTGGGGTATTTACTCTATCGTCTGTTTTCTTCTTTTGTCTTGGTGTGTTTTGTAGTTTGGTTTTGATGGGATGATTATTGCCTCGGTGTTAAATGTTTTTGCAGGCACGTGCTGTATCCACTGATGGACTGAAGCCAAGTTTCTATACAATTAATGTGGTGGTTTATGCTGTTCAGGTGAAAACTCTTGTCTATGTTTTGTTGTTGTTTTACCTTTTTGAGATCATGGATGTTGCACACAGCTCGATTCATATTTGGTTAGTTTGTGTTGAAAATACAATTGACATAAGTATTACTACAATCAAACTTCTGGACAATATGATTTGATGGAGTTTAGCATGTCTAGTAATATGTTCGGTACAATAGTGATAAGAAGAGCCTTAAGCCATTGTAATGTAATCAAATGTCAAGTGAAAATTTTGGAGCGTATATACAATTTGGATATAACAGCGTTTATTTGGCGACTGGATTGATATGGAATAGTTTGGAAATAGGCTCTAAAGTCAAGGTGTTTCCATGAATCAATGATTACAGATAATATTTGTTTCACATGACACCATTCTCATTTTACTGAATTGTGGGACATTTGGCTTAAAATTAATTAAATTAAAACCTTATTGAGGATTCTAACATTTCATACTTCAAGAATCTGGAAAACATTTCATATTTACCAACTGCATTTATCCGTTTGAGGATTCTAACATTACATGTTTTAAAAATTTGAAAAATACGGAAATACCTTTAAACTCTTCATGTCAATATTACAGTCATTCTTTTTTGTCCCAAGGAAAAAGTGATTTTCTAAACAAAGATCTTACCCGGGTCACTGTTGTCAAGTACTCCCTCCATAACTTTTTATAAGCAAATTTGACCAATTCACATTTTTTAAGGAATGTGGTTTGTGTTATTTAATTTAAGTTAAATAACCTATTTTGCCCTCATTAATTGTGGTGTACAGTAGTATATTTTCAAGGTGTTGTTGTTAAACGTGTGTGCATTTAAAAAATTAGAGTAAGGGTATTTCAGGTATATTATCCTTAAATATGACAAAAAAAGTCAATTTTGCTTATAATTAGTTACAACTGAAATGGTTGAATTTTGCTTATATTTTGTTATGGAGGGAGTAGAGGCCATGTGGACTGCGGTGGAGTTTTTTTTTACAACCGCTATGGCCAATGTATGAAGGCTGGGCTGGTGGCACAATGGTGGAAATGGCCTATTTTTGGCCTTCCACCATGGTCAGAAATCCACAATCATAACATCGTTTCTATCAAAAGATTATTAATCTACCTTTAAATAACGCAATGACAGCAATTTCATGCTTTTATCCTTTTATTATTTTTTATTTCAACATAGTAATGATCTGATCCTAGTGAAAGTAAAACTGCTGCTTTAAGTGCAAAACTGGATGGCGATGTGAAATTTCTACATCCCCCACCCCCCTTTAAAAACAAAATCAGAGTATAATTAGCTTGTGATGTTTGATAGAAGCCTTTAGATTAAACTCTAGCACTAAAAACTACCTGATGATTGCATATTGCCACAAGTTAAATTTGGCTAGATATCTAATACTGTTCATTGCAAGATCATGATTGTAGAGACAAAGGAATAGCGTGTAGTATTTATATGTTACAAGCCTTTTCTAACAAAGCTAGATTCAAAATTTAGATCTCTTACCTTCGACCATCATTATGCGCTTGTGTCCTGTATGTTGTCACTTTATCTTTGGTGACATCATAGCTTTATTGATACACCTCCTTCCATTTGACAAGTTACTCCCACAGTTATAGCTTCATCATTATCCTCTCTATGCTCTATTTTTGTAGATCTTTGAGAGCTTCGCCTAACTCTCTCCAGCTGTATCTTGCAGTTTGGTCAATATATAAGCTGAAATTCAATGAATACAGACCCTACATAAAAGTTAAATGTTCCAGTCAGCACCTCTAGCATCTATTACAACGATAATATGACAATATAATCCTTGTCACACAACCTCTACGTAATTCCCAAACTAAACACGTGGAACTTAAGTTGTACTTAGATAAAAGTTCTAAACGGGTCTCTCCAAGTGACTCACATTCCAGCTCAAGATCAATGTACTGTTTTCAAACTATGGTGCTGTCTACATGCAGGTTTTGTGAACCTATAGACACTGTGTGTGACCACTTTCTGAGGCTTCACCACCTTGAATTTTAAGGTGGTGTATCACAGTATATTAGACTGCAACAGTTTTGACTGTACTCTTCATACAGTCATTGTTTTCTGTTGAAAGTTACTTAGAAACATCTGGGAAGGCAGCACATAGCAGCAGTGACGGAAAACAAAAACAGAACATAAATCAGAGAAGTTTAATCGTAAGAGAGGGAGTAGGATATGTGGACGGTTTCCACAAATTAATAGGCTTAGTGACTTAGAAACTAACCGTCGCCCCCTTTCATGTGCTTATAACGGAATTTTATAGCTTTATTTAATTCTAATATTTGTTTTCAAGAAACCAGGTCGCAGACCCGATCTGTGAACAGCTGTTATGCGCAGACGCAAACAGAATCGGCCAGTGCACACAATTCTCCTGGTTCTACAGTTGCTGTGTGGCAACCCCAGCTTCCCACCAAATTACGATTCTTCGCATGCACGGCGAGATCTAGCATGTTCACAGAATCGCACGATTCTATGCACCGACTCGCGATTTTAACTACCATGATCTTGACTGTACTCTTCGTAAAGTCACTGTTTTTGTTGACAGTTACTGCCAGTTAATTAGAAAAGTCAGAATCTGTTGTTTGTTACTCCCTCCGTCCCAAATTATAAGCAAAAAAAATCATTTCACACTTATTAAGAAAACTAAAACATAGTAATTTGTAGTATAGTTTTTTGTGTTATCCTTGGAATAAGTTTCATAGAAAGATGTAAAAACAGTTTTCATTGGTTATTAGTTATAGAGAAAATGAAAGGGAGAGCAAAATGAATGCAATTTGCATTTAATTTATCTTTGGAAAAGATGATTTTTTGAAATAACATAATTAAATATGATAAAAATTGGTCTTTTTTGCTTATAATTTGGGACAAAGAAGATGAGTTTTTTTTGCTTATAATTTGGGACGGAGGGAGTAAGGGTCTGTTAACAGTTCAGGTGTGATTTATTAAAGATATCAAATCTGCGCTGCTCCTATCCTTATCAGTTATGTCCTCAAGACTCAAACTTATCTCTAACTGTTGATCCTTAATATTCAATAAGTCCATCTTTTGTCTATCATAACTACTAATCATCACGTGTCTATTAAAAAAAATCTTGTGCCATTGGTTCTGATTTCAATATTTATTTTAAGTGTTAAATGACTGTTACTTTTTTGTTCACGAGTTTTGAGATTGTTGAATGACCAATCTTGTTTTGATTTGTCTCTGTATGTCAGATCATTTTGTGGTTGATATTATGGTGGAAACCAGTCAGCGTGCTGGTCATTCTGTCTAAGGTGTTCTTTGCAGGTTTGTCTGTTTGAAATTTTGTCTGTCCTTTACTTCTTTCAATTTATCAAGACTTTTACGGGTTTTTGCTAAGTAATATGCTATACATGTTGCAACAGGGGTTTCTTTGTTTGCTGCCCTTGGCTTTCTTCTCTATGGTGGAAGGTATTTTTTTATTTATTTTTGTTGGATTTTCAACTCCCCTTGATATAATTTGAAATGAAACTTATTGCATCTAGGTTACAAGATACCAATCTATCACATATTAGGCTCATGCAAGTCCTTGGAAGTTTGTTTGCTAGGGCCTTAGGGGCACATTTCTCTTAAGAGTACTGGTATTGGTGTCTATTTATTTGTCTTACGAGTCCTCCAATGTTCTTCTCATGGTTTTTTAAAGGGCTGATTGTCAGATATGCAGCAAGATTGAAGTGCTTTATATTTTTGAGTTTTTGTGACTTTCTATTTCATTTTATTTTTTTAACTGTAACTTATCCTTCTTTTTCTATTATCTTCTCTTGTTATTTTTTTTTATCAAATATTGAAAAATTTAAGGCAGATAGACTAAATCAAGTAACTACTGTTCATTTAAGTTAAATGTTGAATTTTATTTGTGTACGCAAATATTATATACCCACTTTTGTAGTATCACTGATTTCCCTATCTGGTTTTGTATAGATTATTCTTGATGCTGCAACGCTTTCCTGTTGAATCCAAAGGGCGTCGTAAGAAGCTGCAAGAGGTATGCAATCTGACAGAGGCTGAGTATAGTATTACTAAAACAAGCCCAATCCCACTATTATAATAGAACTACTAACTATAACTATCTGCAGTCCCTAATAATCGGTACACACTGCATCCTAACAACTCATAATTTTAATTTCCTAAATTACCCTCACATGACATGTCTATATTCAATTTAGTCTTATTTGTATTTGCATTTATCTTTTCACAATCCTATTAATCTTAATTACTCTTATTTTTTACTCCAAAATTATTCTCTCCTCAGTCCTCCAAATCCGAATACACTGCAAAAACCCACAGCTTGTAGTATAAAAATATATTATGGGAAATGCTAACAAAGGCCCTACAAGTTTAGAAGTTCAAAAAGGAAATTTTATCTCGGAAATGGTGCATTCAACACCTTAAAACTCTAAATTTTCGACATAAAATTTATCATCTATTTTCTTTTTTTTGAATTCTTAAATTAGCATGATCCAATATATATTAACATCATTAAATCACCTGAATTTCAAAACACAAGGTCATCTAATAATTATAGTTATGTCATGGTCCGAGAAATAGGAAATACAAAAAATAACTTGTTAAAGTTTGTATGAATGCACTAGAATAATAGACACCTGGTATTGTGGAACGTTGATAGAACAATCGTAATAACTGCCACCATAGCAGGGTCTAGAGAAGGCTTAAACCTCCTGTGGTTCGGTTGTATTCAGCCTTACCTTCTATTAGTAAGAGGTTGATTCTACAACTCAAACTTGTGATCCTCTAGTTTCACAGTCGGAATTCCAACCATTAAGTGAACTGTGAAGGCTCCCTTTCCAAATATTAATATATCTCTAATAAAGTAATTATTTGGGTAAGAGTTCTTTGGAAAATGATAATTAAGAGCTGTTAGTGGGGTGTTAGAATAGGTAATTGAGTGGATCAACAGCCTCGTCCCCTATAAGGAAACTGGTGAAATCACACATTCACCAGGGATTTAGCCTAATTAGTTCTTCGGATTGAGAAATTCTGGCCCCCTGAGCTAGCTTTTGAGATTGAGTTGGATCATGCACAGATTCTTAGATGGTATCAGAGCTTATCTTTTTGGACCACTCATATTTGTACACACTCCAAACGTCGTGTTTTTGGTATTAGCGGGTGCGTTAAGATCTTTGTAATTGAGACACCTGCATTTCTACATACTCCAGTGACAGTAATGTGAATTTCCGCTTCAAGCAGCCGTGATCTAGGCTATATATCTCATCACACCACAGAATAGCGGCAAGACAAGATATATAGAAGACGGTGCTATTTTCTTCCCATGTTTAAGTTATAGGAATTATCTAGAGATAAAGGAGGAGAGAGAGAGTGGAAAGGTAAATGAGAGAATAGTCACTTCAAATAATGGAATTTTATACTGATATTTTGTAGATAATATAAAGAAATTGTAAATATAACTAACAATAAGTGATGTTTCTTTTCAGGTTGGCTATGTGACAACAATATGTTTTCTATGTTTCCTTATCAGAAGTGTTATGGTGAGCCCCTTCTATTTTTAAATCAAAATTGATTCCTATTGGCTGGTTTTTTAAATTGAGTTTGATTGTATTTTGTTGTGTCAGATGTGCTTTAATGCATTTGATAAAAACGCGAACCTTAATGTGATGGACCATCCTATTCTAAACTTCATATATTACCTGGTAAGGTTTTTTTGTGTTCTCAATTGTGGTTCTTTTACTGCCAATACTTCTTACTGTTTAATTTGTTTTTTTTGGTAAGATTGGTGATCCCTTTTGGATCTAATTAGGATATTGGGTGTGGGTTCATGGAAGCGACCACCTTGAACACCACATCCCCCTTGGCAACCAACTGAGATGCCACTCGGCTAAAAGGCCGTTTAATCCATAAATCTGTTTGTGTGGCTTCGACTTTGTCTCTCTCTCCCACTATTCCTCTTACCCTTTTCACACTTTTGTTGCAGTTGGTGGAAATATTACCTTCTTCTTTGGTCCTATTCATTTTGAGGAAGCTTCCACCAAAGCGTGGTATCACACAATATCACCCGATTCGCTGAAAGATTGAACAAACTGAAAAAAAGGAGCAATCAGTGGTTGATTATTTCTTTAGCTGATTCTCATAGTCCAAGGGTAATTTTTATAACAGAGAAAGTTAATCTTTTCTATGGTCGGAGTGACAAAGCTTGTATCATGGGGTTTTATAGTTCATTAAGGCTTGTAGATTTCAAAACGTGACATTTCATGCATTCTCAAACGTGTTGAGCTGTGTTATCACTGATATTTGCTTTGTGACTTTGTCTATGGTTGGTTCTGTTGTTTGTGCAATTAAATGTAATGAGCAACCGTAATTGGAACAGTGGAACAGTAATGTCTTGTATAAACAGTGTTACATGTTCGTAAATCTATTCTCAACTTCTTCAGTGATGAATTCTTTCTTCAGCATATTCTATCTCTTTTTGTTTGATCTTTCAAATTAAGCATCCTTAAGCAGTTGATAATGGCCAATTTTAACGAAGGTTTCCTAGATTAAACTCAGTAGTCATTACCAACATTGTACTTGTTACTAAGATACAACCAAATGAAGAACAACAGAAGCACTAAAAACTCAGTACATGATTGCTATAACATATTAATGATCAAAGAAGGCATACCTTGTTCAGATTTGCTGGAATTTGACAGAGTGATTAATGGACAGCCTTCAACTTGGTTGTGCCATTCAGTTGTTCTAGCTTGATGAATACTTTGTATGAGATGATGTGAAATAATTATTTCATCTTCAACCGATATTAGTATAAGCTACCAGCCAGTTAGTAATTAATTGACTATTTGGTTTGACTTATTGGCCGAATGGAAGGTATGAATTATCATGATATATATAGATAGAAGTTGATTGAGAGTAATTAGCTTTAATTTCTATCATACCACTCATCTTCTCCTGGTGTCAATTTCGTTGGGCATGTCCATACATACCTTCGCTCTGGCTTTAAATGGTCTCCCCGCAAGTGGACAGTGGGATTGGTTCACTCGGATTAGTCGGCTTTTAGATAAGATATGAGTTTTAACAAAAAAAAAAAAGTAAAACCTCTTCAATATAATTATTCATAAAATAATTTAGTTGAAAAGTCCACTTCTTATAAAGATTATGATAGGAGTATAGCACAATAAAACTTGCATTTTACGTAGTTCTAATATGTATTTGTGTGATATATATATATATATATATATATATATATATATATATATATATATATATATATAGATACGCACACACTTAATAATCATATTATGAATGCGAAGTATTCTTGGATTTCATCTATGTTCTTTGTTGTGAAATTTGAGTGACTATATTTAGTGGATCTTCCCTTGAACTACATTTTCTTCGTTCACAATGTATGAAATTGACACTTTATTCAAGGGTTAATGGTCAATTTGGTCATTGAATGTGTAACGACTAGTCACAATAATTTTTCAATGTATTGAAATTTTAAAATAATCTCTGATTGTGCACTATGTTAGTCAAAATAATCCCTTGTGTTAAAATGCTTCATTAATATTGTTATATTAGTCTCTAAATATATACTCATATCAATCTCTATAAGTGTTTAATGTCATATCGGTCCCTATACGAAAAAGTTAATGTCACTATTGAGAGACTATTTTAACATCATGGACTATTTTGACTAACAAAGTGCACAATCAAAGACTATTTTAGAATTTCGATATATTGAAGGACCACTGTAACTATTTGTTGCACATTCAATAATCGAAATGACTATTATCCCAAAATTTAAGTCTAACTTACTCAAATCAATATAATATTGGTGTGTAGTTATAGTATCTATTTTGTTTGTGCAGTGACTTTGAATAAAGAGATGTTATTTGAACAACAATATTTTGAACCATTTATGAGACAACAAAAAATATACAAAGAAATATAGATATTAATACGAAAATCAAATCAACCGAAAATATGAACACAATAAGAGTACGAGAGAGATAGTTGTTCCAAAATGTGTGACAAAATGATTATTTCTCTATTGAATAAGGTGAATAGGTCAAAACTTATATTGATGTTGTCAACTTAAAAAGTTTATAACCGAAAAAGCTTGTATTAGTCTCTATTTTTTATGAACATTTAATACGATTTAACCTATTTTCATGTTTTGAAGAAAAATAGATTTCAAGTTTTTAATTTAACTTTTCTAAAGTGAAAAAAATTAAGACGTTATTTTGACAAATCATGATTTTAACATCTTTAATACCCTCCTTAAAACAATAATGCAAAAATGGCTTACATAACATCTTGAAAATTGCTTTATACACTTCAACATTGACTAAAACACACCAGTAATTTACGTTTTTAACCCCATCGGCAGTTAACTACCGATGGGAAGGAAACCAGCGGCAATTAGCTGCCGTTGCCATGTTTTACCTATATTTTCTAAAACTTCACATTTTTCGGCAGTTAACTGCCGTTTCACATCTCTACTCCATCGGCACTTAACTGCCGTGGAACATGAATTTACTTTTTTTTTTCATTATTTTCCACACATTGACTTATTTATATTCCATTATTTTCCATTTTTTCTTTTCTTTTTCTATTCTTTTCTATATATATTTATAAATCAAAATTGTTTTTTAGAGTATAATTTTCTATTCTTTTTCTATTTTAGAGTATAATTTTAATATAAGAGTATAATAAATAAAAATGCAATAAAAAATCAAATTATTTATATATATAATAAAACATTTCATATATATAATAATAAAAGAAAATATAATTTCTGTTATTTTTAAGAGTATAATTTCAAATTATTATTATTATTATTATTTTTATTTATTACTTTTTTTGTTGTTTTTAGTTTTTTCACTTTAATCACATGTCATTTTATCGTTTTTGTTCACGTTAAGATGAAAAAAATGTGAAGTTTTAAAAAATATAGGCAAAACATGGCAACGGCAGCTAACTGCCGCTGGTTTCCTTCCCATCGGCAGTTAACTGCCACCAGATCCTTCCCATCGGCAGTTAATTGTCGATGAGGTTAAAAACGTAAATTAGTTGTGTGTTTTAGCCAATATTAAAATGTGAGTAGCAATTTTTTAACATCTTCAACAGTTGGATACATGGCTACTACCGAGTAACGTGGCTTACACATATAAGCCAAAAAAGCAAAAATGTCTGCGATTTTTCCATGCCAAATGTCACTCTTCCAGTGGCTATATTAACTCCACATAGTTGAGATATCCTTAGTTTGGATAGAACAATGATTATGTCTCAACCACAATTTTCATTCAACAAGAACATATTCTTCTTCACTTCCAACACTTTGTAACTAACCAAACTTGTTATGGCCATTTCATGTTCTTCAGATTGGTCTCTAGCTTATACTAAATGTTACACAACAAGAACATTAAACTTGCATGCATTCATCATTCCCACGTGTCATTTCCCTTCATTCAACTCAGTTTCAAATTCTAATCCGAAGTTTTTCCATGCAAACTTCTCAGCTTCTTCTCACACCCCCATTTTAGAAGAACCTTCTTCCAACACCCCCTTGATCCATTTAGATGTTAACTTTTCTGACACTACAAAATATTCCAAGCCAGAAATTGATCAGAATTTGAATGATTTTCTATGTGGGTTGTTTGAGGATCCAAAGAAGCATGAACTAGCATTTGATTATTATCAAAGACTCAAAGATAGACCAGAGTTTAGACCAATGAAATCAACCTTAAACCATGTGATAAGGTATTTGTTAAGATTCAAGAAATGGGAATATTTTATATCAGTTTGTGAAGATTTTAAGGTTTATCATGTTTTACCTGATGCTGCTACTTGTTCTAAGTTGATTAGTTTTTGCATTAAGAATAGAAAATTCAAGATTGCTGAGACATTTCTTGATGCATTTAGTTCTGATAGTGAAATTGGTGTTTTGGCTTTTGGTTCTGCTTTTGGAAGTTACAATAAGCTTCATATGTTTAGGAGAACTGTTTTGGTTTTTGAGAAAATGAAATCAAGCTGTGTTGCTATGGATTCAAGATGCTATTTACATGTTATGGAAGCTTATTTGAGACTTGATAACAGTGAGAGAGTTGTTGAATTGTTTAATGAGTTTGAAAGTAGAAAATTAAGTGACTCTGATAGTTGTTTAGGTCAGATTTATGGTGTTCTATGTGAGTCATTAGGGAAATCTAAAAGGGCTTTTGAAGCATTAGAGTACTTTAGAGAGATGAACAAGAAAGGGATTTCTGAGTACTCTATTTACTCTACATTGATATGTTCTTTCGCAAGTTTGCGCAAGGTTGAGGTTGTTGAGGAACTTGTAAGCGAAGCTAAAAGCAAAACGACGATAAAGGATCCCGAGGTGTACTTGAAGATTGCGATAATGTATGTTGAAGAAGGTTTATTGGAGAAGACATTGGAAGTTGTTGAGGCAATGAAGGATGCCGATGTCAAGGTTTCGGATTGCATTTTATGTGCTATTATCAATGGTTTCAGCAAAAGAAGAGGGTTTTCGTCTACGGTTAAAATTTTCGAGAAGCTGATATTGAAAGGCTATGAACCCGGTCAAGTCACCTACGCTTCAATGATAAACGTGTATTGCCGCCTCGGACAAAATATCAAAGCAGAGAAAATTTTCGACGAGATGATGCAAAAGGGGTTTGATAAATGTGTTGTAGCTTATTCAAGCATGATTGTGATGTATGGAAGAACAGGTAGGTTGCGAAATGCAATGAGGTTGGTTGCTAAGATGAAAGAAAAAGGGTGCAAACCAAATGTATGGATTTATAATTCCTTGATTGACATGCATGGAAAAGAGAAGAATTTGAGACAGATTGAGAAATTGTGGAATGAAATGAAGAGAAGAAAAGTAGCACCTGATAAGATAACTTACACTAGCATCATTGGTGCTTATTGTAAAGCACAAGAGTTTGATAAATGTATTAAACTTTATAATGAGTATAGACTCAATAAGGGTGTGATTGATAAAGCTATGGCAGGTACAATGGTTGGTGTGTACTCAAAAGTGGGTATGGTTGATGAATTGGTGAAACTTTTACAAGACATGAAAATGGAAGGTACAAGATTAGATCAGAGGCTATATCAGTCAGCATGGAATGCTTTTACAGAAGCTGGAATGCAGTTACAGGTAAAGTGGATGAAAGAGAGTTTCATTGTAACATAGTGTACTCTTTCAATTGCAAACAGTGGGAAAAAAAAATCTGAAGCTGAGGTGTTTTAAACTTGCGAGTAGAGTAAATATTCAAATTGGCGATTGAAATTGTAGGGTTGTATCAATGTAGTCCCTCACATTATCGATATTCTAAAAATGATTCTTGAAATTGTGTAATTTTAATCAAATTCATCCCTCTGTTGGTATTTATGAATGACATTAAGTTGGTAATATCGAGGATGAATTTTAAACTAAGTGAATTGTGTCCGCGATGCGTTTGATAACGGATCCAAATAGGGGACTGAACATGATTAACAATTTGCAATAATAGAAATTAATTTGGAAGATTGATAATGTGGGATCCTAGGTTGATACAGTCCTGCAATTTCAGAGACAACTATGCTACTTACTCCATGTGAGTAATTTGATGCTTGTTTATGCTATCAAATTGAAGAAAAAAAAGAAGAAATATATCAGCAAATACATATGTATATAGATTTTGAGGCTAATAAGCTCCTGTTTGTACAATTTAGCAATTTGCCTTTTGTGATCATATTCATATGCTTCAAAATTGCAATTAAGGAAATTGTTTCAATTGTGACTTCCACAACCCACGTGAAAGGCCATTAGTAGTCGCAGAAGATGGATTTCATGGGGTTATAGTCTTTCTAAGACAAACATGAACTTAACCTTTGTTGTATGATTTTTTCATTGAATGCAGCATACTAGTATAGCATCCACTACAGATTTTTTTTCTTTTGGGTGGACTCCATTGCAGAAATTTCAGGTGAGTAGAATATAAGTCACATACTTACCAATTTTGTCGGTTATTACGGAAATTTTTAACTAAAAATTTGACAGAATGTGTTTTTTTTTTAGCAAAACTTATACTAAGAATATAAAGAGTATTCCAATCCACATGCAAGAGCAACCACAAAAGGAAAGATACGCAACAAATTCAAAACTGAAATGATGATTGCTCAATCCTCCCGCTTAAACGACGTTTCTGGTAGTATATTAGCATATAGGGAGCGGATTGAGAAATCATCTTTCTAGAGATGCATTCCATAGGACCTGAAAAGGCTGAATAGAAATAGTGCAGCCCATTCTTATTATTACCTGCATTAATGTCCAAAAATTGGATAACAAAATAACAATTGGACAAGTAAATATACTAATTTCATCATAATAAAAAACATAATTCCTAGATTGAACAACCTTGACAAAGATAAATGAAAGGTTTAGTCCCACCAATCAACAAATTCAACTAACTATTGAATAAAGCAAAGTCGTACCGGACACGTGTCATACTTTTAAAAAACTTCTCCCCTCTCGAAATAATATAAGTTACGTTTGCCATTCGCACGGGTCTAAGAGCTAATGTATGTATTAAAGAACAACAAAATTAATGAAAAGTAAAACCCTAAAATATTAATCTGAATTAAATGCTTTCAGGATGCACCATAATAGCTGAGAGATGTAAAAGAGTGAGCCAGACAAGCTAATTCCACAAGCTAAGAAGACTCGAGTGCAATAAACACCAAATATGCTTTTGCCACACAAAGGAGCATGAGGGTTCCCATTACATTCCATTGTAGCAACTGCTAATGCTGCTGAGCAACTTGCACTCAGAAACACTGTCAAAACCTAATCAATAACAACATCAAACAATTACAAAAATGGGAGATCACAAGTACTAATTCTATGCTTTTAAATATTTTTTCACATATAAGCACGAATACAGACACGGACACCGGACACGACACAACTAATAATTTGAGAAAGTCACATAATTCAATGTAATTACATGTGTCGGTGTCGAGCACGACACCGGGACACGCCTAATCCGAGGAGTATCTGTGCTTCATAGTTTTTCACTTATGCATACATTTTTTAAGTTTTTATATGCTAAGTTCACCGGTTATGAGTTTTGACATGCCTAATATCATAATGGAATTTTAATTTTACGAAGTTAAAGATATAGATAGATAGGAAAAGTGAGAGGTCTTACGAAATCCACACCAACTGCAACTTGCCACAATTTACTTTTTTCTGGAAGACAATTTAGAAAGACGAGCAAAAGGGTGTAACCAGCAAGAACCAAATTTGCAATTATAAAGTACCTGCAGCAAAATTCTCACCAAAAGTGAACCACATGAAATCTATGAAAGATCGAATTTTTTTTTTTAAAGAAAGAGAATAAGAGAGACAGAAACAAAATGTATAGTAACTCTTGCATAATTAATTACCACTGTATTCATAAGCAAAAATAGTTAAGACGGTATTAAATCTACAAATGACCATTGTTGTTAGAATTGTACATATTTAAAGTTTCTCACGTTGGAATTTACAAATTCACAAATTTTAAAAGAGAGGTCAAAATTATGAATAAGACTAAATATAGATATTGAAACTATATTTAAACCTAAAAATATGAAATGAATTTTAATTGTTACATCTTTCACATACCATATAACTTTGAATTTCAACCTAAACTATGTTTCTTGTTAAAAAAAAAAAAACCTAAACTATATTTAAATATAAATTTGTTATTTCACTTACCAATAGGCTGGCATGTCATTAAACTCCACATGGACATAAGAATCTCGATAATATCCTTTTTGACGTGAAGTGAGCATCAAAGTAGCAGCAGTGATGGCCAAGCCAGAAGCAACAAGCCTCAAAGCACGTGACCAAACACCATTACCATCTGCCATTATCTGTAATTAAAAATATTGTCAATGAAATTCAAGAAGGATCATAGATAAGGACACCATTGAAATTATATTCACATGCATTGTACAGTACTTCATTGATTTATTCATGAATAAATTGAAAACAAACCACTGTTACTCTTGCTTAAATATTCCCTTGTAATTCACAGAAGTTTATTCTTTGATTAAATTTAGCAAAAACAGTATATATTAGACTCAAGTGTAATGATCGATCTTTAATTTTTATTTTTTGAAAGAGTAATTTTTCAGAGAATGACAAATTAATGCTTATGATTAATATATTTTTAATTTTAAGAATATTATAACTACACATATTAAATTTGAAGAATTCATTTAAACCCTCTAAAACCCCTCAAAACCCTCCTCCAATACAATTTATGGTTATGGATTTCGTTTTAAGTGGCCGTTCGTGATGGAGTTTAATTTAGGTGGTGAAGTTGGTTTTGGTGGTTGTTGTCCTCATGAGTGTTGAAGGTCGGACTTGGTTAGGTGTTGTGTGTATTAATTGTTTTTATGGCATGGATTTCGTTTTAAGTGGCCGTTCGTGATGAAGTTTAATTTAGGTGGTAAAGTTGGTTTTGGTGGTTGTTGTCCTCATGAGTGTTGAAGGTCGGACTTGGTTAGGTGTTGTGTGTATTGGTTGTTTTTATGGCATCGTGATGAAGTTTAATTTAGGTGGTAAAGTTGGTTTTGGTGGTTGTTGTCCTCATGAGTGTTGAAGGTCGGACTTGGTTAGGTGTTGTGTGTATTGGTTGTTTTTATGGCATTTTTTTGTGTTCCGTCTATATACGGCGGACGTAGTCTTGAGTAGGGATTTGATTTTTTAATAAAATTTGCCGTTTAAAAAAAATTGGTAAGGGTTGGGTAAAAAAAACCCTAAAATAGTATTCTTAAAAAAAAAACCCTAAAATAGTAGTGATTTAATATAATTAAAAATAAAAAGTATTTTTGTATGATAAAAATGGGATGATGAGATGGTAATCCAAATCAAGGTTTGAGAAAACCTAAGAATTTTAAGAAAATAATTTATATTTATCTACTTTCAAATTGAACTAGCAGAGCTCAAACCCTAAATTTTCAGATCTAGGGGTGTGTGTTACTCTACCCAAAAATTTAAAGCAAAAATTAAAGAACATTCACAAAATTATTTGTATTTTTCTATCTTCAATCGATGGAACGAAACTCAAACTCTAAATTTCTAGATCCAAGGTTACCTACGGACCTACTTTTTTGAATTAATAAAACAAACTGATTTCATAGACAAAAAAATAACATAAATTAAATAAGAAGACAATCGTAAAGGTACATAGCAGCAACTTTATTTATAAAAAAAAAGAAGAAAGTATAGCAGGAATGAAACTCACACACACATAACCTAGTCTAGCAACAAAAACATCAACCAGTAAGGGAAGAAAAACTGATAAAACACATGGTTTAGAGATGAATCTGAAAAAACTAACCTCTTTGAAAAAGGGTTACTAATTCCTTTAAAAACAATATGGTTATCACCAAATTTCTTCTCATTTTTCATTCTGAAGGTAGGTATTTATAGATTTTTAAGGTGTGCCATGGATATGGAAATGGAAATAACGAAAATAAAGGAGAAAATTAATTATTGAATCAATATTTACAATTGCAATTAATTTGATTGCCACCATTTTTTTCTCATGAAATTATTTCCTTCCTTTTTAGTTAATTTCGTTCTTAATTTGGCTTAATAGTTTTCATTTTTCTTGTAGCGTACAACAACTGTAGGCAGCTTCTAAAAACATGGTACTTATGTTTCTTAAAAAAAACACGGTACTTATGCTACCTCTTTTCTATGGAAGTATTTTGAACAATATTGTTCAATTGACAAGACCTATTTTTTTTTATTTTATTTAAGAAATTGACAAGACCTATTGATACTGCTTCATTTGCTACATAAATAATAGGTTCAAACAAATTTAATCTATTGTTTTTTTTCCCGTATTAATTCCTTCTACTAGCTAGTATACTTGCGTCCTATGAAGCTTATATACTCCAAAATGGAGACGTACCTGTATTGTATACGTATCAGATACCGATACTCCACGGATACTCACAGATACGTACCCACGAAGTATTGAAATTAATTATTTTAATTTTTAAAATATATTTTATCAGATACTTATAAGATACTCTACATATACACAATAATACTTATAAGATACTTCAAAGATACGTATCCTAGAAAAGTTAAAGGGTAAGAAAGTGAGATAATGTTGTGGAAATGTATATGATTTAGAATTGTTTCTCGATGAACAACTTAAAATTATATGTCTTGTGGATGAAGGTAACAAGAGAGAGAGTTCAATTAATCAAAATTAGACAAAATTTGTGTTGAGTTCTTTTAATAATGCTTCTATTGATATATGAATGATAATAAAATATGATTTATAAGAAAACTTTACATTTTTTTTTATTTTGATCACATGTATTATTTTTAAAAAATTGTGACTTTTATAATAATATAATAATGAAAAGTAATCAATGATGTTTTTCGTCCAATATTTTACATGCATATAAGTTTTAGTATAAAAATTTTTGATAACGTATCTTAGCCGTATCGTATCCTAAATTTTAAAAATCTCGCGTATCCACGTATCCGTATCATATCGTACCCATACCCGTATCACGTATCCGGGCTTCATAGCTTGTGTCTGAGCTGTTACATCTTTGCTCTTTTTTTTTGATAAAATCTTTTAGTATGAGGTCATGTTGCCCCAATTAATAGGGTAGACCTCCCAGCTTAAATTACCTCCCTCCAATGAAATTGACAAGGCTCGAACCTCGAACCGAGATGATTCAAGATTTGTCTTTTTATCATTAGACCAAACTCTTAATTAGTGATTTTTTTATCAAGTAACATAGTGGTTAAATTCAAACTTTATGTATGGAAATGTAGAAAATCCAAAATTCGAATCATTGACTCCTACAAATGATATCACTGATAGCTACCAACCGAGAATATATATGACAATTTTAATGATCTTTTAATTAACAATTTTATTCCAACCGACGTTTATCCCCGAAAAAAAAAATCCTTGATTGATTTGCTCTTATTATTATTTCCGTCATTCACAATGTATTAATTGATAAATAGTCTTCGTGAACATAATTCAGTTGGCAGAAACAATGCATTGTTGTATGAAGGGGTTGAGATTCGAACTCGGGACACCCTACTTATTCAAGCCACTATGTTACTTGACAAAAAAATCTGATATTATATATACCTTGTCACTGTTTTTTTTTTTTTACAATTGTTACCTTTTTTAAATAGAATTTTTACTTTCTTTTTTGAGTAGTCTAATAATGACTAATTAAGGGGGTTGTATTGGATTATGATTTTAAAGGACAATTTTTGTTTAAAAAAGTTTTTAGGATTTTAAAAGACTTTGTAAGATTTTAATGACTTTGATGATTTTAAAAGAGTATCGAGATTTACAATTTGGATTTCAATGGATTTAACTCATAAGATTTTCTTGTCAAAAAAAAAAACTCATAAGATTTTAAATGATTTTAAAAGATTTTATGGATTTCAAAAGATTTTAAGAATTTTTAAAGACTCATTGTAAAAAAATGATCATAACACAATCTGTTTCACAATATTATCAATACGGACTCTTTTATTTATTTTAATTTATTTTTTTATGAGAGAGATATAGAGAGGAGAGAGAGATAAAGAGAGAGGAGGGAAGAGAGGGGAGGGAGAGGAAGAGAGACTGTGTGTGAGAGAGAAGGGAGGAGAGAGAGGAGGGAAGAGAGAGAGAGAGAGAGAGAGAGAGAGAAAGATAGAGAGAGAGAGGAAGAGAGAAAGTGTGAGAGATAAGGGAGGAGGGAGAGAGAGAGAGAGAGAGGAGGGAAGAGATCGAGAGAGAGAGGAAGAGAGAGCGAGAGAGAAGGGAGGAGAGAGATAGTAAAATCTTAAAAGAAAAAACAATCCTAAGAAATTTCATGTTTTCATGAAAGACTTTTTCATGTTAAAATTTAACTAGAAAATCCCACAAAATCCATCAAAATCCAATTTTTTAAACAATCCTTCAAAATTTGAATAACTTTGAATACCACAAGACTTTTTTTTAAGTGATGAAGAGTCCTGATTGAATACCACAAGACTTTTTTAAAATGACAAAGAGTCTTGTTTGAATACCAAAAGACTTTTTTTAAGTTGCAAAGAGTCTTGATTGAATACCAAAAGATTTTTTTATGATAAAAAGTCTTTTAAAATCTCTTAAAATCTTAATTCAATACATCCCCCTAAAAATTCACCTCTTTAAAGTGAATAAGTTAGTGTTTGGACACACAATACATCCCTTTATTATCGCGTCCCGACGCACATTCATGTAGAAGCCACACTTTCTAGCTTCTAGTAAACGCACGGTAGCGGTGGGCAAATGGGAAAACAAACCGGCACTAAGTAGGAATTTGTCAAACAAACAATGAATAAGTAGGAAATTTAGTTTTTAAACATCGACCTCTGCATATTGTAATGTCCAAGTCAATTAAGTTATGCTTACAAACAATTATTACAATTTTTAGTTTTTTTTTGTTGACAAATACTATTTTTAGTTTGGTGCGTTTTATATTTATATGTAATAATTTTGCACGTTTAAGTAATAAGTGGTACTCTTGTCAAAAAAAAAGTAATAAGTGGTACTTTCTTGTCTAAAATAAAAGTTAGAGTGAGTATTCATTTTAATCCTTGAGAAAAATTGCAAAACTCAATTTAGACTCTAAGAACAAATAAAGGCCGCTTTTAGTCCCCGAGAAAAAAGGGGATAACTTAGTCTCTATATTTTTTAAAGTTTAAATGCA
This sequence comes from Medicago ruthenica, assembly GCA_018208015.1. Lineage (NCBI taxonomy): Eukaryota > Viridiplantae > Streptophyta > Magnoliopsida > Fabales > Fabaceae > Medicago > Medicago ruthenica. The sequence goes on along the minus strand of CM031371.1, from coordinate 94,593,698 downwards.
ATTTTGATTATTCTATTTTAACGAATCAACAACTTTGGTTCTCCTATTTTTAATTACGCATTTTTGATCCCCTTATCTTTTAAAATTTAGACATTTGATCCCTCCCATCAATGTGACTCTTAATTTTGATGATGTGTCAATTGAATGATACCACAATATACATATGCTTAAATGAAAATCATGTCACTATTTGTCCATCTTAAATTAAACATTTTAAAAGTCGTGGAATTAGGCTATGCCCTGTAATTTTAATATCTAATCAAATTTCACACAATCAACTCAAGAAGAATAACAAAAAGAAAGTTTAACATGTTTTTTTGTGAGACACATTCAACTAGGGTTAGCAAAGAGGACCGACCCACATGTTAGACCTGACCCGCTTAAATCAGTCAAAGGACGGATAAGACGGACCGAGTCAATTTAGGTGACCAAGTCCAAAATTTTACCCCTGTCCGCTTTATTGCGGGTTGATGGGTTGGTGGGTCGGCTTGACAAACAAAAAAAAGTAATTTTTAATGCATTTTTTTAACAATTTTATTTTATAAAAAAAATGTTGTTGTTATTTATAAATATAAAATTGGCGGCATATAAATTTGAGGTAAAACACACTTATGAGACAAATCTGGATTATAATGAGTTATTTGGTCGCTTCAGTTTAAATTATGTCTAACCCATTGATAAAAAAAATTAAAAAGTTGCAAGTTGATGAGTTGACGGATCTGTGCGCTCTGCCCCGTTTTTTCAACGAGTTGAGTGGCAAGTTCAAGAATCATTTTTTCAACTACAAGCGGTGAGTTCAAATTTTTAACTCAGTCCGTTAAAAATAGTGGGTTAAGCAAGCCGCCCGACGGGTTGGGCCTATTTTACCGCCCCTACATTCAACATATTTGAAATACTTTTTTTTTTGTTCCACATGTTTGAAATACTTCAAATTCAAATACCGCAGAAGATAAAAATGAAAGAATCAACCAATTTTTGAACTAAATAAAAAAAAAAAGTCCTTTTCTTCTTCTCTTTTTTCAAATTCAAATGAGTCGACACTATATATAAAATGTATATTACAACATAACAATTCTCACAAAATGAAAATAGAAAACAATATAATCATCTTAATAATACTATAAACTAATTAGATCTGGAAGTTCATAACTTTGAACAGGATTATAAGGTACAATGCTATAAGATTCATCAACAAAAGGGTTATTAGTGTCAATAACGCATAATGTAGTAGCATTAGGAACATGTTGTTGTTCAACATTAACAATAACATCATCAAGAAATACCTCCCATTGATCCGTAATCACAGTGGTCTTCAAACCATTTAATTCTTCATAATCATTTCTAAAAACAATAGCTTTCTCTTCATCTTTATTCTTTATTCTCTTGAGTTCTTCAATTTCCTCCTCATTAATTCTTAAAATCTTGGGACATTCTGATTTATTAAGAACACCAATTTCTCTACAAAAATCAAAGTACAAAGTTAATTTATCACCTTGCAATTGAGCTTTTCTTATAATATCAAGACCAATACATGCTTCTTCTTTCCCACCAATATCACAAACCCTTAACAACACACGGTTAAACTCTTTGGAAAATTTACCATAAACTTCCAAAATCTCATCCATCACACAATCCATAGCTTCTAGAATAAGAACAACTCTCATACTCATTTCACTCTTAGGTTTTATTTGTAACAACATATCAATCAATTTTTGTAACTCCTCCAAATTCTTCAACTCTTCCATCAATGAAATTTCTTCACTTTCCTTCCCTCTTTTGTTTTGTAATTTTTTTGCCTCCGCCCTCAAAATTACCGATCTTTGATCCAAATAAGCAAAGTAAGATCGAACAAAAGCGTTAAAAACCCAACCTTTTTCGGGACTTAAATGTCCGTCACTAAAATGTGATAAATCAAATGGTAACCTTCCCATTCTTTGAACCATTGGTAAATCAAAACAATAAACTCCATGAATTAACATTAAACCTTTAAGTGCTACAACCCAACTACGTGTCCTTTGCATTCTCATTGAAAGTACACATAAAAGTGGTTTAAGGTATAAAGGCGATGTTCTTAGCCATTGAAAAACTCTTTGGACATTCTTATAATCCATACATTGTTCATCATGGCTTGTTGCTTTAATAATAACAATTTCAAGATCAGGATTTCTACATGGTCCATATGGTGAAAGCTTTGCAACCCAAATTCTGTATTTATCCTTTAGAACACCCGATGCCCTTTTCCATAGCCTCATTTTTTTCCCTTTTTGTGATTTGTTGAAGTTAATTCTTTGTGAAGGTTGGAATTATGTTAAAACTCTAACATAACAAAAGTCATGCATTCTTGTGTTGTTTGTCTAATCATAATGAGTTGTAAATGTAATTAGGATGAGTTAGAAAAGAAAAAAAAAAAAGTTGTAATCATTGCTTATATGATTTGTCTCATCATGTATTTTTAGTATTGATGTGTTGGTTTTTTCGTATTGAGGATATAGTCAAAGTTGTTACGATGCGTGTTACAATTATAGGTCGTATCTAGACACGTTTTATTCATTTTGTTGTTGAAGGAAGACGCATTTTATTTATTTATAACTACGCAGAGGAACATATTTTTGTTTGAATTCAATTCTTGCAAATTCAAAAAGTGTTGTTTTCAGTCGACTTTATATATGGTCCAATATAATCACGTCACGTGACCCAATAAACTAATGTAAGAGACTAAAAACGAGGATTCAACCTAAACAAAAAAACTTATAAAACATGAAAAATTGTTATAATTGCAGAGACTAAAATCATATTTAAGTCATTATTCCATTATATATTTTAAAATAAACCAAATAATGAACTGATATATTATATGTAAATGAGGAAAATAGGTTAAAAATAATTTTTTCGTCATTTATATTTTTAACCTAATGTTTGTTTTAGTTTTTAGTTTTCTTATTTGTTTTGGCCCTTATGTTTTACAACATTATACAGATTCATCCTTTTACGTACTTCCATCAAATGAAAGTTAAGTTGGCAACTAATTTTTATGTAATATTGTCTTTATTTTTTTTTAAGAATATATAATTTTACAAGTATAAAAAAATTTTAATTAACAAATTACAATTATATAGTTTTTAATATTGATTTTAACTTTTCAATTTTACATACTACCCTTCGGTCAAAAATTATTATGCTCACGAGGCTCTAGAGATATTGCCCAAATAGGTTCAGCCTTCAACCAATTGACTTGAGCCCAATTATATTTCATACTTGTTTAGAACAAGACCATTCAACTATGAGAATTTCTTTTTCCACACTCTTAACTTCTTGTATGCCATTTAAAATACTCATTTTTTCTCTGTTCGGATTATATAATCCAAACACATTTTGCAGATTTTTGCATTATATAATCTGAATCCCCCCCAGATTCCAACAAACTTCATAAAATAGATTTGTACCTTTGCAGATTCAACAAACTTTCATTATATATAATCTTAATTAAAATCCAAGGTTGCCTGATTGTCAAAATCCCTAACCCTAATTGAAGCCTGTAACACCCATATAGAGATTGCCAAGGATCTCTTACGAGTATTAAAATTTCGTACCGGATACATTAAATACAATACAGAAAATTGTTTAATAATTGTACAATACATAAGTCTTTGATACAATCCATAATCCGATACAAACATTCTCCACAATATACATCATTCATATACAAATATCCATATAATAAAACATAAGCAGCACGATCAATCCATAGCTTTCTCTTTACCTTTACGTCGTGCTTCCTGCTGAGAACCTGCACCTGAAGGAAAGGGATGAGACATAACGTCTCAGTGAGCTCCTACCCTACCTACTGTTGGCAACCACAGGGAACCCAGGGTCGCCGTGCCTACCTTGGCAATCTTGGGGATACCTATGACCGCCAAGTCTTAACTTTACCCATAGAGGGCTATCTGATTGTTCCTGCTAAATTGGTGATCAAGGGGTAATCTAGGATCACCGTCTGGTAACTGCTACCTGATATCTGAAAACTGTCTGATAAATATTTCCTGTCTGATAATGTAATAGAATATTAACTGATACAATTATGTTAGCTGTTAGCGTTGAACAATCAATATTACCTGGGTTCATTTTACGGAATGCCCCCGGGTGGAGTAACCCCGAAGCACATTCCCCTGATAACCGGTGAAAATTCCTATCTTATCAGGCTAACACCGGACTCCTCTTGTCGTCGTGCGGTCATCCTTGCGGAATAACGCGTCTCACTGGCGTGAACCTCCTGTGTCCCACTGGCGTGAACAACAGAAGACACGACTTAATAATAATCTTAACTTACGCGTATACCTCCCGTGTCCCACTGGCGTGAACGTCGGAAGACGCGAATTAATATTCTTTAAACTTAGGCATGAACCCTTCATGTTCCACTGGCGTGAACGATGAAAGTCACGACTTAATAATATTAATCTTAGTCTTTACTTTGCGTGAACCATTCGTGTCCCACTGGCGTGAACGACGAAGGCCACGACTTAATATCTTAATAATTCTTGAACACTTAACCTATAAAAGGTTCTAGACATGAATTCTAAATCATTTCTTGAGCTTGCATTTACTTAATTGTGTGTATAAAAATTGCTTAGTAAGGGATAATCCCAATACTAGCTCCCTTACTTCTCTATGTTAACTTATGGATTAAGGCATCCGTTCTCTCATTAATGTGCCTATCCTCAATCTATAATAATGATCTAAACATTCTCAAGAATAGGTCTTCTAATGCTTAATAGCGTCACTTAACCATTACATGTTGTTTATCGAGTCTGAAGCAGTATTGGATAGCCGAAATGGTGCAAGATTTAATGAAGAAAACAATATGGTGCTGCCACTGTGGGATCGTGACACGATTTGGAAATCGTGTCACGATTTCCTACCCAGAAATCGTGTTGGTTCCTGCCTATAAAATCGTGACACGGTGGTAAAATCGTGACACGATTTTACCTGCAGTTGGACAACATAGGGCAAGTTTAAAACATGTTTTCCACCATTTTTGGCTCATCCAACATACCCAAACATCATACAGCTTAAGGAAAAGATTTCTAATGCATATTGATAGTCTACAACATGTATGATCAAGGAATCACAAGCATAATGGATTTAGGGCACTAAAATTCCAATCTTTCAATCTTGCTCAAAATATTAGAACAAAACATCAAACTTACTCATAACGGGTTCTAAAACCCTGTGGAGCTCACCTTAAACCTCAAATGGTGCTGATTAAGTTATGGTTCCAAAGCCCAAGCTTCAATTCTACCACTTCTCTTGACTCTTTCTTAATTCTCCTTGTTTCTTTCTCTTGTTCTAGCTTCACAAACCAAGCTTGCTTTGCAAAGTTTCTCCCAAGAATTGGATTAGGAAATGATGGATTGATGGAGAGGGAGATGAGGGCGTGAGTGTAGAGGGAAAAGGGATAGGATGATTGTTTTGGAAGTGTGTAGAAGAGTGAAAAAGATGGTAAGAATATCTTACCTCTAAATTTTAAAACAATCTCCCCATTCCAATTATTTACCACAATGTCATTCCACTTATTTACTAAATTGCCATTGCTTCTTAATAAGTTTCTAACACTAATAACTGATGCTTATAAGCGGGATGTTACAAAGCCCTAACCCGCCATATGCTTTTTCTAATTTCCTAAACCCTTCTTTGGCGGCAAAATGGAACCCTAATTATTCAACTGATCCATTTAATTATTACTGTGTTTCTAGCGCCCACAAACACTAAGCATGCTAGCCTTGATCTATGCACCTGCTTATTAACACAACCGTCTATTTTTTCATTGAAACAATCCAAAGAAGGTGCAAACTACATCGCTTCATTAAATATATTCCAGACAAGAATGCATGGAAACTACACAGCCGTATAATTGCCTTCAACCAATGCAAACTATCTGCGAACCCTGGGCTTCATTAAAGCTACTGCAACTAAAAATGCATTGAAACACTCCAACCACACTCAGAAAAGTCGAGCCAAGGTTATAATTGTTACTATATAAATGATGAACCAGTCTTTGAGTGTGGTGTGCCTAAACCAACCCTTAACCATTATATTTCTCTTGAAGCTTTTGTCTGGACCTTGATTTGGTTCATCAAAGTTTGAATATGTCGAGTTCAGAAAATTTTATCACGGTTGCCAAGGACCAAGAAGCGGTTGATGCTCTCATCAAACTGAAAGGTTGGAAGGTTTTCAAATTCTATTATACTTCATTATGTTTATTCAGTTTTGTACGTTATATATGATTTTGCAAGGCGTGTTGTTGCCTTATTAAGTGATCTAATGTTGTTTCTTTGCTCTTTGATCATGAATTCCAGTTCAGGATAATTCAACTCCTGATGTGTGCAGGGCTGTGAGAGGTGATCTGATGAAGTTGAGGACATTTTGTATGGAATATGACATTGGAATCGTAAGTTCATCTTACGTCATTTAAAAATTGGACGGTCGTACCTTATATGAAAAACGTGTTTCTTTTATGGTGTCTTTTATATACGATCATCTAGATTTTGGTGCATGCAAACTAATAGCAACTGTGAGATATAGTCTGTCATGTAAGATGAACTAAGCACCGTTTTTATTTTGTTGAAAATCACTTTAGATGCAAGCATGTTTCTTTTGATGTAATTCAATCTGCAAAGTAACTGTTAGTGTTTGCATACGTGACAGAGGACAAAGTTAATATGTTTTTTTTGTTGATTAACATAATAGTGATAGCGTTTTTTTTTATGTAATCTAGACTTATTGGTTAATGTTACTGTGTGCAGAAGAGATGATGAGTTTTATAAACAAGAGTTTTAAAAAAATAGTATGATGCCTATTTGATCATTCTTATTCTAAAGCGTATATTGAAGTTTTGATTTACATGTTTTAGTGAAAGGGAAGGCTGGCTGAATGTTTTTCAAGACAATATGGAGTGTAGGTTGCTCCATACGTCATGCTTCGTGATCCAAATAGGAATGAGTTCGAAGTGAGGGTTGAGAAGAAAAACGGGAGAGTTTATTTTACGGATGGTCGGTCTATGTTGAAGAATTTCTACAAAATTCGTGCTGGAGCTTGGATGACCTTCGTATTTGCGAATATGAATCTTTTTTTGATTAGGCTGAATGATCTGTATGATGAAGAAATGGTGTATCCTATGATGCACAAGCATTATTTTGAAGCTTTTGATCGTACCTTAAAAGATGTTCTTCGGTCTTGCAATAATGGTAACACATATATTCCATTTGGTGGAAAGGTTGTTGTGTTGGGTGGAGATTTTCGCCAAATCCTTCCAGTTATCCCTAAAGGAACCAAACAAGATGTTGTACAAGCTACTATCAATTCTTCACACCTTTGGAATTTTGTTGAGGTTTTAACACTAACCACAAATATGAGACTTTTGACAGGGAGTTCTAATTTTAATGTTCATGAGAGAAAGTTATTATCATAATGGATTTTAGCTGTTATTGATGGAAGTAAAGGTGAAAGCAATAATGTCGATATTAGAATTGACATACCACCTGATCAGCTCCTTCAAAGTTATGGTGATCCACTTGCCGCCATTGTGATGTATCCTAATCTTTTGCAAAACATGAATGATCTTTCATTTTTTTTCAAGATAGGGCTATTTTGGCACCGAAAAATGCGATTGTAGACGAGGTCAATGATTACATGTTGAATTTAATGCCTGACGAAGAAAAAGTATATTTCAGTTATGATTCTCCACTTTATCCCAAGTCAGGTGCCAACTCAACAGATGAAGTGCATACACCTGAATTTTTAAACACGATTGTTTCTTCTGGAATTCCAAATCACAAGCTAAGGTTGAAGATTGGAGTCCCAATTATGTTGTTGAGGAATATTGACCAGGACTTGGGTTATTGCAACAGAACACGTTTTGTAATCACCAAGATGGGAAAGTATGTCCTTGAAGGAAAGGTAATATCAGGTACAAATATTGGTCAAAAGGTTTATATTCCCATATTATCATTGTCTCCTTCTAATAAAAATTTGCCTATCAAGTTTCAAAGATGACAATTTCCTTTGGCCGTTTCATTTGCTATGACTATAAATAAAAGTCAAGGTCAATCACTTAAGCATGTTGGGGTTTATTTGCCTCAACCAATTTTTTCTCATGGGCAGCTATATGTTGCATTGTCAAGAGTTACATCAAGGAAAGACTTGAAGATATTGGTTGTTTATGATGAAGGAGAAGATAGCTGTGTGACATCTAATGTAGTTTATAAAGAAATTTTCTAAAATTTACTTTAAATTTTTAATGAACTGTTTGACTTTCTTATATAAAAAGTCATGCCACCATTGATCAATGATACATAATATTCTACAATGTTATATTTTTCAAAATCATTGATACTTGGGTTGATTGTAATAAAAATATATTGATCAATAGTCTATAACAGACCCGCGCGATAGCGCGGGTCAAGAGTCTAGTTATATCAAAGACTAGAAGGTCACACTTCTTATCATCAACAACCTTCTCTCCCTTCTTAAGGTTTTCAAGAATCATGATATCTTCATCTCTGATTATCTCATTACCCGTTGTCTGATTGAGTTCATTATAACTAACCATCATATGGACATATATAGGCTCGTAGGGCTCTGGATCATCCCGACAGTGTTGTGCCCATAATACATACGTGGTAGGGATTAGACACTCGTTCTTCAGATATACCTGTAATATAATTTATGACGGTTACACATAAACAATGATAACATTAAATATCAAGTTATTAAATACATAGAAAAAAAAACTTACCATTTTAAAATGGTTATCATTTACATTTGCTAGACACATGATTCAGTCTCTTTGTGATGGTGCACCGCGTAAAGAAAAATAAGTTTTCGATTTCCCTTTTTTTTATGAATAATAGAACTACCACATATTTGGCATGATCATCCATTTATCCGGAGGTGGAGGCCCAACTCTATCAAGAGTCAGAGCGTGGTTGACATAGTTAAAGCGATTCGGAGTCCCAATCAATCGGAGATAACGTTCAAGATCGCTAATCATCTCTCGTAAAAGTTCAAGATTGATAATGTGATGATCATTAACATATATATCATATAGGTATGCAATTGCATGGATTTCACAATGGCCAAAGATATTCATAACCTTTTCAATAACTGGATGTATGAACGACGATATTTTGTTTTTGTGCATGATCTCGACTTGAACCAGTTGAAAGTTAGGAGACCTATTACTAACACACACATTTTTTCTACTTGAGCATGTTGACTTGGACTATGAAACTTATGTATCTAGATCACGAGCGTCAACGTACTCCCAAGAGAAGGTGATCACTTAGTTGACGGTACAAAACATTCTACCTTCTTTGGTTCACCTTTTGTATTCAATGTGTTTGGAAGTGGACACATAGAGGTTGTTTATCATAAAACAAACTGACAAAACTGATATTTGATATGCATCTTCATATTGTAATCATCATATTTGAATTGGGCATGCAATGTATAATCATATGTTAGGAGCACGGTATTGGTTAAAAACAAGAAAGTGAATTATGTTCGTTTAATGGGGCATTTCATATTATATTATCTGAATAAATATAACCCAGTTCGGATTCTATAATCCAAAAGGTCCCAACACCTTACAAAATGAGCATTGTAGGACACATGCAAAAGGGTGTGAAATATATCTATTTTGGATTATATATTTCGAAGTTGTTTTATATCAATTCAGATTATATAATCCAAGTTTTCCCATAACCATGCATAATAAACACGTTGTCATGCAAGAAATAGAAGGGGGACACCCAGTTCAGATGATATAATTTGAAATTCATGTATGCATTTAGGATTATATAATCAGAGATGTCCTAGTACCAGAACAAAATGCAAAATTATACACTTAAAACCAAGCAGAGTTCAAAGATACCAGACTTGAAGCAAATCTCCTTATGGTATAAGTTATGTATTTGGCTGTGAATTTCATATCTCTTCCAGTGAGTGTGAATTTCATCTAAATGAATGGGAGTATTGAGATTGATCTTTTTGGGAATTGTACACACACACACACATTAATCCGTATGTGATCCAAATTAAGCGACCACATTTGGATTTATCCGTACTACAACTCTCTGCTCGATCTGCCTCGTCTATGAGAAAATGCAATGTGTTCCTTGATATGTTTCTAACCAAATTTGACAACACATTTCCTTTGAACTTGTGTTCCATCAAGATAATGTTCTTTAGAAACACATGTATTTGAGTATGCTGCAACATTAACACGTTGTGAATGAACTTCTTAAAAAAAAATGTTGGGAATGTGATAAGTGGCAAGAAATGAGAAAATCCATGTCTTTTATAAGGCTTTTTAGTTACTTGTTGTGCAAGTTATCTTAGGAAAAGCATGGAATTTATGAGTAAATGCCAATTATTCTTTGTATACCTTATTCTTCCCCATTTGTGTAGGAAAAAGCAAGCCAGGACTTGGAAAGAGCAAGAAATCATGAAGTGAAGCATGAAGACTTTCGCCCAGCGATGGCTTGGCGACTGCTTGGCGAAGTCAGGCAGGGAATTTTGGGAGTTTTCAAAGTGCACTTTCGCCCAGCGATCCTATGGCGAAGTCAGGCAAGGAATTTCTGGAAGAGGGGAAGTTTGTTTTCGCCCAGCGAAATCTTGGTCGCCCAGCGAAATCATCAAGGCGGTCTAATGCTGTAGAATACATGGCAGAATGCCATTGGCCAGATAGTTGATTTCGCTGAGCGAAAATACGTATCGCTGAGCGATAGTTCATTTATCAGCTTTTGTATATAAGCTATTTACAGCTTTTAGGTTAGATATTCTATTGTTGTTAAGCTTTCTTTAAGAACGAAATTTTAGAGTTTATTACCAGAGAGTAGGGCTAAAAGAAGGGCACTTCAAAGGACAAACAAGGAATCAAGTTTGGATCATTCAAGGGTTTTTGAGAAATCAAAACTAGCATTGATCTTCAACTTTCTTCCATCTTTTTGTATTGTTGACATGAGAATGATCAACTAAACATCCTTTGTTGGGATTAGAGGTAATAAATCAAGCTAGATGTAGTCTATTTGATGATGTAAATATTTGATTCTAGTATTTTATAATATATTGAAAGTTATTCTTGATATTCAATCTTATTTATGGTTTAGTGCTATTGACAAATACATTTAAATCTAAGTTTAGAATACTTTTCTATTAAAACAAGTGTTCTAGACATGGAACTATGTTTTGATAATCACTTAAAACATCAATACTTAATGCTTTTGGATCGTTTAATAGATTGGGAAATCGTCGATTAAACGATACAATCGATCTCACAACGTTATTTGGACACGAATAATGTTGTCGAGTGATGTGTGATAATATCGTTAAAAAGAGGTTAAAACTAGAATCCTTTTTATCATGATCATTAGAACATTATCGATGCTTGATTTATGACTTTGATACCGACGCTTTTATGCCCTATTGCTCGTAGTATTTATTTATATTTTTAAAGTCGAATAGTGTTTAGTAAACAAAATTTGAAACCCTAACTTAAAATGATAATCGATGTTGAATGGTTTAAGATGTCCCGTAAATCCCTGTGGAGACGATACCTAATATACTCACGAGTAGATAGGAAAATATGAAGTGAGAAAAACGCTTTCATCAAAATGGCGCCGCTGCCGGGGATTATAACGGATAGATATCATAAACATCGCAACTGAAATTATTGTTTTAAGCATTTTTGCAGAAAATTCTTTTATGTATATAATTATCATATTTTTATCCATCTTGTTTGCTAATTCTTTTTGGTCAGATTGTTGAAACCCGTTTATGCGAGGTCAGATACCAGAAGATCAACTGCTTTTTGATTCTGAAATAGAGAGGACTGCTAGAAGAAATAATAGCAAGACTCGGAAGAAGAGGCATCAAGCAAAGAAGAAGCAGCAAGAGGGACCATCTGTTTCAGTTCCTTCATTAATTCCAATACTAGAGACACAATGGCCGGAGAAAGAGAAGTTATCGGAAACCCAGGTGGTAGTGAGATGCCTTGTCACAACAGCCCACGACGCCTAGCACAATTGGGAAAGACGCCACGGACAACAAAACAAACTGAGATGAAGATCGGTATCCTCCAAATTCTATATGCTAACCCTTTCTCGGGTTTAGACCATGAGGATCCATTCCAACATCTTACAAAGTTCTATGAGATAGCCGGTACTTTAGGAGAAACGGAGAATAATGAGGAAGCAATATTCATGAGAATGTTTCCTCATTCGTTGATTGGAAAGGCAAAGGAGTGGTACTTGGATCAGCCGCCACAAGTGATGACTAACTGGAACACTCTTGAGGAGAAATTCCTTGAGAGATTCTTTCCTCAAAATCGTTTTATGGAGGCCAAGACAACCATCGTCGTCTTTTCTCAAGGCTCAAGTGAGACACTATGTGAAGCTTGGGAGCAATTCAAGTCTATGCTAAGAAGATGCCCAAACCACGGTTTTGATGATTTAACTCAAATTCATCTTTTCCGGAATGGGATGCAACAACAGTCGAAGCTTCTACTTGATGCTGCTGCAGGTGGATCATTAATGACCAAGAGTGCTGAAGATGCTGTTTCAATCATTGAAAGAATGACACTCAACGACCATCAGGCTCACCACAATAGAAATTCGGGTCAAAGAAAAGCGGGTATATTGGACTTGGGAACGAATGACGCTATTCTCGCTCAAAACAAGTTGTTGACACAACAAGTGGAAGAATTAACTAGAAAGATGGCTAATCTTCCACAACAAATGAAGGAGATACAAAATGAACAAAGAAGACATCACCAAGTCGCATCATGCGAGCTTTGTTTAGGCGATCATCCCACTGGATTTTGTCCACCGCCTACTGAAGAGGTAAGTTATGTCGGCAACCAACAAAGGCCGCAACAGTTTCAAGGTCAATACCAAGGTCATAACAACAATTTCCCAAGAGGGAACAATCCTAATTATGGCCAAGGATGGAGACAAGAAGCTGGACCATCCAACCGACAACCTTACCATAATTTCAATCAATACCCACCGGAACAAAACCGTCAAAAAAGTACCGACGAGACATTGAACCAGTTTATGCAAATGTCTATGGCAAACCAGAAAAATACCGATGCTTCCATTAAAAACCTTGAAACCCAAGTAGGCCAAATGGCTCAACAACTTGCTCAAGCCACACAACAAGGCGGAACCTTTACCGCCAACACTCAAACCAACCCAAAAGACCATGCATCAACATCAAAATGACAATTAAGTCATTTTGATGAAGCTGACCTTGCATCAAGAGACAAAGATAATTGCAAGGCAATTGCTACAAGAAGTGGGAAGGTAGTTGGAAGGGGAATAGGAGATAACCTTGAGGTGGAGAGGAAAGTTGTTGAAGAAAAGGATGAGGAAGAAAATGATGAAGGAAGTGAGAAGGAAACGGAGGGAGATAATATTGAGGAAGTAGTTGAAAAGAATAAGGAGGTAGTTGAAAAAGAAAACATTGAGAAGAAGAAAGATATGGTGAAGGAGAGGGGCAAGAATCAAGAAGTTGTGAAGAATGCACCAGCTCCACATCTACCATATCCAACTACTCCAGCTAGAAAAGACAAAGAAAGGCAATTTGCAAGGTTCCTAGACATATTCAAAAGATTAAAAATCAACATTCCATTCTCGGAAGCCTTAGAGCAAATGCCTACATATGCCAAGTTTATGAAGGAAATTCTTTCCAAGAAGAGGAGGTACAATGATGAAGAAACAATTCAGCTCGATGCTAATTGTAGTGCAATCATTCAAAGAACATTGCCAAGGAAGGAGAAAGATCCGGGTAAAGTTACTTTACCAGTATCTATAGGAAATGTGAACGTCGGCAAAGCACTCATCGATCTTGGTTCAAGTATCAACCTAATCCCACTTTCCGTTGTCAAAAGGATTGATGATTTGGTTGTGAAACGAACAAACTTGACGTTGCAATTGGCCGACAAATATGTCACACGTCCATTGGGAATAGCTGAAGATGTGTTGGTGAAAGTCGACAAGTTCTTATTTCCCATTGACTTCGTGGTGATGGATATACCTGAGGATGATGATGTGCCACTGATTCTTGGAAGAACATTTATGCAAACGGCAAGGATGATGATTGATCTTGACGGAGGTCTAATGAAAGTCCGTGTGGACGATGAAGAAGTCAATTTCAACATCAATGAAGCTATGAAGTATCCTAGTGATAAAGGTCCATGTTTCAAGATGGATGCAACTGATGAATTGATTGTTGATACAAGGGAACAACTGCACAATTTGACACATCTTGAAAGAGTCTTGACGAATGCACTTAATATCATAGGAGAGAATGATGAGAAAGAAATAGAAGAATGTTTGAAGGAGCTGGATTCGTTGAAGGAAATTCCTCCTCACAAAGCAAAAATTGAGGAATTGACGAATGAAGCCAAAGTTGAAGAAATGAAGCCGGAGATGAAGATTCTACCCTCACACTTGAAGTATGTATTCCTTGAAAAAGAGGGTAACAAACCGGTCATCATAAGTAGCTCCTTGTCAAGCAACGAAGAAGCCAAATTGGTTGAAGTTTTGAAGTCTAACAAAGAAGCAATAGGCTGTACATTATCCGACTTGAAAGGGATAAGTCCATCTTATTGTATGCATAAGATCATGATGGAGGAAGATTACAAGCCGGTAGCGCAACCTCAACGTCGGCTAAACCCAAATATGAAGGAAGTATTTCGGAAGGAAGTGGTTAAACTACTTGAAGCCGGCATGATTTATCCGATCTCGGATAGTACTTGGGTTAGCCCTATTCAAGTTGTCGCTAAGAAGGGAGGTATGACGGTAATCACAAATGAGAAGAATGAGCTCATACCGACAAGAACCGTAACCGGTTGGAGGATGTGTATAGATTACCGGAGGCTCAACAAAGCTACAAGGAAAGATCATTTTCCTCTACCATTCATGGATCAAATGCTAGAGAGACTGTCAGGGCAAGCTTTTTATTGTTTCCTTGATGGATATTCGGGTTATAATCAAATATCGGTGAATCCAGAAGATCATGAGAAGACATCCTTTACTTGTCCATTTGGAGTTTTTGCATATCGACGCATGCCGTTCGGGTTATGTAATGCTCCAGCAACATTTCAACGATGCATGCAAGCCATCTTTGCTGATTTGATAGAGAAGAGCATTGAAGTGTTTATGGATGATTTTTCTGTCTTCGGTTCATCATTTGATTTGTGCTTGAAGAATCTTGACACGGTACTGAAGCGGTGCAAGGAAACCAACTTGGTACTCAATTGGGAGAAGTGTCATTTCATGGTAACCGAGGGTATTGTCCTTGGTCACAAGATTTCGTCCAAGGGTATTGAAGTTGATAAAGCAAAAGTTGATGTGATAGGCAAGCTTCCACCACCAATCAATGTCAAAGGCATCCGAAGTTTTCTTGGCCACGCCGGATTCTATCGGAGATTTATCAAAGACTTCTCAAAGATTGCAAAGCCATTGAGCAATTTTCTCAACAAAGATAAGTCTTTTGATTTTGATAATGATTGCATGAATGCTTTTGAATGTTTGAAAGATAGTTTAACATCCGCACCCATAATCACCGCACCAAATTGGAATTTTGATTTTGAACTCATGTGCGATGCAAGTGATTATGCGGTTGGAGCGGTGTTAGGTCATCGAAAAAACAAAATTTTTCATGCTATACACTATGCAAGTAAAGTTTTAAATGATGCGCAAATCAATTATGCTACCACTGAAAAAGAATTACTTGCTATTGTATTTGCATTAGAAAAATTTCGTTCGTATCTCATTGGTTCAAAAATTGTTATCTATACTGACCATGCAGCCATCAAGTATTTAATTACCAAACCCGATTCCAAGCCGAGACTCATCCGTTGGATGCTGCTTCTCCAAGAGTTTGATTTGGAGATTAAAGACAAAAAGGGGATTGAGAACCTTGTGGCTGATCACCTGTCAAGGTTGGTGAACGATGAGGTAACGAAGAACGAGAGAGAAATTCTTGAAGAGTTTCCGGATGAGAAGTTGCTTATGGTTCAAGAAAGACCATGGTTTGCGGACATGGCAAATTACAAAGCAACGGGGTTCATACCGGAAGATTATACATGGCAAATGAAGAACAAGTTGATGAGAGACTCAACTCAATATGTATGGGATGACCCATATCTCTTCAAGATTGGAGCTGACCACCTTTTAAGGAGATGTGTTGCAATAGAAGAAGCCAAAGACATCATGTGGCATTGTCACAATTCGCCATATGGTGGTCATTACAATGGTGAAAGAACTGCTGCAAAGGTTCTTCAGGCAGGCTTTTATTGGCCCACTCTATTCAAAGACGCATATGAGCATGTGAAGAATTGTGAGAGTTGCCAGAAAACTGGAGGAATTTCAAAAAGGAATGAGATGCCTCTACAAAGCATCCTTGAAGTCGAAGTTTTTGACTGTTGGGGTATTGACTTTGTTGGGCCATTTCCATCCTCCATGTCCAATGAATACATTTTGGTAGCCGTCGACTATGTGTCTAAGTGGGTAGAAGCAATCGCATCCCCAAAAGCTGATAGTAAAACAGTGGTCAAGTTTCTCAAAAGGAACATCTTTTCCCGTTTTGGAACTCCTAGAGTGCTTATAAGTGATGAAGGTTCTCACTTCTGCAATCAACAATTGACAAAAGCACTTGAGCACTACGGAGTCAAACACAAGGTAGCTTCACCATATCATCCACAGACCAACGGTCAAGCCGAGGTATCCAACCGTGAAATCAAAAGGATACTTGAGAAGACCGTGTCATCATCGAGGAAGGATTGGTCAATGAAACTTGACGAAGCATTGTGGGCCTATAGGACCGCATACAAAGCTCCTACGGGTTTCACACCATTTCAGTTGGTGTATGGGAAAGCATGTCACTTGCCGGTCGAGTTGGAGCATAAAGCGTTTTGGGCGCTAAAGTTTTTGAACTTTGACCAAGAGCAAGCGGGGGAGAAGAGGAAGCTCCAAATGAACGAACTTGAAGAAATGCGTGACCAAGCGTATCAATCAAGCAAGCTCTATAAGGAAAAGGTCAAGAGATATCATGACAAGAAGATTATGAAGAGGCAATTTAGGCCCGGTCAAATGGTTTTGCTATTCAATGCAAGGTTGAAACTATTTCCGGGTAAATTGAAATCCAAGTGGTCCGGCCCTTTCATGATTAAAGAAGTCAGACCTTATGGAGCAGTGGAACTAGAGGATCCTATCACCAAAGTAACTTGGACAGTGAATGGACAAAGACTGAAGCCATACTTTGGTGGTGAAGTTGTTCGGCACACGACAACAATTTGACTAATTGATTCATGAGCAAACTTGAAACAGGCGTCGATCTAATGACGTTAAACAAGAGCTTGTTGGGAGGCACCCCAATTTTGTAAGTATTTTACTGCTTTGCATTTTAGTTTAGGTCACTTTACATTCAAAATCATAAACTAGTACAAAAAACAGAACACAAAAATTTTACCTGTCATGGATCGCCTAGCGAAGCCAAATTTCGCTGAGCGACAATTACAGGTCAGTTTGACCAATTTTGACCAGACCATCTTCTCTTAGCGATGCATATTTCGCTCAGCGAAATTAGGTTATCAGACAGTTACTGTTTCCAAAGTCATTAACCCTCTTAAACCCCATAAATGCATTTCCAACCGTTCTCAACCACCCAGTTACCTCCAAAACTGGTTCTAACCCATTTTTTCTTCATTTTTCACAAAACCACACAAAACCTTTCATATTCCTCTCAAAAATTCCAACCCAAACTGAACCCAAGCCAAGTTAAGCACATTCACTGCATTTCATCTCTGCATATCGCACTTAACCAACAGGTTTGGCCTTCTTTTCATGCTTTCTTTGAAAAATTTGAATTTGGGTTTATTTTTGGATTTGATAGATTAGGTTGTTGCTTGTGGTATTTTTAGTGTTTAGAAAGCTGATTAGGTTTGAAATTAGAGTATGTTAGATATGAACTGTAATAACAACACGATTGCCATGCAAAAATCCGGTTTTTGAATCATTTTTTGAAAAAAAAACCCATTTTGTGTATATGTGAAATAAACTTGGGTTTATGATGTTTTGTATGCCATAGTTGTTAGTGTACTTCATTTCTAAGATTACTGGGTGTGTTATTTAGTGATTAGAGGTAGTTCAGAGTAATTTTCGAGGGAAAATTTTATTTCTGCACATTTTCGCTGAGCGAAAGTATGATTGCCTAGGCGAAAATTCATCTGGAAAACCCAAAATTGTTGAATATTTTTCGCCTAGCGACGCTTTGCATCGCCTAGCGATTTTCTCCAGAAATTTTTAAATTTTATTTTTGCTCTGAGTTTTTTCAATTCCATTTTATACTAACCTCTATCTATATTGTTCTGTTTGTATTGCCTGATTGTTTTGCAGCAATGGCACCTAAATCAAAGGCAACCGGAAGTAAGCGAAAAGCGGGAGAATCATCTCGAGCATCCGCTCCATACGATGCGAGTCGCTTCCGGAGCGCTCATCACGCTGCAAGGTACCAGGAGCTGCTCAAAAGAAAATTCTGGCACGAGAAAGAGTTCATCATCAATCCGCAAGGCAAGTACAACGGTATTTTGGGAATCTTTGAGAACAGAAAGTGGGAGACGTTGGTGAGTCCCCCGACCAAGATAAACGCGGATATTGTGAGGGAATTCTACGCGAACGCCATACCAAATGACCCTGAGGACCCGTTTGAGTTTTTGTCTGTGGCCATGTTGTGAACTTTCACCGCCCAGCCATAAATGCTTACCTTGGAAACCCACTGACACCAGTTGAATTTGAATACTTGTGTGAGTTTCACACTCAGCAAGCTCGTGGCAACTGGGATCATGAAGAAATTAAAAAAGCTATCTTCAAGGAAGGCAAGGACTATGATCTTAATGTAGCTGGGAAGCCTTTTAGAGCACTGAAGCAGAATATGACACTCTCGGCCCAGGTGATTCTAAACCTAATTCTGCACAATATCCGTCCCAAAAGCCATACATCTTCGACCACACTTGATGTCACTCCCCTCATCTACTGCATCCTTGCTGGGAAACAAGTGGATGTAGCCAGAATCATCGCAAAGGAGATTAAAACAGTTGCAATGAGTGGCATTAAAACTGCTAAGTGTCCACTTGCTTTCCCCGGACTTATTATGGGCATGTGCCAATCTGCACGCATTGTCCTACCACCACAAATCCATGAGCAGATAGTGAATCCTGTGGATGATGCCTATATTGCCCGCCACAATGAGGAGAACACAAGCAAGGCAAGCCCCCCAACAACCTCAAGATCAGCCTGAGTCCTCCCATGCACAGGAGCAGCAGTCTTCACAGCCACAGCAGCCTCAGTTTCCAGAGTGGGATCCTAGGTACATTAGCTACACTTGGGATGCTATGGAGGCTCATTATAGGGGTCAGCTGGGTATCCAGGAGTCGCTTTTTCGTTTGCAGCAGCAGTGGGGTGCTCCATCAGACCCTACTCAGCAGGTTATGACTCCGGATTAATATCGTTCCTACGTAGCTTACCCTGGGGACATGCCAGTTATTTATGGAGGGGGCAGTGCAGCTGCAGATGCTGGTGATGATGTAGCAGCTAGTGATTCAGATGAGGAGATGACGAGTGATGAGGAAATGGAAGATTGAAGAGGGAGTACAAGAGGAAGGACTTGAAAGCACGCGCGAACAGTGACATATATTTTTTAATGCTTTCAGTCAAATTTTTTTTTTGGATTGTCTGAACAATACTGTGGCTTGTATACTATGGCTTGCGTATTTTATTTTGTACCTTTGTTTCTGTATTTTGACTCTGTATTTTGCTTCCGTACTTTTTGATTTTGTATTTGAATTCTGTACTTTGAATATTATGTACTTGTGGTACATTTTGTTTTAGTTTATGCTTTATGTTTTTAATTATGTGTGTTTTATTTATTTAGTACCATATTATAGTTAGTATAGGTTATTTTACCATTTGTGTGAACCCTGTTCAAATACTCAAAGTTAAATGCTTGAACTAAGCCAAAGCTGTGAGCAAAAGATCAGGTGAGTGATAATGATAAAAAGTTAGTGATAAAGCGCGCAGCTAAGGTACTCGTTTCTTGTTTTTCTAGGTATATACTTGATTGTGAAATGAGTCCTTTGCACACATTTTTATGTTATTCAGTTTTACACAAGAACATATTTACGTTTGAACCATTTAGAACTAGCCAAAATGTGAGGAATCCTCAAAGTCATTGTATATATATGCAGGAGACCGGCAATTTTTTGTTTAACTCGATTCTTTTATGTTAAATCTGAATGTTGTTTTAAATTGTATAAAAGCACTGATATGATCAAGGCATTTTTTGAATATGAGTAGAAACACTTGACCACAAATAAGCCTACCCTGTGAGAAGTGAGTATCTGTTAACCCCTTTGAGCCTAATGAATCAGAATTGTTAACTATGAACTGTCAACTTTCATAAGCTCAATTGCTTTATGAAATTGCCGGAGTTTGTAAAAAAATCCAGTTCATAGTTAACTCATTATTGAATTATGATATTTTACTTTCATTTTGAACCCTTATCCATCATGATTATTGACCTTTGCCAAAATGATAAAGGAACATTCGATTAGGGTATCATCTTGAACTAAGTTGGGGAGAAAAGGGAGGTTGTGAATGTCAAGTAATGGTGAAATGTTGTAATTGATCTTGACAACAAGAAAAAGAGAAAGAAAAAGAAAAAGAAAAGAAAAAAAGAAAGAAAAGCAAACCAAGAAAAAGAAAAGAGAAAAATAGAAAAAAATCAATAAATAAAAAAGTTGTCAAGATCAATCAAAGAAAGATTTGGAAATCACCAAGAGTTGTGTTTGAATAAGGAGGAAGTATGTAATTAGAATGAATGTTCCTCTTGCTTGGCCATTTGAATTCAATATCCCACATATGACAATTCTTTTGTAACCAAGCCAAATTACAACCCTTAAAGACCTTGTGATCAATGCTTTTGTGCTTTTAGAAATGATTATTAGATGAATGCATAATTTGATCGGAATGTTAACAACTTTGCTGGATGAGTGTTCATAACCCTCACAATTGATCTCAATTTGTTCATCTACTTTATATAGAAGTGTGTTAGGTGTGGTTCAAATTTAAATATGTTGTTTGCCAAGAATTGTGTGATATGAACTTTGTGCTTAGGACTATGTCACATTCATGGTATATATTTAGTTGAATGAGAAACTTTACTGTTGCTCGCGCTGTCACAATTGAATCATTCACCTGAAAAACTTTTCTTCCATCACTGAATTTTTGCCTCATGCTTTACTTTGTCCAAAGCCTTGTATTTTTCCAATTATTTTGAATCTTTTGTTTGAGGACAAACAAAGAACTAAGTTGGGGAGTATTTGATAAGAAATGAGTAAATCCATGTCTTTTATAAGGCTTTTTAGTTACTTGTTGTGCAAGTTATCTTAGGAAAAGCATGGAATTTATGAGTAAATGTCAATTATTCTTTGTATACCTTATTCTTCCCCATTTGTGTAGGAAAAAGCAAGCCAGGACTTGGAAAGAGCAAGAAATCATGAAGTGAAGCATGAAGACTTTCGCCCAGCGATGGCTTGGCGACTGCTTGGCGAAGTCAGGCAGGGAATTTTGGGAGTTTTCAAAGTGCACTTTCGCCCAGCGATCCTATGGCGAAGTCAGGCAAGGAATTTCTGGAAGAGGGGAAGTTTGTTTTCGCCCAGCGAAATCTTGGTCGCCCAGCGAAATCATCAAGGCGGTCTAATGCTGTAGAATACATGGCAGAATGCCATTGGCCAGATAGTTGATTTCGCTGAGCGAAAATACGTATCGCTGAGCGATAGTTCATTTATCAGCTTTTGTATATAAGCTATTTACAGCTTTTAGGTTAGATATTCTATTGTTGTTAAGCTTTCTTTAAGAACGAAATTTTAGAGTTTATTACCAGAGAGTAGGGCTAAAAGAAGGGCACTTCAAAGGACAAACAAGGAATCAAGTTTGGATCATTCAAGGGTTTTTGAGAAATCAAAACTAGCATTGATCTTCAACTTTCTTCCATCTTTTTGTATTGTTGACATGAGAATGATCAACTAAACATCCTTTGTTGGGATTAGAGGTAATAAATCAAGCTAGATGTAGTCTATTTGATGATGTAAATATTTGATTCTAGTATTTTATAATATATTGAAAGTTATTCTTGATATTCAATCTTATTTATGGTTTAGTGCTATTGACAAATACATTTAAATCTAAGTTTAGAATACTTTTCTATTAAAACAAGTGTTCTAGACATGGAACTATGTTTTGATAATCACTTAAAACATCAATACTTAATGCTTTTGGATCGTTTAATAGATTGGGAAATCGTCGATTAAACGATACAATCGATCTCACAACGTTATTTGGACACGAATAATGTTGTCGAGTGATGTGTGATAATATCGTTAAAAAGAGGTTAAAACTAGAATCCTTTTTATCATGATCATTAGGACATTATCGATGCTTGATTTATGACTTTGATACCGACGCTTTTATGCCCTATTGCTCGTAGTATTTATTTATATTTTTAAAGTCGAATAGTGTTTAGTAAACAAAATTTGAAACCCTAACTTAAAATGATAATCGATGTTGAATGGTTTAAGATGTCCCGTAAATCCCTGTGGAGACGATACCTAATATACTCACGAGTAGATAGGAAAATATGACGTGAGAAAAACGCTTTCATCAGAATGGATACCTAATTTTCACATATATCACCCATACTATTACACCAATGCTTTTTCAAGCGATTGTGAGAGGATTTAACTTTGTTTGTCATTGTATTTCTGATATGCATGACTAGGTTGGTTCAACATCTCACAACTTTCTCCTTCACTGATCCCAAAATAGTAGTTTCTACATGTTCCAAAAACTTAGTAAAGCTGGTGCATACAAATATGAACAAACAACAATTATCAACATACATTCCTCTATATCAGTCTGCACTATATCCACCCAAGCATCCATGTCTGTCTTCACCATATTTGTAGATTTCATCTCTTTCTCATCCATAGGTTTAAGATCCCTAACTTTGCAATCTGTCTTACATTTTGCTCTGCTATTTTTGGAAATGTGATACTCACACAACAAAGCAGTAGCCTTTGGGAAAACTTTCACAACAACATTAATCAAAGCATTGTCTCAGTACATGACAATGACTTGGGTGAAATATCTAAAGATTTCATCAAATCATGTCACGTTGCTAGATCCTAAGTGACGTTATATTCCTTCTCATACACCATATAAGAACATGCAATAGAGTACGTCAACTCAGTAGAAGTGACACCAACAAATTCAAGAAACAAAAGACGACATTTTTTGATTATATATTTGGAATCCATCACAAGCACAATAGGAACCTCCTCTTTCATATATCACCGAAACAAATGTTTTTCCTGCAATTTCCTCCATTATCTGGTCTTCCCATAACAACAGTAATACTAGCTTTTTTAGTCCTTCTCGAACCCACGCTAACAAATGGTCCGATGATGTAAACTTTCTTTCGGTAGTAAATTGTATTTGCTGATCAATGGAATGATTAACAACTAGAAGTGGCACCTCGACTTTGACATTTATAGAGGGATTCTCAACTTGAGGTGCAACCTCCACTTTAGCATCACTTAAGAAATTATCAACAACAGGTGGAGGAGCATCAACTTTGGCATTCACAAAAGGATTCTCAACTTGAGGAGCAACCTCCACTTTGGCATCGCAGACATGATTCTCAACTAGAGGTGGAGGAACCACAACTTTGGCATTGGAAGATCATCCGAAACTGGACGTGAAACAATTGCGAATACAATTAGCGATGTAATGTCAGGTGTTAACCTATAGGTGTTATCAATGGAAGCACCCATATATGAAACATTGCAAACTATAGTCAGGAAAATTAGTCTGTTTCTGTAATATCAAGTTTACGATTATATAATCTAAATGCCATAAATACTTATTTGCTAACATGATTGGAATAAAAACGCATGTAAATTGAATGAGAAAGGTTTTGTAGTCACATTACCTTTGTATTTATACCAAAATGGTGTGTATGAAATCCATTGATGCTTAGATTGGGCTTTGAAATCAAGTTTTTGCCAAAAATGTGGTGTTTTTTGAGGTAAATGAAGTGGAAGATGAGAAAGGTGGTGATGTTCTATCGAGTTATGGGAAGCTTATATGTAGGCGGTTTTCAGATTATATAATCCAAAGGCATGAAAACAAGCTCCATATTATATAATCTAAACTTGAAGTTTTCCCAAATAAGGACTGTTAAGCCAGATGAGAGGATCGAAACAGTGAAGAACACGTTTTGAATTTCACAATCCAAAAAGGGTTCAAATTATAAAATCTGAACGAGGGCGTTTTGGTTAAATCAAAGGGTGCGCGAGAACTCGGGAGAGGGAACAAATAAATTATCTTCGAATATAGCGACTTTTTGAAGCCTAGGGGGCCTACCTCCATCTCTAGAGGAGTAGTATGAGGTGGAATCTCCATGTATGATTTTGAAGCTGAGCTAAACTAACTTCTTCATCTGGTTCCTCCAAGCAAGCCCTTATTTCTTCGTAGGTATTGGACCGAATTAAATATTTTCGAATATCTTCAAAAGATCTTACCAACGAAACATCCAACTTGATTGGTCCTTTATTACTGTATTAACCAACATTGAGAACATGGTTCTCACGTCGTCATCGTTTCTGAGTTTCATATTGGTAAATTGGACGCTTTATCTAAGTAGGTCGATAGACGCTGATACCCAACACTGTCCACACTACTTTTTTCTTAGTGGTTGAGTCGACAGTTGATTTGATTCGGCTGATCCTTCAACCTAGATAGTGTGACATCATTTTGAACCTTGAACAGATTAGATTTTCCCCCGTTGTAGTAAACTATAACTAGTTTTATGTCCAGGTCAATGACTAAAGTGTCCATGATTATTTGGTGTAGTTTATAACAAATGAATATGAACACCAATTTATAGAAGTTTATGTGTGTCGTAAACCACATAAATTATCGGTACAATGTGGACCACATAATTTTTTTTTGTACTTGATGGGTTCAGATTATAAAATCCGAACTGTTCCTAACCATAGAAAGTATGAGTTTTAATGCAGTGTAGTAGCAATTCAGATTATATAAACCAACATTTTTGAGATAGTTTCATATTATATAATTCAAACCAGTTTAGAGTGTGTGGACAATGGCTTGGTCAACAAAACTAACTCATTCAAAACATTTTTTTGTCCCTTGACTGGTTCGACCATTTTGACTAGGTTTTTCGACCCTAATTAATTAATGGACCGTTACACTCTATGCACCATTTTTTTTTTTACAAATTCTCCCCTATAAATAGCCACAAATTCTCATCCCATCTCACATTCTCTCATTCTCTTTTCTTCTATAATGTTCTACCGTTGGCCTTTAATAGAAAGGTTTATTTTATTTTTATGTGAATGGTCAAAGGGCAATGTCCCACTTTGCAAATTGCCACCCTTTGTTTGGGTGTAAGTTTGCTATGTCTTGGTGTAAGGTTGGTCATCAGAGTCTCCTTTTTTCCACAGGTTTAGATTTACCCCTCTTCTCCCTTCTTCTTATAATGGGAGAGAAAACAAAACTTTACCCCAACCTCCTTCCTCCATCTTCTTCTACCAGAGATTTAGATTAGGTGTCAAGTAGTTTATTATAATAATGCTTATGTTAATGTAAATGTATTATGAAAATATTGACCTATTAATAAAATGAGAATTTTTATCATGCTTATCTCTTTACATTTATGTCTTTTTATATAGATTTTATTTTTTTGTCATTTCTAATTATGTCATCTACTGATTATATAATCTGAAGTTTTAGGTAAAACAAAGTTTTAGATTATACAATCTAAATATCCCTATAAAAGAATTGAGATTATATAATCTCAACAAAATGTATTTTTGAAAAAGAAAAAAAAAATACGTGAGAAACACATAAGATAAAAAAAGTAACCTTAAAAAAAATACCGACACATTTTTCTATATAAGCACTTTAAACTTTTAATATAGGGTTGAATGCACTCTTTATCAGCAGACTAAATATGACGGATCGTAATCTGAGTTTGTAATGTACAATTAAGTACTTGTTGGTTTAACCAAATTCTGTAATCATGAATGACAATGGATTCAGAAATGGAAGTCATACTACATTACTTCATAGAAGAATAAACATAAATAGATATAATCATTGTGTTTTCCCCCACAGTCTAGAATTTGTGTGGGTTGTTGAATCATCACATATGTCGATGCAATTGGTAAAGTTATGAATCTGTTTTGAGAAAATGTGCTACCACTTGCCAGCTAGCAGTAATATGATGTTATAATGGGGCCATTAGACATATGTTCATGTTCTGTAGTAGTTGACTGTGATTACAAAGCTTGAAGTGTTTGAATACATAATTACGTAAGCACTTATAAGATGTTAAAGTTAAAAAAAAAAAACTTAAGAATCACACCATAATTATAACTAATAATTATTTTTTCTAAAAAAGAAAAACTAATATCTTTTTTAAAAATATCATAATATACTACAAAATCATTATTAAAAATGAAAAATTCGTCAATTATCATTCACCATTCACCTTATATTACAAGGGTGAAGACCATGCTAACTTGTGCTCCAAGAACACATGTTAAATAATCAAAATAAAAAAAATATTTTCTTAAATTTTATGTATTCAATTATTTAATTTAAAAATTAAATTTGATGCACGAATTTCAACAAAATATTTATATTCGGGAAATGTTAGTCGGTCTTTTCCTCCTGCAAATTGGATTAACATTATTGTGATTGAACGGTTGCCTAGTCACTATGTAAAGCTTCTTTCGAAGGTGTTCTTCTTGATTGGTATGGTGCTTTAATTGTAGCTTTTTCTTGTAATCTAGGTATAGGTGTTGATAAATTGTGCTGGATTATGGAGTATTTACCATGGTCTTTCTATAGTCAAGCAACATGGTTTTCAGCAAATCACTATAGAGAGTGATTCTCTTTGCCATTAGTATAATCGAAAAGGATGTTAGTTGTTTAAATGCATTTCATCTTCTCTTCAGATTAATGCGTTATGTCATCCTTCCTTTGGTGTAATTCGTTGTTAATCAAGTAGCAGATGATCAAGTAAATTTTGGTTAGCCAAAGTGCTCCTTTTTGATTTTTTATGTTGTTTCAGATTTGATATCTCTTCAATCCTGGGATATTGAGATCGTGTTTCTTTTCCTAGAGTTTTCTAGTTTGGTTTGTGCCTATGGCTTATTTTATTAAAAAAATAAAATAGGTTAAATGTACTTGATACATAGAAAATGAGGACCTTATAAGTTTAGTCCTTTTTTTAATTTTTATTGTTTTTTCGGTCACTACAAATTTTCCTACGTTCGATTTTAATCCCCACCACAACTTAATTTGTTTGATTATCCTTAATCTTATAAATTTTTGAATGATTTTTTGGCATGTCTAGAACGTTATAAAATGTTCATTTACTAAAATTTAGAAGTTTTTAACATGCGATAGATTAAATATGAACTTTTCAAACGCTAAAAGTTAAGGATAAAAGTAATGAAAATATAGACTTATAAATCAAATTTTGAACTCATTTTATAAGAAAGAACTTTTAATAATGTTTAAAACTTGTTTGCAAGAAAAAATATTTAAAAATACATGTTGCCTTAACACCAAAGACTAAAATTGTATTCATAAAATTTTGTTGAGACTAAAAAAACAATAAAAGTTAAGTGAGAAGTAAACTTAGAAGGTTCCTTTGAGTTAGAACGAAAAACATGTTTAATCTTTAAAAATAAATTAAAATTGACATTCAGAATTCACTTTTTAAATTTATACAAATTGAATTTTTAACAACAAACCCATGATTTAAAAATAAACTATTTGAGTTAGCAAAAGATGAATTTATTCATCAACAAAAAATTGATGAACAAAGTGGTATTCATAAAATTTGGTTGGATATGTGTTGTGTATTCACCTTAGTATTAACCTTATGTGTTGTGTATTCAAGAGACAAAACTTGGTCGTGTGGATGATTCTATTGTTACATCGCTTTGGGGAAACAATCAGTGTGGATATTCTTTTCAACCTTTAGTGGGTGCTTCGGGAGGCTTGCTTTCTGTGTGGGATAATGTAGAGGTTGAAGTGTGGGCAACTATGAGTTTTGAAATTTCTTTGGTGATCAAAGGTCGATTTTTAAGAAGTGGAAAAGAGTTTGTCATTGTTAATGTTTACGCTCCATGTGACTTGGTGGCTAAACAAGCATTGTGGGATTGGTTAACATGTTTTTGTCTGTGTGGGGATTTTTAATGTGGTTCGTTCTATTAAAGAGAGGAAGAGTAGAGGGCCAGTCTTTCATCAAAATGATTATGATATTCTCAATAGATTTATCGATGATAATTTTCTGGTGGATTTGCCTATATGTGGGAGGTTGTTCACTTGGTATCGCAGCGACGATTTTTCCATGAGTCGGTTAGATATTTTTTTGTGTCTGAAAATTGGTGCATGGTGTGGCCAAATTGTATTCAGGTGGCTCAACAGAGGGGTCTCTCAGATAATGTTCTGTTGATGTTATCTGTGGATGAAGACAATTGGGGACCAAGACCTCTTCGAATGTTAAAATGTTGGGCAGACTTCCCAGTTTACAGACAGTTTGTGCATGATAAGTGGTGTTCATTTCAGATTCACGGATGGGGAGGTTTTGTATTGAAAGAAAAGCTTAAGTTGATCAAAAGTAATATAAAAGAGTGGCATAAGACTCATTCTCAAAACGTGGAAGGTAGGATAAAAGAGGTGAAGGATCGAATTTCCTTCTTAGACTTGAAGGGGGAGGATTCTGTTTTATTAGAGGAGGAAGTCGAGGAGCTTCATGATTTGTTGGTTAATTTGCATTCTTTGTCGCGGGTTCAATCTAGTATGAGTTGGCAGAAGGATGTAATAAACTAGCTAAAGGAAGGTGATGCTAACTCTAAATTCTTCCATGGTATCATTCTAGTAAGAGGCGGGTCAATGCTATTATTACGATGCAAGTAAATGGTGTTCAAGTGGAAGGCGTCCAAAATGCCCGATCAGCTGTCTTTAACCATTTTGCTAATCATTTTAAGGCATCCCATGTTGAGAGTCTTTGGGTGGAGGGTCTCAATTTTAATAAATAAAGTCATTCTGAAGCAGGGCAGTTGGTTATTAGACCTTTTACTTTGGAGGAGGTGAAGCAGGAAGTTTGAGATTGTGAGAGTTTCAAGAGCTCAAACCTGGATAGTATAAGTTTCGGATTTCTAAAAGAATTTTGGAGTGAGCTTAAGGATGACTTTATGCGTTTTCTTACTGAATTTCATCGAAATGGGTTTTATTGCTCTCATACCCAAAGTTGACAATCCGTAGCGTTTGAATGATTTTCGTCCAATTTCTTTGGTGGGATGTATGTATAAAGTTTCAGTGAAGGTCATAGCAAATAGATTACATATTCTTATTGGGAGTGTTGTGTCGGCCGCATAATCAACTTTTGTTAAAGGGAGACAAATATTAGATGGTATTCTTATTGCAAACGAGGTGGTCGATGAAGCTAGGAAATGTAAAAAGGAGATGCTTCTTTTATAAAGTCAATTTTGAAAGGCATATGATTATGTGGATTGGCAGTACTTAGATGCGGTTATGTGTAAAATGAATTTCCCTACATTACAATGAAAGTAGATTTTAGAATGTGTTGGTTCGGCAACGACTTCGGTTATAGTTAACAAATGCCCTATAGATGAGTTTCCTTTAGAAAGAAGGTTAAAACAAGGTGATTCTCTTTCTCCTTTCTTATTTCTGATAGCGACAGATGGGCTGAATGTGTTGATGACTTCTTTGGTTGGTGTTGGTTTATTTTGTTATACTGTGAGGCAAAATCTCCGGTGCAAATCTCTCATCTTCAGTTTTTGGATGACATGTTAATTGTCGGGGAAAAAAATTGGGCCAATGTAAGGTCTATGAGAGCGGCGTTTATTCTGTTTGAAGAAGTTTACGGTTCAAAAGTTAACTTTAATAAGAGTGTGTTAATTGGAGTGAATGTAATGGATTTGTGGTTGACGGAGGCAGCCATGATTATGAATTATAAAACGAATAGAATTCCTTTTGTGTATTTCGGGATACCTATTAGAGGGGTTGTTCGGAGGCTAAGTTTTTGGGGACCTTTGATTGACCATATAAATTCTAGACTGTCAAGTTGGGTGGTCGTCTGATTCTTTTGAAGTCTGTCATGTCTTCTCTTCATGTTTATTTTCTTTCCTTCTTCAAGGCTCTCACATGTACAATTTCTTCTATTGAATCTATCTTTAAAAGTTTATTTTTTTTGGGGGTATGTGTGTGTGGTGAGGATTTTAGGTAAATATCTTCGGTTGGGACTTAATTCGTTTAGGAAAGGAGGAAGGAGTATTAGGTGTTAGGAGGATGAGGGAGTGTCATTTGGTTTTGTTAGGTAAATGGTGTTGGAGGTTGCTTGTGTTTAAAGAAATGTTATGGTATAGAGTTTTAATGGCGCGATATGGAAAGGATGGAGGGCGGCTGAAGGAGGGTGGGAGGAATAGTTCTCCGTGGTGGAGGGTGTTGGCGGGTATCTGTGATGGTCTGGGAATGGGAGCGGAGAGCTGGTTTGATGATAACATTATAAGGGTAGTATGAGACGTTGGTAGTACGTAGTTTTGGACGGATAATTGGGTGGGGGTGTCCCCTTACGTGTCAGGTTTAGTCGGTTATTTGATTTTCCTGAGAATCACCTTTGTACAGTGGCTGATATGTGTTAGTTAGGATGGGATGAGGCGGAGAGGTGTGGAAGTGGAGGCGGTTGTTTGCGTGGGAGGAGGACCTTCATAAGGAATGTTGTTTTTTTGCTACATAACATTGTTTTGCAAGAGAATGTTTCTGACTATTGGAAATGGTTACTTGATCCAATCAAAGGCTATTTTGTCAGCGGAGTTTATAAGTTGTTCACCGTAACAAAAGAGACCGTTGATCAAGTTTCAGTTAATTCTATTTGACATAAACAGGTTCCTTTATAGGTTTCTTTATTTGTGTGGCGTCCTTTCTGCAATCGGCTACCAACAAAAGATAATCTTACGTGTCGGGGTATTATTCAAGCAGAAGCTAACACGTGGGTCAATTTGTGCAACTTACAGAAGTTTGTTGATCATCTTTTCTTATGCAGCAATTATTTCGAAGGACTTTGGCATCATTTAAGGAATTGGCTTAGTATTTCTTCAGTTGATACGTTTAGAGTAAAAGATCATTTTGTGCAGTTTGTGGAGTTAGGTGGTTTTCTTCGCTCAACTCATCACTTCTTGAAGTTGATATGGTTTTCACGTGTCTTGACAATTTGGAAAGAAAGGAATAATAGGATCTTCATTAACAAAGTCTTGGAATTAAACCAGATGCTAGATAAAGTTAATATGTTGTCGTATCTATGGTTGAAGACAAAGATGATTACCTTTGCTTTTGACTATCAAGTATGGTGGCGCCATCATTTATCTTGCATGAGAATCACTTTGTAATTGTTTCATTATTCCTCTGGTGGGATTGTTTTTATTGTTTTGCCATCGTTGATTTTGTATTAACTTTTTGTGGCCTTCTTTAGTACACCTTGTGTGGAGTAGGTCACTTGTGTTGTTATAATATATCTCATTTTGCCTTGTTGAAAAAAATAAATTAAATTAAATTAATTTTGAATGAATTTTGTGTATGAGGTATAAATATCCAATCAAACTTAACTATCTAAGAATTCACCTCTAAAAAATGGTGTGTATATATATATATGGACTAAACTGAAAACTAATTTGCTATCATATCAGCAAAGAAACAAGGAAAAACACTTCCTCTTGCAACTTTACCTTTTCTTCTTTTGTCAGCGGTATAGTTTCTCTTTATTTCAACGGTTATTTGATCAAAACTTGAACGACCACATTATTCAAAACCATATGCTTAATAACAACAACGACACAAGTAAAAGAGTTTCCTTTGTCTTTCTCTTAGTCTTTATGTTGTCATCTTTGTCAAAAAAAAAAATATATATATTGTCTTCGTTTGGTTGAATGCATCTCTTTAATTTCAACGGTAATTGTCTTAAAATTCGAATGATCACATTATCAACCAACATGCTTAGTTTGATTGGTTATCAAATATAGTAGTAAATTGGGGGTTAGATCCTCTCCATTTTTCATTCTATCCATTTCCTCCATCATTATAATTTTGGAAATATAAATAAATAAAAATGTAACATTAAATAAGTTCACTATTTTTTATACACCCTGAAATATTTAAAAACTTTAGCAATTGAAAAAATAAATAGAGAGAGAAAATGGAGAGATCATAAATCAATTTATGCTAATATCCTAATTGTAGTTCTTCTTCTGGTTAACAACTCATTTTTATGCTAATATCAATAATATTAAGACTAGGTTGATATGGTGCTAGACTTTTGAATACCAGCTTTTATATTTATCTTAAAATGGTTATTGGTGAAACTCACGTTCACTAAATATATAAAAATGAAGAGTTATGAGTTAAAAAATACACACCTTAAGATATCAAACATTGTTATAATCTTCTACCATTTGAGTCGTATCTACAAAACTTTCAAATACGAACTTAACTTGAGTAACTAATTGTTTGAAAAAACCAAAATTACGATAAAAATCACGGTGAAGCAAAAACTATACATTCGAACTTCTAAAAGTAATGGTGAAAAACTCTAAACTATTAACTCCATCTTTCAACCAAACACTCGCAAGTATTTACTCCATCTTTTAATTTAGAGACAATCTAATCAATCTATATAGCGTGCAAATAACAAAATCAAAATTAATTATAATAAAAATGGTGGGCTCCTTTTGACCAACATTTTGTACAACATTCAGATCTTGTCTCTTCCTTCCTTATCTTAGGATTTGCTTTGTCCTCTCTTTCCCTTTCCTTCCATATATATATATATATATATATATATATATATATATATATATATATATATATATATCAATTGTCACCTATATTTTTCCAAAGTAGAATTGAAATTGAAATTGGTAGCTACTAAACACATATGATGGAGAAGGAAGTAATGGTGGCACTGCCTCCATCTCCTCTTCCTACCATAGATTTCAATTTCATCACCAACTTCTCTTCTTCATCGTGCATCACTGTCCCTTCAACTTCCCAACACTTCCCCAACAACTTCTTCACTTCCATCAAAGATGATGATATTGATGAAAAAGATTTTGAATTCAACTTCAATACTCATCTCCCAAGATCTTCACTTTCTGCTGATGAACTTTTCCATGCTGGAAAAATTCTCCCACTCAACCTCATTGATTCTCATCAACATCAAGAAACGAAGAAAAAGTTAGTAAAACAAGAAGATTCAGCACAACAACAACAACAACAAAAGAAGCTTGCATGTAGAGAAAGATCTTCATCATTTTCAATCCTCTCTTGTCGTAATAATACAAAATATTCCAAACTATCCGATGATGTTTTTTCACATGAAAAAGTCAAAGGTAGTTCCAACAACAACATTAAACAATCCGAAACTTCAACTTTTTCATCCTTTTTGTCAACAATTTCACTCTCAAAAGGGTATAGAAAATGGAGATTCAAAGATTTTCTACTATTTCGAAGTGCTTCAGAAGGAAGAGCTTCAGACAAAGATCCCCTGAGGAAATACAGAGCGTTGTCTAAAACAACAGTGTACGAGGATGTCGGTAACTCTAGCTTCCGGTCTGTTGAGAATTCCGGTTCGGTTTCTAAACGGAGAAAACCGGTTTCGGCTCATGAGTTGCATTATACATTGAACCGGGCAGCTTCAGAAGAATTGAAGAGGAAAACTATGTTGCCTTATAAACAAGGTTTGTTGGGTTGTTTGGGCTTTAATCATGGTATGAGTGAGATTAGTGGAAGATTTGGGTCTTTTGAAAGATCATAAATCCAAGACAACTTCAAAATATTTTTTTATATTGATTTGTTGTTCTTTATTGACAAATATTATATGATGTTAAATTAATAAGTTTCTTAGGTTCAAATCATGGATTATTTTTTTATTAGACTCTTTTGGCCTCTTTCATTCGATTAATCCAACTGCTTCCTCGAGACCAGCATTTTTTTTTAAAGAGAGCCATAATGAAATTACATCCTAGCTACAAACCAATATTTTTAGTAACTAGTTCGGTCGTCGACTCGTTAAGAATATTGAATTATTAGATCACTAATTGAACTGCATTTTTAAACTGGATTGAATCGAATAACTCAGTCAGATAATTCGGTCTCTATACTAAGTTTGTATAGATATTAAATCAAATTGAATTGGATAAATCTATCTCTAAAAATTATCAATTTTCTAAATTCCTTCAAAATTTCCAATTTCCTTTTCCTTTTAAAAATATCAAATATCGGTTATATATAAATGATCATTTGAAGGAATGTTGTATAACAAGACCCAATACTTAAATACTTTGTTATGCTTTAAATACTTAAAAACAAAAAAAAAATGTATTAAAGAATTATAAAAGATAAAATTGGTCCACATGTGATGAAAATAATAGTCAGGTTAACATAAAAACATAAAACATGCACAAACCCATTGTTAATTTCCAATGAATAACCCTTATTTTAAAGAGAAATGATATTTGTACAATCATTTTGTTACAATCTTTGTGACAATTTTCTCTCTCATACTCACATTATGTTTTTTACTTTATCTCTTTATTATTTTAATTTTCGTGTCAATATCTACTTTCTTTACAAATTTATGGTTGTCTCATAAGTTGTCATATAAATGGTTGTTCAGATAACACACCTCTGTTCCAAATCACCATCTCTAAATTTGCAGCCGCAAGTCCTACTTTACTTTTTACAAATAGTGCATCTTCTTTCTTGGTCTTCTTCTTATCTCATGTCTTTCTTCTCTATTGCTTCTTCTCGCCCTCCTGGTGTGATAACCTTGCACAAAGACAGTAATGGCCCTTGGTTGTGAGGGCGCGACGGAAAAGTACGTGAAGTGAAGGTGAGATGCCATCGTCAAATGCATCCAGTTCATACCGAGTCAAATGCATGACCTATCTAATTAGTAAATCAAAATGTTGACACGTTTTCAACATTCTTTGAAGTTTCCTCTACAGTAACCGGTTGAACTTCAAGATGCATCTCTTGATCAAGATATGAATCCAAACCAGCAAGATTATCAACAATCATCTCATGATCATTTCCTAATTGTGGACTAGTTGAAGCTTGATTTGAATTTTCATTTTCACCAATGACATGGTCAGCTTCCTCTACATTAACATTCACCGGAAAACCCTGACCCACTTCGTTTTCTTTTGTATCACTCATTTGCAAATTTTAAAGCATGAAAACACAATAACCTCCTACACCAACTTCATTATGTTTATTCAACATACAAAAAAAACACAAGAATAACAACAAGAACAATCAAGCCTTGTCACAATAAGTGGGGTTATGATCTACATGAATCAAACGACGTCATAATGTTCTATCAAAAACCATCTCTTTCTCCAATTAATTAATCTCTAGATCCTTCTTACTAGTTTCTCTTATAGTTTTTCTAGGTCTTACCCCATCTCTAGTGATTTGACTCCCCTCCATCTGATCTATTCTCTTTACTACAAAATCCACAAGTCTTCTCTCTACATGCCCAAATCACCTAAGTCTAGTTTCTACCACAGATGATACCCCAACTCTCTCCCTAATGTTGTCATTTCTAATTCTATCTCGTCTAGTCTTACCACACATCAATGCAACATTATTATCTCTGCTACGCTTAACTACGTTCGTGTTGGTTCTTTACCACCCAACATGTCAGTCTTACTATTGTCAAATAAAATTTTCCCTTCAACTTGAGCGGCAACTTTTTCAAGAATAAATAAAACGAGAATGAAAACTTGCTATTAATACTAAACCCTAGCCAGTAATCTACTTATAGAACAACCATGGTTTACTAACCCAAAAAAAGATTGCTTTTGAAGTGTCTGGGCCTTTACCTCATCCTTTCGCATTTCCTCTTCCAACGGAAGTTTTTACATATTTTTTGAAGTGGCCAGCTTGGATAATATTCTCGATTTCCTCGCTTAAAGCTTTGAAACCATTGGTACTATGACCCCTTGCTATGTGAAAGCGACAAAAGAGACGTTCATCAATTCCTATTCGCCCACCAGAGCTCCTTCGTTCTGGGATTATTCCAGTTTGACATACCTCTTGCCAAATATGTTCTTTGCTCGTATTCAAAGTGGTGAACCTTGCGACAGTTTCTTGGAAGTTTACCGGTCGTCTGGGCCCTTTGAAAGAATCCATACCTCTCTTAGGTTGAAGAAAATTATTTCTTCGCTGGCTAGAAGAATTGCTTCCACCAGTTTCTTGTTCTTTAACATCTCTTGCACGCTTTTCTGCATTACTATCTTTTCCTTTAATGTAACACTCCGTCCTAAAAATGACTTCTTCTATAGTCTCTGCCGGTTTTTGTGCCAATGATTCATTGAAATGTCCGACTTTAAGACCATTCTGAAATGGTCATACGAACATCTATTGATTTGGGGTGACTACTTTGATAGTGGCATCACTGAATCGAACGTTAAAGAGGCAAGTGGTTGAAACTTCACGGAACTTGCTTACATAAAATGATGAACAAGTTTTTTCAAAAAGATCATTGCACCTCGAATTAGAGTTATTTGGCAAGTTCATATACCACCTTATAGCGGCTTCCATCAAAGTTTCTGAGACAAGCTTACATTTCAAGGATTCTGATGCGCCTATAATCGCCATCTAGGTCTTAATGGCAGTTTTGTGCTCCAAAGGATAAGTTTTTCCATAAAAAAATGTGAGAGGTGGCAGTTTAAAATTTTGTGGGATGACATCATTCCAGAGTTCGTCTGAGAGTGACTGGTGATTGTTGAGAGCGTCAATGTTTGGTTTGCCATCGTCATGATGATCTTGTTGTTGTTGTTGAATCACGGCTACAGAAGCCTGCAATGCTTCGTTTTGTTGTCGTAACTGGTCCATCTCTTGTTGGATTGTTGCCAATGCACCATCTTTGTGTTGAGTAATGTGTTGAGTTGTTGTACGATTTGTTGATGTTCCTCCACTAGCCATTGTTCTCAGATTCTTTAAAACTGAAGAAATGGAAATCGGTGAGGATGAAGTGGTCCGAGTCAGTTTTACCGGCTCCCAAAGACGGTGCAAGATGTACTTGTTGTAAGTACGATCGTTCCTACCGTGTTTTGTATTGTTCTAAGAAGGGCGGTGTATTTTGTGAAAGAATAGTCTGATCCCTTATTCTCTGTGCCTTGTTTTCTTTTATCCTCTCTTAATTGCTAACCGTTCTAGCCTTAACTTCCTTTCGTGGGGGCCTAACTTCCCCCCACTTTCTATTTGTATTTTAGGTGATATCCTCTACTCGCCCATGTACCGAGTACGTGACCTGCTATGCCACCTCGCCCACCTGCCAGGCACATGACATGTATCATGTTGCCCTTATCATATGAATTTAGAAGGGGGATATGGTATTATCCTCTCTTTGATGTTTCAAGCTACTAGATGCTCAGTATCATCACTCAATCTCTATGGAAAATCTCTTATAAAATT
The DNA here is from genome assembly GCA_018208015.1 of Medicago ruthenica. Taxonomy (NCBI): domain Eukaryota; kingdom Viridiplantae; phylum Streptophyta; class Magnoliopsida; order Fabales; family Fabaceae; genus Medicago; species Medicago ruthenica. Next base: position 94,555,980 of record CM031371.1, on the reverse strand, counting down.
ATGAGATATAGAGATTTGAGATTTTATATTCCTTAGTTGATTATCTTTTCTGTTTTGAAATTTCCTTTAAAAAGTCATCAAATTCATTTGTTTGAAAGAGTTTCAATGAATTGGAATCCATTGAAGAAATTTCTTACAATGGCATCTTGTGGTTGTACTTTTCAAAGATAAGATATCTTTTGATGCCATATATCTAATTTTCTTGGTGGTTGAGTTAGACAGACCAAATGATGGGTGTTAAACGAAGAGACACTCTTAATTAAGGGTTCACAATAGAAGTATATGACCAATAAACCAAATTATATTAGCACCATGTGAACCACATTTGCTAGAGGATGTGTTTCTAGCATGTTTTCGTTGTTAGAGGATCTTCGTTTATCAAAGACAAATCTTGAGATTGGACTACAACTTCGAGGATTTGCTTTCAATTGCTTCGAATTAACTTCAATCCTCTTTTCATTTACTAGAGAATTTTTTAGATGATCATGGAGAATGATGGTTGTTTATGTTTTATTGTATATTATAATATACATAGTCCAAGACCTCTTTAACTATCTTGTTGTGAATTCGAACTCAAAACAAGCACAAATAAACTTAGAAGTGTGGAGCAAAAGGAAATTAGTAACCAATATCAAAGTAACCTCAAGTAACAACAACAACAATAACAAACCTAGATCTAATCTAGGAATCAAGTGTAAAGCACAAAACCACAAGTAAAAGATAAAAGTCAAGACAAACAAACACACTAAGAAATGTTTACCTAGTTCGGTTCAACAATGATCTACTCTAGGGGAAAGATTGATCTCTACAGTTCACTATCAATGAGTTCTTTACAAAGAGATATAAAAGGGTGATGACATGTCATCTTTCGTTATTCTTAGTATATTTTTCAGTCATTTTTATTTAGTTTTAATCCAAAATAAAGGAGTATTAGAGTAAATTGTATAAGGTTTTAGGAACATTTTTTAATGTTTTCTATTTGAGTCATGTAATTCTAGTTTTTCCTGAAACATAGCAATTCTAGGTTGTTTTGATGTAATTTAAGAAGAAATCATGCAAATCGGCACAACAATACATCTTGAAGACTTGTGAAGATCTTGGGAAGACCATGAATAAAGATTCAAAAGGCCTTGGAAGATATTACAAAGGGAGGAATTATGTTCCCAAGTCCCAAGACATCTTATATGGAAGGAAACACCCAAAGGATGAAGAAACAGACAATTACATTCAATACATCAGCACCCATGCGCCTAGGGCATGAGCCATGTGCCCAAGGCATGGCAGTTAATGCCTATGCGACCAGCCATGCGCTTGGGGCATGTTGGGAGCGGGTTAGAACTGCTTTTTTCACTTTTTAAGTGGAAAAGCCTGGTTTTCAAGCTCAAACCCAGGTGGAAACCAAACCTATAAATACAACTCTCATTCATAATTTTTCATTCATAACGAAGCGGTTCAAGAGAAAGGCAAGCACTAGGAGCTTTAAGGGAGGAGTATCTCCTCACTCTAAGTCTCTCGGGTATGTTTTATTTCTTTTGTAATTTATCTTTAGTTACCATGAGTAACTAAACCCTATTAGGGTAGGGTTCTAAGATGAACCTCTATTTTGTTTGTTGGATTATTTAATTTAAGTTCTTTATTCAGATAATTTATGAATCCTATTTAATTTTACTATGCGAATTATTTATTCCTTCTGAATGCGAACCAACCTTGAGATAACGACACTTAGGGAAGTGACATACCTAATATTGGTGTAAACCTAACCGAATCAGGGAGTAACTAAGATAATGATTTGATAATTAGGGAAACAATAGTAACTTCATGGAATTAAATCAACATAGTAACTTTAATCTTTTTTCATCAGTGGTAAGGTAGACGAGATATGGCTGCCCGTTTGTAGAACTACCGAGAGGGATAATATGTAAGATGAACTTCTAAGATTCAATAGACGAGGGAACCTTTAGGACCATTAAGAATTAAGGAAACCCTAATTTAAGTCATTATCTCAATTACCTCTGTGAGAGTAAGAACCCCATATACCTCTATGCACGATGGTGCATCTCCCTACATGATTGACGACCCTAAGCATTGACCCGTGTAGAAACTTTGGTGTAAGGTTGCAACTCGACAGCTAGAGAGGAATAAACCCAGACCTCTGAGAGAGTAATGCCCCACACGTACAAACCCGTGTGATAAGTAGGTGCAACTCGACAACCGGTAAGAAATAAAACCCAACGAACTCATCACTTAAATAGAAGACGTAAAACCAATATCTAGATAATGCTTGACCATTACTTAATTGCAACAAATGAATAGAGGAGATTCGAAGAATCCTAACTGTCGCTAACATTCTGCAATCAAAACAGGTTACTTCCAACTCTTGCTCTGCGCAAACAGATTAAATTGCAAAAACCTCCTTTATATTTTATTTTATTTCATGGTTTTTGTTCCCAAATAAGTAACGTGAATCACCTAGTTGGAACGACAATCCCTGTGGATACGATACTCTACTTAAACTTTATTACTTGGTAAATGATTTGGTACACTTTCCTAAATCCGATCATCAAAGGGCTACAAGGAATTAGCTTCAACAAGCTCTCCAAGAACAAAACCTAATTTTTGACCTTTTTCCAATCTCTTCCCAAGAACAAGATACTCAATGATTTCACTCACCAAAAGTGTTTACAAATGTTTCCCAACCCAAGAGAACCTCTCAAGAGAACCCTCACCAAAGACACTCGACCATAAAGTTACCTCCTTTGATTTCCCAAGTTTCTCTCTCTTGAAGCTCTACTCAAAACATGAAGAGTGAAGCCTTAAATAGTGCACATGTCCTATCAAAATCGTGCCCCAATTTACACACATCGTGCCTCAATTTTACATTAGTACACAATATAGTAATAACATTATCCAAAAATTGTGTCATGATTTTATCCCTTCGGGCCACGATTTTTGTTGAGCCAAAACCTCCAAAACATTAACCAAATAGTGCCACGATTTCTCCAAATCGGGACACAATTTTTTCCAAACATCAATCATAAATTTTAAGTCAATTCTTAACATTTCTTCACCTTGACTCTAAATTGATGGTGATGTCAATTTAACCATTAACCACCTTGCTCCTTTTTCTTTTCCCTTGCATCCAACTACACCATGTAGCTCTACAAGTTTCCACCCTTTGCCTCTTCAACCCTCGGAATGCCTTCCTCTCTCTTGAAGATCCTTGCATACAACTACACTAGGATTTTAGGTAGTTCCACAAGTCTACATCTTACCCTCTTCAACTACAAAACATCTCTCGTCTTCTTGAAGATCTCCTTGCGTCCAATTACCTTTGGTATTTTAGGTAATCCCACAAGACATTCCATACATTCTTCAAACCCCGTAATCTTTTCGTCCTCTTAAAGAATTCCCTTGCTCACAACTAGAGAATAGCACCCAAGGTCTCCATAGTTGTACCATTTAGGTGTCATCAATTCCACCTCAAGTTGAGCTTTCTCTACCTCAACTTCCAAATGCATACACACACTACGCCTTTCACCATGTAACTCCACCTCAAAGGTTAGTCACGAGTATTCTTATCTCCTCCTCTCCAGACTGACCTTGAGTATTCATCTCACTGCCTCTCTAGGTTGATGTTGAGTGCTTAACGTCTCTCCAGACAATCCCTCTTCAAGTAACCCATCTTGTGACACTTAAAACACCCATACTTTGAATTTTTACCACTTTTTGAGTTTCCCCGGTTTCCTCTACCTCCTTCATTCCCTCTTGAAACACTTAGGCCTTCACTATTTTCATTAACTCTCAAGTCCTTGGACTTGGTTAACTCATTTGTTCTCAAATCCACTTGGACTTCCTCCAAGGTGACAATTCCTTCTTTTCCATAAAGCATGGTATCCTTAAAGGATTCAAATGATTTTGGTATAGCACACAACAAGAGTTTAGCTTTGTCTTCATCCTCAAGATGAACCTCAATGTTCTCCAAACATCAAGGATTTTGTTGAACTCTGTTAGTTTCTCCATGATGGCCTTTGACACCACCATCTTAAATGAGTAGATTTGTTGTTTTATGAATTGCCTATGAGCCAAAGACTTGGTCATATACAACGACTCCAACTTTGACCACATCGATGTAGGTTCCTTCGCGGCATCCCTCAAAACTTTATCTCTGAGGCACAAAACAATAGCAATAATTGCCTTGTCCACCATCTCGGTCTTCTCTCCTTGTGACATGGTGACCGGCAACACATCCTCACCCTTCAAAGCTTTTTCACACTTTTGTTGTATCAAAACCGCTTTCTTCTTTACCTTCCATAACCCAAAATCATTATCTCTGGTAAATTTCTCGATGTCCCACTTTGAACCCATTGTACTCACTTAACCATATCACTTATTTGCCCCACGATGGCGCCAATTGTTGTGAATTCGGACTCAAAACACTCACCAATAAACTTAGATGTGTTGAGCAAAAGGAAAGCAATAACCAATATCGAAGTAACCTCAAGCTACGAAAACAATAACAAACCTAGATCTAATCTAGGAATTAAATGTAAAGCACAAAACCACAAGAAAAAAATAAAAGAGAAGAGAAACAAACACACCAAAAAATGTTTACCCAGTTCGGTCCAACAATGACCTACTATGGGGGAGATATTGATCTCTCCAGTCCACTATCAATGAGTTCTTTACAAAGAGATATAAAAGGGTTACAAGAAATTAGCTTCAACAAGCTCTCCAATAACAAAACTTAATTTATACCCCTTTCCCAATCTCTTCCCAAGAATAAGAGACTAAATGATTTCACTCCCCCAAGGTGTTTACAAATGTTTCCCAACCCAAGAGAACCTCTCAAGAGAACCCTCAACCCTAATGTTACCTCCTTTGATTTCCCAAGTTTCTGTCTCTTGAAGCTTTACTCAAAACATAAAGAGTGAAGCCTTAAATAGTCCAAAGGTCATGTCAAAATCGTTACCTGATTTACACACATCGTGCCATGATTTCACGTTAGTACATATTACATTACTAACGTTATCCAAAAATCGCGTCACAATTTTATCCCTTTGGGCCACGATTTTTGTCGAGCCAAAACCTTAACCAAATCGTGCCACGATTTCTCCATATCGGGACACAATTTTTGCCAAACTTCGATCATCAATTTTGAGTCAGTTCTCAAAATATCTAATTGTTCTGTTACATGCTTTTTTATCATTAAAATCAAACTAAAGATTAGACCATCTTCATTCTTACAAGTCATGATTAAGAGAGCTGATGTCCATCCCATTCAACACAATCCAAATACTTTCAAAGAATCCTTTAACTTCACAAAATAATTAATACTTCAAACTTATCTTCTTGGTGGTATTAATAGTAGTTTTGCCACTTATTGTATCTCTTGCAAAGCCACCGGATCAACCTTATTATTCCTACGCTCCTCGACAATAGCAAGAAATCAAGAACACAAAAAATAAAGAATAGGTTAATTTATTCTCAATTTTGTGTCATGAGTCGAGACCAATTTGTCCTTTCCATCAGGGGTGTGTGCGTTGCACCCCATCAGGGAGTACTATTATATAATGAACGATTAGTTATAGTTTTGGTCTCTGTATCTTCACTCATTGACGGAACTGGTCCCTCTATTTTAAAATCACATAGAATTCGTCTTTACCTAAATTTTTTGAACTTAAGGTGATACATCATATTTAAATTGAAATTTTTAGGGGATTTTCTTGTAATTTCATTGGTATTAATAATTTTACATCGTCAAGTTCTATGACACATTATTTAAAATAAGCCACGTGACCCTTTTGGAGTTAAAAAATCTAAGGAACTGACAAAAACTGACGGATTTTAAAATGTAGGGATCAATTACGTGAGTGGACGAAAATAGGAGACCAAAATTGTAAATAAACCTATAATATATAAAGTAATTTTTTTTACATTGGGAAAATCGCAAGTATCCTCCTGTTAGCCTGTATTTTCGACAAACTCAATTAAATACAGTCAATAAAGTTTGACTTATCATTCCCAGGAAAAGATGTTGTTTTCGACATTGAAGAGACTATCGAGGTTATGTTCATTAAGAAATCTTTCGACAAAGTCGAAGACTTAGAAAATAGAGAAGATTGGCAAATAAAGCATTCGACAAACAGGAGATTGGATTGATTATGGATAAAGTCAAGTAACTGTTGTCGAAAGGAGATTCAAATTCAAAATCAGAAGATTCTCCCGTTGAAAGACATTTGGTAGCAGTTATAGTTTGGATAAGATTATACAGTTAGTTTTCTTAGTATAAATAAGAGTTTTTCATGAGGAAAAAAGGGTCACAAATCACATGCAAAAACTTAGAAACTCATAATATCCATGCTAAAGAGAGAAATGAGTAACAAGTCAATGTATGATTCTTGAGAACACTTTTACATTCGAATCAATGCAATTTAAATTTGTTTAAGTTTTCTTGCACTTTACTTGTTTTCTACAAATTTACATTCAAGTCATATTTACAAGAAATTCCTTTCGACAAGTTCAATTTCATTGAACTTGAAGATATTATTTTTCTTCTTTCATAAAAATATACTCAAGAACACCATGAATACACAGACTTTTCTGGAAAAGTTTAACACACATATGTCCTGAGATTTCAGGTTGATCTCATGAGTAACAATTTTTGTAACCAGCGGTTGTTTACCAAAAACCACCGTAAACACCTCCCCACAATGAATCTAATTCTCTTCCACTCATATTAAAATATTATAATTATTATTATAATAGATCAAAAAAATAATTCTAATATCTAAAAATAATTCTTTGTAATAAAAAGCCTACAATTAATTCAGATTTTTTAAGTTAATTATATCAGCAAATTTTAAAAACTAGATTTAAACTATCTTCATTTTTTTACTCTTAAAAGTGTCTTTATGAATTATAGGTGAATTTTTCCACTATATTATATTATAGAAAAGAAGGTTTATATAACTAATTGTATTTCACGTGAAATCCTCTAAATATCATTCCGTATTAATATTTCAATTTACTTTTTATGTAAAACTAGCAAAAAAACCCGTGTTAAGCACAGACCGGTGCTCCGTATGGGCTAATTCGAAGCGGGGGTCTATGTATCAAAGCGCATTGCAATGCTATATGAATTGAGAAAATAAGAAAAAACTAATGATAAATCCGATATTAATGATAAAAAAGACAAATTACATTAACTTCCCTTGAGATTTTCTTAAATAACACAATCACTCCTTCTAAGTTTCCAAACACATCAATCTCCCCTCATTTTATCTTTTTCAATAACTTTGTAAATATGCAATTTAATTTCAGTTATTTTGGTTTGTTTGTATCTGTTTTCTTTCCACAATTAAGTTAAATGAAGTTTTCTTTTCTCCCAATGGAGAAACAATAACAACATTTGTTTTTACCACCAAATAGAATCAAACATCGGCAATTACAGAAGAGATCAAAAGAGAAAATAGAAATGAGAAGAATTTTGGTGGCTGGACATTGTGGTTGATCAATAAAAAGGAAATAATCTTCGATATATCCGTTTTATTACATTAGAGTTTAAAAATTAAATCACCTTGACTGAGGAACAATAAGTTGGGAAAAATCATCTAAGTGAAAAATGGAAAGAAAAAATGGTCGAAAATTAAGCGAGTTCATACTCGTATGAAGAAATTAATTGCTCAAAAAAATGGAATTAACAAAGTTTAAATTGTGTTATATTATGAGAGAAGTGATTGTCAATTTGATATGAAAATAAGAGAGATTAGTATTTAGTTAAAAAATAGAGTGGGTGTTTGTGTTATTTAAGAAGACCTTAGGAGAGGTTAGTGTAATTTGCCCATGATTTTTTTTTAAATAGTAGTTTTCCCATGATAAAATCATTGAAATAATTGTTATTAAATATTATGAAGTGGTAAACTAAAAATATGTAATAATATTAAAAATAATAAAAATTTCATTATTGATAAAGATGTTGTGAGTCCCATGAATGAATTGTACAACTATATTATTTAGTTACTCATTTATCATTTTTTCAGTCTTTTTTATAGTCATATTTCTAAAAGATATAATAACTAATAATCTACAACAATAAAAAAATATTATTTTATAATATGACATGGTGGCTTGACTTCTTTGATTCTCTGTTGTTTCCAAATATGTTGACATTTGCAAGTTTTAAGGTGTCTTGTTTGCCTACACTCTAGTTCTTCAAGCATGAAAGAGCTTTTATGCTTGCTGATTTGTTTAGCAGCTGTTCGCACTTGGATTTTGATACCGTATTGACAGTCAATCCATTAATTGTTCTTCGCAGATGTTCACTTTTCATTTTTTTAACCTGGTTTCGCGTCCGTATACGGGTTCACTAGGTTGCTCCTGTGATTAGTAAAAAATCTTAGGATAGATTAGGGTCGTTCCACTTGGTCTGATTTATTATGTTGTATCCCTGTTTTGAGTTGTACTTGAGTCATGTCTAATGCCCCCGGTCTGTTTATACTTTTTTAATTAATATAATTTTTCTTTTGACTAAAAAAAGATAAAGAAAAAACAAAGGCAAATTACTTCTAGAAAAGAATCTTAAAAATGTGTAATTTTTTGAAAAGGAGGTATTTGTCATGTAATAAATATTTTGTAACTTTCTTTAAGTTATGTTATTTTGTGATTATCAATCAGATATAATTGAATGTTTTTTCTTTTTTATTTTCTTAGTGAAAATATTTTTTTGTGTTTAGTTAGTATCAACGATAATTGTCTCAACCATATTTTTTTATTTTATTGATAAGTAAATTGTATTTATTAATGTTTTTTTATTAAATTTTATATTTATGAATATTTTTTTAGACTAAATATGTAAACAATTGTCATTTTTTTTATTGGATTACCTACAAAAGAAAAACTCACAAGAAGATAGTTCTATTGCATCCTAAAAAAGAAAAAAATCATAGGAGGGTAGTTATATTGCATCAAATAGACTTAGTGTGAGATAAAAGCACATGAACATCATAAAACTTTTTTTTTTGGTACATTCATAAAACATATTTTTAATAAATGTAAATTGAATATATGGTTCACTTTTAATAGAATAAAAATATATTTTGATATTCAATCATTTAGAGATTATTTTTTAAAGTTTTTTTTGAAAAAGCATAATCAATTTTGTGTTTGTTTATCGTAATAACAATCATTTCTTTAAAAAAATATTTGTTTGGATACAACTCTATAAAATGGATTTTTTGTTACAAAATTATCTTCATTTTTTTATACTTATTTTCTCCCTCTCTTACATTTTTTGAAAAGTTACTATAATCTGTTTTCATTTAAAGGCACTTTTAGATTTTTTTTTGTTGAACCTGTTTTTTTTTTAAAATATAACAATATAAAATGAATTTTTTGTTACAAAATCACATCAATCTTTTGAAAGTTATTTTCTCTCTCATCTAAATAAAATATTTTGTTACAAAAGACGCAAAAAAGTAAATATATGTTGAGGTGTCAAAATATTAAGATGTGGCAAAATTGTGTTTTTACTAGTCATTTACTTTCATAATTAGAGAAAGATAATAGATTGTAAATTGTTTTTATAACTCTTTAGATATTTTTTTTAGGAAAACTCTTTAGATATTTAGAAGTTGAATTATAGAAAAAAAAATTTGTTTGGGATTAAGATTATGTTTGTTTGTTCTTTAAAAAAAGATTAAGTTAGTGTGTTTTTTTTTTGATAAATTAAGTTAGTGTGTTTTATTGAGTGAGTTTGCTTTAATTTGTTTTTAAGAAAGAAAAGATAGGGGGAGGTTGAAGCAAAAAACACAAAAGGATATAATTTTGATGATGTGTCAAAGAATTAAGAAGGGGTAAGATTGTATTTTTGGTAAACATTAAGTTTCATAATTAGAGAATAAATTATAATAACAATTATTATATTAAATAAATATTTAATATATATATATATATATATATGGATAATAATATATTTTGTAAAAGAGTTCATTTTTTCCAAAAAAATATATATATATTATGTAAAAGAAGGTTTATGAAATTAATTACATTCAACGTGACATCCCTTTAATCAATCAACAATTAATTTTTTTAATATTATAATATCTATTATTAAATTAAATAAATATTTAATATAATATAAGAAATTTAATATATATCTATATTTTTTAAATATATATATATCTATATTTTTTAATAAAGATATTTTTATTTAAAAATTTGAAAACAATATCCTTAATATTAAAAAACTTTCTAATGAAAATATATAAACATGTATTTGAGACAAAAAGTTATAGTTTTTTTAAAGAAAGAAAAAACGTTTTAGTTTTGAATAAAATTAAAATAAAAAATAAAAATTAGGACTGACTAATGAAAAATAGAAAAAGAAAGTAGGTTAAAAGTAAATCCAAAATATTAGTTTAATTGATGAAAATTATGACTCAAAAAGAAACTAAATATTAAAATATACCAAAATTTGAAAGTCAAAGTTACTCTACAAACATGTATGAATATTTCAATAATAATAATAATAATAATAATAATAATAATAATAATAATAATTATTATTATTATTATTATTATTATTATTATTATTATTATTATTATTATTATTAAAGTATGTAGATACAACCAAAAAAATAGGAAATAAAAATTTAACAAAAATAAAAATAAAATTTTCATTAACACACATATATAACTATAAATAGAATTCACCAGTGATAGAAAAGAAAAAAAATTTAAGGAAATATTGGTGAATTTAGTTAAGAACCATATGAAAAGCATCTCAGGAATTGTACCTAAATTTTTTTCTAAAAAAAAACTATATTTTACATATATATATTATGTAATTATGTAAAAAAAAAAATGTAATGATGGCAATACATTAAGGCGTGATGATTTTTTACTCGAAAGAAAAAAAGGCTTGATGATTTTTGACACATGAATTTTAATTAGTTTTTAATATAACACACAAATATAGATATTATAAAATATGTGAATAATCTCTAAAAAAAAATACGTGAATAATATATTCCTAAATATCTTTCTTTTTAAAACCGAAAATAATATCTAGAGTCCAAACAAAAACTTAATGAGGTAGTAGATATAGCTCTATAAAAGCCATACCGATCAATGGAAATAACACAAGCAAAAAATCTGATTTCTTGTTACTTTGTTTTCAATTGTAAGCGTGATCATGACTGGGAAGAAGGAGAAACATGTCGGTCCTAAAAGAAAGAAGGGTGGCTCAAAGAAGGTGAGAAAATCACAAATATTTATGATATTTCAGTAATTGTTATAATTTCCAATATTTTTTCCTAATAAATAGGTCTCGCATGATCCACAGGTAGCCAACCAAGTGATTGAGGGGAATACAAGTTCATCTGTGATAGATGAAATGAATTATGTGAACCAACAGAGTTCCCTCCTCCAAAGGATTGGTGAAGCTATGAGCCAATTGGAAAGGAAAAAACAAGAAAATTGTGAGAATGAGCTGAATCTCCTTATGATGGGGTGCTTGCACAACAAAAATATGCTACCCAACTTGAAGACTGCTAAAGATTCGACTGACTTTGCTGATGTGATTGATAAGAAACTGAAGGAGATTGATACTAAGATTGCTGAACTCAATCGATCAAATGTTATTTGAAACTATCTAGTGGTTATAATGTTATCTAAATTGTAAGATGCATTTGAATAAAACTCATGGATCTGAATAAAACTCATAATAAACTTTTTTTTTTCTATAACTCTTCTATCGAAAGTCACTGCTAAAATTTGACGATTTGAAGTAGTAGATATTATATGTACAATTAGAATCTTTATCAAAATATAAACCTACTACTAATTCTAATTTTACGAGAATCAAGTACTTCATTTGTCTTAGACTTCTGATTGAGCAAAGAAAGTCTCTTGTAAACCTCTGATTGAGCAAAGAAAGTATCTTGTTTGTGTGCTTGAGCAATTTGGAACTTGTGAGATTATAGTAAAAATCTCTTGGAAGTGCAAGGGGACTGGACTAATCTCAGATTGTGGGAGGAAGCAATATAATTCCTTTGTGTCGTCTCTCTCTCTCTCTCTCTCTCTCTCTCTCTGTGTGTGTTTGATTTCATTTCGCTGCATTCAACTCTGTTTCCAACTCTGAACAAGACTTTGTTTTGCTTCAAATTTTGAACTGTTTTTACAAACACTTAGAAAAAGTTTTGAAAAAACAAGCAAGGCCTTGGAGATAAAATTGAAGTACTGGAAGCAGTTTCTGAAGACAATGTCACCAAGGCCTTGGCAAATCATGAATCAATCTTTGAAGAGTATCTAGTCAGTTCCATTAGAAAAAGCAGGTGAGCCATGATGATTTAAAATATGTGCAGGAACCATGATGAAGAAGTTTGTTGTTGTGAAAAATGTTGCAAAGGAATGGAAAATCCAGATAATTCAATAAAGCCTTCGAGCCCTGTTCACAGAGAGGAAGATTTATACACTCACTCTGTATCGAAAGGTTCAGAAGCTCAGAGTTTGAACAACTCAGAGTCCAGAGTCTCTGAGTCTGTAATATCCCGCTTATAAGTACCAGTTATCGATGTTAGAATTATTTAAGAAGCATGGCATTATGGTAAATAAGTGGAATGGCAATATAGTAAATATTGCAAAAGAAGAGTTTATTTAAAAAAGAAGGGGGAAGATATTTTCTTCCATTTTCTCTCCTCACCCTTCTCTCTCAAACCTGATTCCTCTCCCTCTCCCTCCCACTCTCACGCCTTCATCATCATCCTTGCCTTAACCCATCAATTCTTCCTCCAATTCATGAAGAATCCTTGCTAACAACTTGTGTTGGAAGGTTTAGAACAAGAAGAATCAAGGAGAAATCAAGCTAGGGTTTTGGAGTAAGCATAATAAGCACCAATCAAGGTTCAAGGTGAGCTCCCTAGGGTTTTAGAACCCTTATTGAGTAAGTTTAAGAGTAATTTATACTTAGAGCAAATTTTATAAAAGTGCCCTAATCTATGTTAAATGTTAATTCCTTGTTCCAACCATGTTTAAATGATTTATAAGCTTAAGAAAATCCTTTTTATGCCATTTGGAAAGCTTGGGTGTGTTGGGATGGGTTGGAATGATGAAAAATATCAATTTTGAGATTTTTGGACCTGTCATGGTCGCTACAGCGAGCTGGAGCTCGCTACAGCGACCAGGCAGAATTTTATTCTGCCTACCGTCGCTACAAGCGCAGGCTTGTCGCTTCAAGCGCAGGCTTGTCGCTACAAGCGCAGGCTTGTCGCTACAAGCGCGCAGGCCCAGACAGCACTTGACAGCTTTGCTGTTTTGGGTGTTCTGGGGCGCGTAGGCATGGTTTTTCACTTCCGTTTTCTCCACAAACTTTTTAGAAACATTCACCACCATTTTAACACATTCAAGAGGCTCCCAAAAAGGATGAAAATGTATGGAACAAGGATTATGCATTGACTTAGATTAGTCTGAATTAAGAGGGTAAAGTCCAGACGAATATGCAAATGATCTAGCAACTATGTAGTGGCTTATGATAACGATAAGCCTATGATCCTATACATATAGGTTATTATTTGGAAGATTAGTTCCCTCAAGAAATGCATTTAATATGCAAAGCTTATGGTAGATTATTAGACGTACTTTCAAGTACAATAGTTAAGAATTAATGAGGAATATGAATGATCCAATGATCAAAGTTAAGAACCTCTTTATAGGTAAAGCTTTAAGAATGAATTATTCAAGAATGCATCAGATATGCATAAGACATAAGCTATAAGTTATATATATATATATATATATATATATAAGAAGAATAAGAATAAGAGATATTAAGATATTAAGCCGTGGCCTTCGTCGTTCACGCTAGTGGGACACGAATGGTTCATGCAAAGTAAAGACTAAGATTAATATTATTAAGTCGTGACTTTCATCGTTCACGCTAGTGGGACATGAAAGGTTCATGCATAAGTTTAAAGAATAATAATTCGCGTCTTCCGTCGTTCACGCTAGTGGGACATGGGGGGTATACGCGTAAGTTAAGATTATTAAGTCGTGTCTTCTGTTGTTCACGCTAGTGGGACACAGGAGGTTCACGCTAGTGGGACGTGTTATTCCGCAAGGATGACCGCACGACGACAAGAGGAGTCCGGTGTTAGCCTGATATGATAGGAATTTTCACCGGTTAGAAGGGAGATGTACTTCGGGGTTACTCCACCCGGATGCACTCCATAAAATGAACCCAGATAATTATTGTTTGTTCAACGCTAACCTCTAACTTTAAGATATGAAAAGATGAATACGTTTATTTGCATAAGTATTGAGAAATAGGACAATTAGTTCCTAGTAATAAGAAGTGATCATAGTTATTTCCCCCTGATCACTAAGTATGAGATAAGTCAAGTTAGCCTATGATGAGATAAGATTAAGATATGCAGCGATCCTAGTTCTCCCCTTGATCGCGAAATAAGTAAAGATAAGACTTGGCGATCGTAGATATCCCCAAGATCGCCGAGGTAGGCACGGCGACCCTAGGTTCCCCGAGGTTGCCAACAGTAGGTAGGGTAGGAGCTCACTGAGACATTATGTCTCATCCCTATCCTTCTGGTGCAGGTTTTCAGGTAGCCACGTGGTTTTCAGATGAAGATCTTCAGGAAGACGCTGGATGGAGTGCAGACGCTCGTCAAGAACAAGCTCAGGAGGTTGACAGATTATCTATGTATTGAGAGTGTAATTGTAAATGATATTTGGATATTTGTATATACGAGCTATTTGTACTCATTCAGTAGTTTTATATTGTATTTATTATTGAAAATTTTAATGTACCCAATATCAGACTAATACACATGCTAAATATTCTAGATAATTTAGTATGGATGTTACAATTGGTATCAGAGCAGGTCGATTCAGACCGTGCCTTGGGTCATTAAAGTTTCAATAAAAGTAGTGGAACCATTGGGTTCCGGATGTTGTTCTAAATGTCACATCTAGTTGAGCCTGATCAACTCAATCTAGTATATGACAGTTAGGATAAATGTCCGAGAGCTGAATGTGACCAAGGAGGAATGAAGTGTGTGAAGGGCGAAGATTAAGGTGATAGAACTTTAAGACGAAATTGGCGAAGAAGTATTCAATGCCAAATGGTGGCCATCAACCATGAGGTAGCGAAGTCTGTTAGTGGCAAGATTTCAGAAACATAAAAGATATTTAAAAAGGTAAGGTGAAGCACCTCAACCCAGCTGAACGCGTTGTTGGACGAAACCTCGTCTGCGGAAGACATACGGATTAAGAAATTATGGAATACTCTAAGGAGTGACGTGGAACCTTAACGGGAACCGCAGTTCGAGAAGTTAAAGTGAAGAGAGGAATTATCGGTCGGTTTTTGACCTTTAGACTCCCAGCAAGGATAGAGTGTGTAAGAATCGGAGGACTCGCACACTCGAACCAGATAAGATTTTAGCCCAAACAGTTAAGAGAAAGTTATGGATTAAGCAAATTATTTGGACGAATGAAACTAACCACTCAAGGGTGGTCTGTAAGCATGACTCGCAAGTAAGTTTAACCCCATCAGATCAGCCGCACCTCCCGAACCATAAATGCTAGATTTGGGAATTAAGAAAAGAAGATGGTATGCAACCTAAGAACTAAGATGGATGATTAAGAGGTGATAATAAGACCTGTTGTATATCGAAGCGTGAATCAGATTTTCAGATATTGCTTATTAGTAAGGAGATTGGAAATAGGTTGAGCTTAACTGAAATATTATTCCACGAAAGGTGTATATTAAATGGTCGGTCATTGGGATTTAGTGAACTGATGGACGAATAAAGTTGAATTTCCTTGATTGGATGAAGAAGGCAAGTCCAAGATGACACAAGCTTATAGTAGACCAGTTTTGAAGGATAATCGGAAATTTTAGCCGAGAACTTATATTGAGACTGTATTATACGAAAGGTTAAGATTGTGGTTAATGCTAGTGAGTTTTAAGTTTTCAACTGAAGAGTTTTCTTCCACAGTTATTCTAGAAGATTAAAGAGGTCACCTCGTGTTGATAAGTTCCGAGGGCGGTAATAAGGTATAGATTTCGGATTGTTCAACTATATGCTGAATTACTCAGATGTTAAGATCAAGATCTGAAATGAGAATGCCGTAACGAGTTGTTGAATGAAACAAAAGGTAATGATGAAGTATCGAAGTTCAAGATCGATTAACTGGAGGGATTCGAAGGTAACCTAAGAGGTATGGTAAAACCATAGAGACCGTAATTGTTTCGAAAAGATTATGGGTATGAATTCTTATGGATAAAGATAGAACGATTAGTAATGGGACTCAAACCCTCAGTAGATTCAGTATATGTAAAAGATGTGAACCTCCAGCAGCCATAAGTCGTTTTAGAAGTTGACATAAGTGTTTGTGTGTGTGAATTTAAGTTGTCTCAAGCAAGCTTTCAGTCGGGTTGCGCAATGTTTTAGTGATTATACATAAGGAACTGGCCAAGAGATGGTTACGGAATTCAGGATATGGAAAGTAAAGTTAGAACCAGAGTATAAACTGTTTGACAGGAACATTGTTGAACTCTTGACAGTCGTTGGAAACCGTTTACAGGTTCTGGCGTTTTATCGTGAAAGTAAGTGAGTATATGGTTTATGTCCGAAAGGAAGTACAGTGTCAGGTGACGATCAATCAGTAAGTTAAACAGGTGGTTTAAGCCACAAGAGAATCAATGAACGTAAGATGAATCTGCTGTGATAGCTACAAGTCGTTAAGGAACAAGTCAGCCAGAGAATTTGATAATGGTGTATTACTCCTACTCCAAAGTGTTTTGTTAGATCAGAGTTGCGCAGCGGAAAAGTAATTCCAGGATGAGTTAACTAACAATTCTAAGCTGAAGCTTAGAGAACAAGGATGCTTGTGTAGTCCTTATCAGGTGAACCACAGAATATCAGTGAGCAGTGACGACTCGAACTTGTTATAAGTTCTAAAAGGAAATTTTAAAAGTTAAGTCGAGGGATATTTCAAACCTCGAAATACAAGAGAAATGGAAATCGAAGCAGTTTGAGATTATGTGATAAGAATGAGAAGAATATGTTTCTAGCACAAAAAGTCTAGAGCAAGGAAAGTCATCACTAATCCGGTAATTTAGCTATTTTAGCTTAGTAACTTCAAGTGGACTTGAAGAGTAAGTTTAATCAAAAGGGTAAGCATGAGGCAGCATCCGTAAAGATTGCACTCGCAAGACGGTAAATATTTGAAATCGAAGCATTGGTCAGAAGTGACAATGCAGTGACATATGAGTCTAATCCGTGTTGTACCCTGTTATGCCAACATGTCACATGTATCAGGTTATGTTAGTATATATATACTTAACAGGCAATATTTGAACTACTCAGATAGTAGTGTAGCAGATTTTCAGCCATGTGACGTGTTTTGGTAATAGTGGTACGCAATCAGGAATGTTTAAGTATGAAGGTTTTTACCAAAATAGAATTGTTGATATCACCATATCTCAGCTAGAGTGTTCCGAAATTCTTGAATTTTATGTTTATCAATAAAAGAAGAAGAACTTTCATGCAGATTATAGGTCATTCGTAGTCTACAGTAAAGGGCTACGTAAGTTCAGGTTTTGATTAAAGGATTTAAAGTGTGCTATTTTGGTAGCAATCAAGTAGAGCTTCTTTTTGAAAATAAGGATTTTGGACTCGACGTCCAGTATGAGAAAATAAGTTTACGATGCCGAGAGAATGTAACCATAATTCATGTTATACGGGTTGTTGTATACTCAAGAGATCAACATGGGTAACATTGGTGGGGCAAACCTGGCAAGCCAGTCGAAAGGCAAATCCCGAATGTTACAAGATATGTTAAGGTTAAGAATGATGTCCCGCTAGTTGGACAATGATGATGCGATGTACTACGTACCCGTTAGTAGTGTACATGTACTCTAACATAGATGTAAATTAAGTGCTATGAAATATGCTATATAATGATTTGTGAGACGACTTATACCACTCATCAATTGGACTGAACTCCTATGAGTTTTGGATTTTGTCAGTATAGAAAATATTTATGCTACGGCAAGAAAACGAGAATAAGTTGTGACAAGAACGATGGGAGATTGGCAAACTCTCAGTATGAAGAATGATTTCTAAGTTATTAAGATAAGTGACGCCGTAGACCAATTGGAGCGGAGCAGGAATAATCTGTAAGAATTCCGCAAATCTTTGAGATATTCATAGTGAAGATAATGATTGCGATTGTGGTAAGTAGCGCATCATGATGTCAGGAAGAAAGGAGCAAGTGCTAGAGGTGAGACTCCTGCTTGCACTGAGAATACTAAATGAAGTTGGAATGATTATATATGGAAGGGTATGATATAGATCTGCGAGTAAGATGTCGTCGTATGAGACGTAAGGTAGAAGTAATAAATCAGTAGAATTAAATGCAGTGCAATTCACCACGAGCATTTCAGTTAAAGGAAAAGTTATCAAGTATATTCGACGTATAGAGTTGGAAATCCAAGGGATTCCGATAAGCAAGAAGAATTGGAGTTTTGGCTAGTAGAGGAAGTGGTATGGGAGATTCATTTATATGTGATTACAGGGTGGATTCTAAATTTCGAGGACGAAATTTCTTTAAGGGGGGTAGATTGTAATATCTCGCTTATAAGTACCAGTTATCGATGTTAGAATTATTTAAGAAGCATGGCATTATGGTAAATAAGTGGAATGTCAATATAGTAAATATTGCAAAAGAAGAGTTTATTTAAAAAAGAAGGGGGAAGATATTTTCTTCCATTTTCTCTCCTCACCCTTCTCTCTCAAACCTGATTCCTCTCCCTCTCCCTCCCACTCTCACGCCTTCATCATCATCCTTGCCTTAACCCATCAATTCTTCCTCCAATTCATGAAGAATCCTTGCTAGCAACTTGTGTTGGAAGGTTTAGAACAAGAAGAATCAAGGAGAAATCAAGCTAGGGTTTTGGAGTAAGCATAATAAGCACCAATCAAGGTTCAAGGTGAGCTCCCTAGGGTTTTAGAACCCTTATTGAGTAAGTTTAAGAGTAATTTATACTTAGAGCAATTTTTATAAAAGTGCCCTAATCTATGTTAAATGTTAATTCCTTGTTCCAGCCATGTTTAAATGATTTATAAGCTTAAGAAAATCCTTTTTATGCCATTTGGGAAGCTTGGGTGTGTTGGGATGGGTTGGAATGATGAAAAATATCAATTTTGAGATTTTTGGACCTGTCATGGTCGCTACAGCGACCAGGCAGAATTTTATTCTGCCTACCGTCGCTACAAGCGCAGGCTTGTCGCTTCAAGCGCAGGCTTGTCGCTACAAGCGCGCAGGCCCAGACAGCACTTGACAGCTTTGCTGTTTTGGGTGTTCTGGGGCGCGTAGGCATGGTTTTTCACTTCCGTTTTCTCCACAAACTTTTTAGAAACATTCACCACCATTTTAACACATTCAAGAGGCTCCCAAAAAGGATGAAAATGTATGGAACAAGGATTATGCATTGACTTAGATTAGTCTGAATTAAGAGGGTAAAGTCCAGACGAATATGCAAATGATCTAGCAACTATGTAGTGGCTTATGATAACGATAAGTCTATGATCCTATACATATAGGTTATGATTTGGAAGATTAGTTCCCTCAAGAAATGCATTTAATATGCAAAGCTTATGGTAGATTATTAGACGTACTTTCAAGTACAATAATTAAGAATTAATGAGGAATAAGAATGATCCAATGATCAAAGTTAAGAACCTCTTTATAGGTAAAGCTTTAAGAATGAATTATTCAAGAATGCATCAGATATGCATAAGACATAAGCTATAAGTTATATATATATATAAGAAGAATAAGAATAAGAGATATTAAGATATTAAGCCGTGGCCTTCGTCGTTCACGCTAGTGGGACACGAATGGTTCATGCAAAGTAAAGACTAAGATTAATATTATTAAGTCGTGACTTTCATCGTTCACGCTAGTGGGACATGAAAGGTTCATGCATAAGTTTAAAGAATAATAATTCGCGTCTTCCGTCGTTCACGCTAGTGGGACACGGGGGGTATACGCGTAAGTTAAGATTATTAAGTCGTGTCTTCTGTTGTTCACACTAGTGGGACACAGGAGGTTCACGCTAGTGGGACGTGTTATTCCGCAAGGATGACCGCACGACGACAAGAGGAGTCCGGTGTTAGCCTGATATGATAGGAATTTTCACCGGTTAGAAGGGAGATGTACTTCGGGGTTACTCCACCCGGATGCACTCCATAAAATGAACCCAGATAATTATTGTTTGTTCAACGCTAACCTCTAACTTTAAGATATGAAAAGATGAATACGTTTATTTGCATAAGTATTGAGAAATAGGACAATTAGTTCCTAGTAATAAGAAGTGATCATAGTTATTTCCCCCTGATCACTAAGTATGAGATAAGTCAAGTTAGCCTATGATGAGATAAGATTAAGATATGCAGCGATCCTAGTTCTCCCCTTGATCGCGAAATAAGTAAAGATAAGACTTGGCGATCGTAGATATCCCCAAGATCGCCGAGGTAGGCACGGCGACCCTAGGTTCCCCGAGGTTGCCAACAGTAGGTAGGGTAGGAGCTCACTGAGACATTATGTCTCATCCCTATCCTTCTGGTGCAGGTTTTCAGGTAGCCACGTGGTTTTCAGATGAAGATCTTCAGGAAGACGCTGGATGGAGTGCAGACGCTCGTCAAGAACAAGCTCAGGAGGTTGACAGATTATCTATGTATTGAGAGTGTAATTGTAAATGATATTTGGATATTTGTATATACGAGCTATTTGTACTCATTCAGTAGTTTTATATTGTATTTATTATTGAAAATTTTAATGTACCCAGTATCAGATTAATACACATGCTAAATATTCTAGATAATTTAGTATGGGTGTTATAGAGTCCCAGGATTTGACCAAGCCAGAGTCTGTGACTGTAAAGTCAAAAGTTCTGATTAAGCCAGAATCTGAGACTGAAAAGTCAAATGTTCTGACCAAACCAGAGTCTGAGTCTGAAAAGATAAAGATTTCAGTAAGGTCAAAACCTAAGACACAAAGACCTCAAATTCTAAGTAACTCAAAGTCTGAAGCTAAGAACCATTCAAGACTAGAAACTGTTAAATCAAAAGTCTTGGGTAGTTCTCAGCAACAAAGCTTCAAGCCTAAGGTACAGAGGAAGGGAAGATATTTCAGAACTAACAAGAAAGGACCCATCAAGTTGTGGGTACCTAGAAAAGAAATTGTTTACATTTCAGGTAATCCTCAAAGCAAAACACTGGACTCAATTCTAATTCCTGGAGAATGGCTATTCACAAAACATGATGGAAGAAATGCATGTGTTCCAAGTACTCACACTAAAAGAGGAAGATATTGTGGTTTCTAGAGGGAACCAGAAGAGGAAGACTTCTGGTAAAGTACTTATGGTTAATCTTTCTTTCTTTCTCTCTCTCTCTCTCTCATGTAAATATTGTTTTGTTTATTTTTGATAGATCTGAACATAATATGCTTAGCATAGATTGATTATGTAATAACTGTTATGACATGATGTGAGATATGAGAATCTACATAATTATCAATGTGACAAGTTCATCAGGTTCTCAAGTCTAAATAAGGGACAAAGATTTTGAAAACAACCTTTAAATCTGGCTGATCAAAAAACATATTATTTTATGTGAACAAGTAATGATTGATAACTATGGATTAAAAGGATTACAACATGACAACTATAGAATAACTTCTGTAGCTTGGCAAGTTGAGCTAGTCAAGGGATTGCCAGAGTTACAACAACACTTAGATGCTCTTTAAAAGGGCTTGCCAAAAAAGAATTTTTGAGAAAATCTTTTCAAAACAACCAATGTTGTTCTATCTCTTCATACTTTAAGAACCTCCTTATCTGAACCTGCTTATGTCAGTTGACTCTGAACAATCAAACAGACAGGAGTATGAACCAGTCATACTTGATAACTAAAGCAAGAAAGCTTAGTTAATTTCTCAGAACCTCAGTTGAGCCATATGATCTAAACAAGATACACTCTGAACAAGAACATCATATGAATTAGTTGAGAAATAAACCAAGCATGTCTCACTCTCATGAGTTTAGATGTACCAGTTATGTCCTAAACATTTGAATCTGTCTGAAGCAAATTGTGACGCAATCCTCTAAGTGTATTTCTCTATGAATACTCTAAAGGATCAAGACATACATAGTATATAATTCTGAAACTACATCAGTTAAAGAATATATACATATCTTATCTGCTAACAGAAAGCTTGATGATAAGTGTCAAAGCTAGTTAAAAAGTTATGCAGGTATACATATTTCAAAAGATGTCACAGATGCTACACCAATGAAAAACATGTGGAATCTTGAAGCAAGTGAACAATCATAAGGATATCCACATGATGAATGAAGCGTGACTAAAGGAGAAACTGATCATATAAAAGGAATCCCAGAAGAACATTGTTGGAATCAAAATGAACGATCAGAAGAAGATCCTAAAGAGTAAGTTGATCAGAAGTAATGCAAAGGTAGGATAAGCTTTTATTTTTATTTAACAGTCTTAAGATATGATAAAGCTCAGAGTCAGATAACACACAGAAGTTACTCAAGTCAGAATCTCTATGAGCAAGTCTGTTGGAAACAAGCATCTGAACTTCTGAAGGTTCAGAGTTAGATAAAACTTTTGTCTGATGTGTCACGTAAGTGGAAAGGTCTTTAATCTACTTTATTGACACCTGGCCCACTCACTTGACACTGAATTGGGAAGTTTTATCTGACATGTATCTTAACTGTTAGACAATAACTACTAGGCAATGATGTTTTGCTTTGAACACTGTAACCTCGCGCCCCTCTTTGTCATTAATGCTTTTGTTTGTCATAATTGCATGTTTGTGTTCTCAAAACGTTTGAAGTTGAAAAGTTTACACAAAAATCACTTATACCAAAATCAAACACCTTCACTTTCACTTCCTACACTTTCATTCTCAAGATTTCTCAGAAAACAACCATTTTTTAAACAAACCCTTAGAACAACCCAAACCCCAGAATTATGTCTTCAACAACATCAGCATTTAGACAAGTTTCTGCATCACCCAAAGGAAGAACATTGAAGATTCTGGAACGCGAACTCAAACTGGTAAAGGAATTCATTGTCGTTTTTGACTCTTTTGCTGAGAATGGGTACGACATGAGAGCAGAGTTCAAAAAGCATAGATGGATGAGCTTCTTTGATATTCTGGATGGACCTTTATATACAATGCTTGTAAAGGATTTCTGGGTTATAGCAGAGATTGTGAAGGCTACTGAAGAAGGACGAGAAATGGAGATTAGGTCATCAGTTATGGGGATTGAGATTACCATTACTCAATCCACCATAGCCAAGTTGATAGGGTTAGACAACACCGATTTCTTCGAAACGGATCCAAATTTCATTTCTTTGAAGTTTGGAGATGAAATCAAGAGCATTATCTACAAGTTTATAGAAGAAAAAGTTGTAGAGGAAAATGAAAAGGATGATAAGGATGGCAAGAAAAGCAAGACAAACAAAGCCACCAACATGCTTGATATGGAAATGATTATGTTCAAGTTCTTCATTCAGTGCATTTTCCCTAGATCAAAAAGCACAGATCAACCTAGCTGGATTCACAAGGTGATGCTTCTTCATCTACACAGGAATATCAAAGTTAATCTTGTTGGGGTATGTGTTCAACCACTTATGCACATCAATTAACAACTCGTGGAGGACACAACAAAAGAGCATTACATATCCAAGGCTTCTATCTAAATTATTTCACCAAAGCAAAGTAATTCAGAAGATGGAGAGTCTAGGTCGTCTTGACCTAGGAATAGAATTTGGGGAAGTCATGACATGAGAACTTCTAGGAAATATGAGAATTATCCCAGCAAAGTCTGTGAAGAAACCTTCTGCCTATGCTATCAAAGAAGGCGGAAGACCACTCATTCCAGACTTTTCTGAAATCATCAGAAATCTAAGCCCAGAAGAGCTGGCAGACGTGGTGTCAAAGGCCAAAGAAGACTACAATGCACAAGTCAACCTGGAAGACATTCCTGCTGCACCAGAAGCTACTGATAGAAAGAAAAAGAAGAGAAAGGCTTCTGACAAGGCCACTGCATCTACACCTGCAAAGAAGAAGAAAGCAGAAGTTCGGAAAGAATTACAAGAACTTTCTACAGCAAAGGTTAAGGAGACAAGAACTAGAAGTGGTGCTGCTCTTACTGAGACTTAACCACTGAAGCAGACCCCTACTGCTTCTGGAACCAAGAGGAAAGGCACTGAGAAAGTATCTGAGGATCCTAAGAGGACCAGGAAGTTACAGATAAACATGTCAGACAGTGAAACAGAAGATGATAATCAAAAGTTGTTTAACAAGCGCTAACACTCTTCTCCAATTTCTCTCAAATCCGTGCCTATAAAAGAAGCTGAAGACCTGAAGAAGATTAACAAGACTCTGCTGTTTAACTGTGCCATTGCTCTGCCAAAATCAAATAGCGCAAAATACTTAGGATTTTCGTATCAACTTTTGTATCTTAGAAATCCTAAAGTCTTAAAGAGTCTGTTTAACATTGTTCAGTTTATACTACCATTGTATATCAAGTGTAAGAACACAATTTGTTTATTTGTAAATAAATAGAAGTCTCTTGATTGTTAAGCTTGAGTATCAGAAGTCTCTTTTAGCTAGTTGTGATTGAGCAATAGAAGTCTCTTGGAGTTGTTCTTGAGCATTGGAAGTCTCTTGGTAGTGACCTTGAGCATTAAAAGTCTCTTGCAAGTGTGCTTGAGCAATTGGAAGTCTTTTGGAAGAGTCCTTGAGCAATTGTAATATGTGAGATTATAGTGAAATCTCTTGGAAGTGCAAAGGGACTGGGCTACTCCTGTGTTTTGGGAGGAACCAGTATGAATTGTTTGTGCTGCTCTCTTTCTCTTTATCTTTGTGTCTGTTATTATCTGCTGCACTCAGACTTTGAACTTATCAGATTCTGACTAGTATCAACACTTAGAAAAAGAAACCAGAAAAAGCTAACATAATTCAACCCCTCCTTCTTGTGTTTTTCTCACCTTCATGTTCCATCTTTCCATTTTTCAGATTCTACTAGAGGAGATGAAATTTGGGTTGTTCTTAGTTCCTTTTATGTCAAATGTGCTAATCAGACTGCTTTCTGATTGACTTTTGCAATATTTTCTATTTCTTGGTAAAAAAAAAGTAGTTCCACTCCTCAACCTCGCATGAGTAATGAGAAGATATACCTCAATGACACTTCACAAGGCAAAATAAAACAATAAGAGCAATACATTTTTTTTTGTATTTTCCAAAAAATGATAGAAAATAAAGACTAAAATCTTAAATAACAACTAAATTGCCTTGTTGAAATTAATCAACAAATCCTTGCAACAACGCCAAAAACTAGATGGACTTTTGACAAGTGTATCAATTGTTGTCTAACAATTTTTCTCTACAGGAATTGTTTCAATCTCGATTTAGAAATTTAATTATAAATAGGATATAATAAAAAGGGGTATACATAGAATATATTTGACTTAAAAAATAAATTGTTTTTCAAAAAATTTGAAGATAAAAATGAAAAGATGTTTCGAATCACTTGTTTCTTGTTACTTGGTAATAGTGCGTATAATTTCTAAAATTTCTCACCTAGTATTACAATAGATTAACCATTTAGTTAGGGTTAGTGTCTTAACTCAAAACCCTCTTCATTGATTACAACTCTCCGAGTCTTAAGTTAGTTTGTAATCATCAAAGATTTTATAAATGTTAATTTATAAGATCACTATCAAATAATACAATATGTCTAAAGCTATTATCGATTGAACAATTATAGTAGATCGAGTTTAAAAGTTAGGGTTAGTAATCATTCAGTACTAGAGATCAATTCATATATTTGTCAACATATAAAAAAACATCAAAAGAAAATATAACTAAATAATACTAGATTTGTAATTGCACAAAAAGTACTCAACAATTACATAGTTCAAATAGCTCAAACTAAATTCATCTAATACCTAATCAATAGAAAATTAGCCACTCTTGATTAACATAATAATAGCAAAAGATTTTAAGAACTTATACATGAATCAAGGAAGAAATATGAGCTTCAATGGTGTAGAAACATCAATTTTCGCACAAGATTTTAAGAACTTATACATGAATCAAGGAAGAAATATGAGCTTCAATGGTGTAGAAACATCAATTTTCGCACTTGGAAACCTTGCAGGCGCACTTTGAAACCTCGGAAATCGAACCTACTTTTTGATTTGAAGTATGTATTTTACAGACTAGGTTTTGCCA
This sequence comes from Medicago ruthenica, assembly GCA_018208015.1. Taxonomy (NCBI): domain Eukaryota; kingdom Viridiplantae; phylum Streptophyta; class Magnoliopsida; order Fabales; family Fabaceae; genus Medicago; species Medicago ruthenica. The sequence goes on along the minus strand of CM031371.1, from coordinate 94,529,637 downwards.
ACGCCCAGTCGCTACACGATATGATCCATAACCTCATCATCTTTCACTTAATCCACTTGGCAACACGTGATTTGGCAGGAAATATCTTCAGCTTAACGTCTCATCACCATAACATCCACAATGCATAAACATCACAAAGTTGTCTAGTTAGAGTAATTTGAGGTACAATGATTCTTCAAGTTTTTTATCCTATAGGGTTTTACTAGTAAAGTTTTTGATGAGGCACATACTTTTCCTATTTCTTATCTTTGATTTCGGCCCCATGTTTGTACCATTTTCATCTTTTCTCATTCTTAATAAATTTTTTAGGGTTCTGCAAAAGATGGGTGGTATGCCTGAGGTGCAAACATAGTAAGGATGTTTTGATCTATCATATGAAGCTTGTAACTCTACTTTTATTTAAATATATATATTCGATTTTAGTCATCTTAATGAGTTCATATGGGTTGTTTATTTAATCTTTGTGATTAATGCTTTTTATCGCTTGATCACATTCAAATTGATTTACGATTCATGATTTAAAAAGAGATTTAAATCCAAGAATGCTTGAGAATAAATATTCATGGTTTTGTAGTCTAGAGATAGATGCAAACACATGAAATCAATTATAACTTATGTTAATTTTCATGTTTAATCTTAATTTCAAATCTGCCAAGAGAATATGGGTTAATTTGAGATGAAAGGTTCAACACTAAAAGATTAGGATTAGAACACACTTGAACATTAATAACAACTCGTTGAAAGAATTCAATGATTGGCCAAATTAACAATTCAAAGCTAGAATCTAGCACGCTTTGGTAACAACTCAGTGAAAGAATTCAATGATTAACACCAAATTAAAAGTTCAAAGTTAGAATCTTGGGTTAAATATATCTTTGATCCATGTAAATATTTTAACCTTTAGTTTTAGTCTTTCTAAAATTGTTCTTGGACTTTTAATCCCTAAAAATTTTTAGTCTTAATTGCATGTTTGATCCTTTATGTTTATTTTAGGTTTTAAGTTGGTCTCTTATATTTTAAAAGTTTCAAGTTGGTCCCTTACATTTTCAAGTTTTCAAGTTGGTCCAAAACGTTACTCACGTTGAAATAAGTTAGTCTCTTCCGCGACATGATATTGAGTTTAATAAAATAAAAAAATTTAAAAAATGTTTTAAAACTGATTCTCTAAATAAGTTAAATTCCACCACACACATTGTCAACCCAAATCTTTAACCGGTCAAGTGACGGAAGGGACTAACTAATTCAAATGTGAGTAACGTTTTGAACCAATATGAAACTTTTAAAACATAAGGGACCAACTTGAAACTTTTAAAACATAAAGGACCAACTTGAAATCTAAAATAAACATAAGGGATCAAACTTGCAATTAAGCCAAAATTTTACATCATCACTTTTGGCCCTTACTTTCAAGTCAACTCATGTGTATCATTCAAAAAAATTAATTTTTTCGTAGCCATGTTTAGAATATTATAAGAACCGTTTTTATTAAAAACATGAATTAAATATGAACTTTTATAGCTCTCTCTCTCTCTCTCTCTCTTCCCCTTCTCTCTTGTGAGCTGTCACCAAAACCCTAGATTTTTCTCCTTCATCCACCAAAGATGGGTGATTTAGGGTCAATTTTTGACCTAAAATCACCCCTCTAACTCGTTTTCTCTTTCCCTTTTATTGAAATAAGTGATTTTCACATCTATTTCGTTTTTTCTTTCGTGATTTTGTCGTCTTAGTGCGACGTTGTTTTGTTTGGCGTCTTTGTGCGGCGTTGTTTGTCTTTCTTGTTTCTTTCAGGTATTTGTTTGGTTCAAATTATCATATCAGCTTCGATCCAGTGCATATCCAATCAATGACGTTGGCGTCATCAATGTTGCAGATCCGGAGACATGGGTATTCCGGAGACTTGAAAATAGTCATATGTGTAGGCTTTTGTATTTTGTCGTTTTATGTTATTAACATGGATGTTGTCAGTTTGTTCGCAGATTCATCCTTTTTGTTTTTGGCGAATTTCCATTGTATCGATGTACTCTATCAATTTGAATGAATGAATATCATTTGTTTTTAGTCAAAAAAAAATGAACTTTTATATTTTAGGTGCTTTAAAATTCATATTCAATTTATATTTTCTTGAAAAAATTTACTTTTTTAGAAGACATTCTTATAATATTCTAAACATGACTGCAAAATCTCAATAAAAAATATGAAGGGCACACATCAACTGACTTAAATGTAGCGACCAAAAGTGTGAATTAAAATTTTATGGAGACTAAAAGTCGAAGAAATTTTTTAATGGGACTAAAACAAAAATTTGGAATATTTTTATAAGGACCAAAAATGTATTTCACCCTAGAATCTAATAGAAATTTATCGCTGAATCTTTTCTCATACAATCACTTTTAGTTTATCATTTCTTTCTTTATTTAGTTACTAGCGAAAAGACAGACACTAACGTTTCCGTCTATACATAATTTTCTTTTGTATTCTGTTGTATATATACTTTAATATTGTAAAATATTTACTCTATTTCAATTCAAGTTGTGTTTTTAAATTTAAATTTTAAAGGAAATAAGATTAGATCATTAAGGGAAAATTTGTAACAGAAAATATTCATCTAAAAGATATTTAGTTGTATGATTTGCTATAGTTTTGGCTTAGGTTTATGTTTAAATTTGAATTGGAAAAGAAATCTACTTGCAGGGGTAATTTAGTCAAAAAAAAGGTCCGACTAAAAAGTAGTTAACCAATTGTGAAATCTACTTGCAAGGGTAATTTAGTCAAAAAAAGGTCCGACTAAAAAGTAGTTAACCAATTGTTAACTTTTGAGTTGCTTTTATATCTATATCTATAGCAATATATAAAGGGAATAATAGATTCTAAGATGGATTTTTCAATTATACCGTTAAACATATTTGCTTATAAGAATACTATTTTGTTCGCGACATTGAAAAGTATAAGAATTTAAATTTATTTGATATTGTTGGTCTTATTGAAAAATATAAGCATGATTTGTTACAATTTAAAAGCTATTCCAGTAATTTTAATAAAAATTTCATAAAAAACACTGGTTGTTCATAATTTACACACGATAATGCAATAAAAGAGCAGATTAATGAGCATAGGGTGTCAGTTTGAACACTAGTAATGGTATAGAGAAACAAATCAAACAAGAGCCTTTTGTCCAACATTGTGATTTAATTGTAAATCAATAGTATAATATATTTCTTGAGTTCTACATTCAGTTCTCTACCATTACATTACTCGCAATTATTCAGTACACTTGTTGAAATCACTATGGAAATACATCAATCCGGTAAAAACTAGTTTGACTTTATCGATTAGAAAACTAGTTTGACTTAATCGGTTTGGTTAAAGTTTTTTTTTTTAAATGTGATCTGGTTAAAGTTGATAACTTAAACTATTCCACGTGTATTCAATTAACCGAGTCTTGCCATCTTTGTATTATTTTTTTTTTGTATAAATTATTGCAGATATTTTGTAATTGTGATTAATATACTATGTTTTGAAATAAATTATTATCTATACCAGTACAACCGATAATATCAATTTTTTGACCAACGAATGAAGGTACAAAGTATAATATCATAGATGTCAAAAGATTTAATGTACTATGTTAGACAATATTCTTACAATAATAATGGCATAAATTATTTTTGTTTAATTTTTCTAAAAAATGCAATGTACTATGTCACGACTACATTAGACATAGTCGCGAGATTAATCCAGAAGTCCAGAATATATCCTAGATAAATCCTCTCAAAAGCCCAAGTCTAGAATTTAAAAGTCTAAAACTACATTCATTGGTAGAGTTTAGAGGAATCGCGTTCAACTTTCACCGGAACCAAAAAATATTTGGTAATTTATGTGTGATAGTGATGTGAAATTATACAAAGAAGAGAACTCAGTGGTAATATTTAATCATATTTTTTGCATTATCTAAAATACTTAAAAATATAATAACTTATAGTGGAATTGATAACATTTTAACCATTTTTTTTTAATACACTAAATATTATTGATTAAAGTATGGTGTAAAAGATGTCTCCGTGAGTATAGCTCAGTTGGTAGGGACAAATGCATAATATATGCAGGGGCTGAGATTCGAACCTCGGGCACCTCACTTCTCTACATTTAAAATGTGTGAACTCCTGTTACTAGGCTACTTGATAAAAAAAAAATGGTGTAAAAGATGCATTTTCCCCATTACATGAACTTTGAATGAATTGTTAAAACTTAAACAATTATATATATTACGATGATGTGTATATTTTTTAATAGGATTTTGACTGTTGATTTTTCTATTAGTAATAAAAAAATTGAATTTGACCTTCGAAAGTGCGCGTTGTTAATAGAATTAAAAAGTGATATTACATAACAAAACTGATTATAAATTACATATATCTTTAAATTCGGGTTTGACCGTTGATTTTTCTATCAATAATAAGAATTTTATATTCGACCTTGGAAAGTGCATGTTGTTAATTGAATAAAAAGTGATATTACAATTCAAAACTTATGTATATTATCATTGCATACTGATTAAATTAAAGATGATAAATACTCTCACAATATTACTCTCTTCCTCATTGATTATATTTTCTAACAATGGCAAAGAATAGACTTGCACCCTTCTCGCTATCCTCAAACTCTGACAACGAATCTTCAGAGAACAATATCATGAATTTTGCCACACCGTTAAGTGGCTCTCTCCCTGATACTACCACCAACATTGACAATGCAAATATGATTATGAAACCACCACCACCACCAAAAGCACCCTCCTCCATGAAGTCTAGAGGTAGACCTAAGGGCTCCAAGAACAAACTCAAAACACCTGTCGAGATTATTGAATACCCTAATACATTTATGAAACCCATTGTCATCGAAATCCCTGCTGGAAAAGATGTCATAGATTCCATCATCAAGATGGCTTGGCGTCATCAAGCTGACATCTCAGTGGTTAGAGGTGTCGGTCTAGTCTCTAATATTAACATTCACAACCCGTTGTCACATTCCACTCCAACCACTTTCCAAGGACCTGTCCAAATGATATCTCTCTCTGGAACATACATCAATCCCAATTGTGATCTTGTTCCTTCGGAGTTTATCACTGACCCTGATTGTTGTTCTTTTTCTATTTATCTATCTGGTATTCATGGTCAAGTGTTTGGTGGGGTTATTAGAGGGAAGGTCACAGCTTCAAGTGTTGTTCTGGTTACTGCTAATCTTTTGAAGAAGCCCAAATTTTATAGGGTGGCCTCTGTTAATGGAAGTATTCCCAACATTGAAAAAGTTGATCTGATGTATGGTGGTGTCAATTCATCCCAGCTGAATCACCAAGTCCTTGATTGTTCTCCTGCTAACATGAATGTCAATCAGTGGAACCACTACACTTATAATAGTAATCACTAGATATAAAAAGGACTGGCTTAATTTTGTGTTGTTTTACCTCTTTTTAAAACAAAATAAAACATGTTATATCTTTGCATGTATTCAGCTAGTTTCTTAATTCCCTTCCTTGGGTTTTTTGTCTCGTTTGTTTTTTGTCTAAACAAAATATTTTCAATGGTTTTTCAGCTTTGAAAAATCCAAATAAAGCTCATTAAATCACCCTTACAAAAAACACATGTATAAATTTGTTTAAAATGTGTGTGATTATTACTAAATCACCCTTCATGTATAAATGCATTCAATATTGATTTTTCATATTTTACTAGACAAATTTGTAGTATTGAACAAGGATATATTTAGAAAAAGGTGTTGCTTTTTTAGCGTCTAATTTGAGCATGCATAGCCGTGAGTCACTCCTTTGTTTCTTTGGCTGATTTTGGAAGTCTTTGTGTAGTTGCCTTAATCTGATGTGGTGCTCTTTTCATGTGTGATTTTTAGTGTTTGGAAACAAATGAATATTGAAATCTAGAATAACACTAATTATCAGCAATCTACAGTTTTTAGCTCAGTTTCGGTCAAAAACTTCCCCTGTCAATAACAGTTTGGTGTGTTGTTAAAAACCAGCAAGTGGTCGAGTAAAATATAATATTTTTTTAAAGGAAAATAAATATATAAAAAGGAAAAGAAGATCCAATGTACGCACAGAGATAGATGTCACATCAAGCCTCTCCCTCCCTCCTAAGACGGCTACCGACTCCAACAGAGAATTGGCTTCACCACCCACTTATAGTGAGAACAAGGTGAACCGGGAAGATCGACTCCCAAAAATCCAAAACCACAAAGAGAAATGGGTCTTATGAACCAATTCTTCCACACCTAAAGTTCAACCGAAAAACACAACAAGGTCATTACGGGATCTCCAGACAGTGGCGGAGCCACCTATGGGCTAGGGTGGGCCACGGCCCACCCAAACCCTAAAAAAAAATCATTTTTATAGGTATATAAGCATATTAAAATATGAAATTATATTATATATATAATATGTTGCGTAGAATTTTCCAAAATATATGTTTGGCCTAGCGGTTAACGCGCGACCTCCTTTGCCTTCTTGTTCGCGGTTCAACTCCTGCCTACCATTCTTTTTAATTTCTTATGCTTTTTTTAAAAGATTTATTAAAAAAAATATATCACTTGGGTTCGAACTGGCGCACACATGATACATCAATGAATTCTTAGCCATTAGGACAACAACTTCCTATTTGGTTTTCTTTGATTTTGATTATTATATATACATTTCTTTATCGCTCACCAACTATTTATGGAAATAAAGCACAATTATTTTTTAATTAAAAGTATATGTGTAATAATAAAATAAAAATTACATAATATTTATGTTAAAATATTCTTAAAACATTGGTTTAAATTATGTTCCATAGACAAAAAAAATTAATAGTCTCACTTCAAAAAAATTAATAGTCGCTCGAATTAATTAATAAAAAAAATTATATATTTACGCCTATTAAAAGAATTGGCCCACCCTCAAAATTATTTTCAGCTCCGCCACTGTCTCCAGATGAACCACACAATAGTATGCCAGATCAATAGAAAACCACACCTAAGCTTAATTCTCTCATCTAGCCCCAAGAATTCACGCTTCATTTTCGGTAAAATGTCCATGTAATATTTCTAGTTTAAATAATTGTCCAACAATCTTCTCTATTATACAATGATCACGTTAAGTAACATAACAAATATAGTATATCTGTCAAATACATAATACAGAGGTAATTGCAATCTAAAAATATTACATGAAACATGTGAGATGAAACAAAACAAAATATAGTGAAATCAAATCATGGTCATTGTGGAACATATCCTTATATTGAAAAACATAATTTGTTTTGGTTGCAAGCTTTTAAAATTATAGTGATTATATGGAGAAAGGAAAAGGGAGATTGGAGCAACTAAATGGTGTATATACTAGCTGGTCCTCATATCAAGATTCTCCGCAACAAAATGGTGTATATACTAGCTGGTCCTCAAATCAAGATTCTCCGCAGTCACAAAACATCACATTCATGCAGTAAAAAAAAAAAAATCATGTATTCATACAGTCACTATGTTGTGACCATTAGATCCAGATTGAACGGTGCATGTTTCAAAGTCATACTTTTTCCGGCTAAATAGTGTTTTCCCCCGCCTCTAAAGACAAAACAAAAAAAGTTATTTCAACATTGTCATTTGATGATCTTTTATTTTAGACCTTAATGCAATCTGACTGCGCAAGTAAGCTTATATGGCACAATGAGTGTATAGTTGATTTGTTTTTCAATTTTGTTTGTGTACATGTGCGTAATCACTTACATGTCATAATTTTAAAAGAAAAAATAATTAATCTCTTTCATCAGCGTACAATGTCGAGAAGAAGAAAAACATGCATCAACTCATCATCTCTTTCTCCTCCCATCTTCAAGACCTTCATCTCTTTCTCCTTGCATCTTCATAACCACAACCGAAATATTCCTCAACTTTTCAACCACAAAAAAAAAACATTGGAAAATGCATGAATATTCACAAACAAAACACAATCATAATTTCACAATCACAGTTTCATCTTATTGGAAAAACCCAAGTCCCACATCGGATAGATAAGACTCATGATAAGAGTTTATATAGAGGAGACAATCCTCACCTTACAAGCCGGTTTTGTAAGGATGAGTTAGGCCCCAAATTTCAACATGGTATCAGAGCTTGTCGAATTCAAGGGCCACCTACCTATCCACGCACCAAGCCCAAAAAGAGTGTTGGGCGTGAGGGGGTGTATTGGGAAACCCAAGTCCCGCATCGGATAGATAAGACTCATGGTAAGAGTTTATATAGAGGAGGCAATCATCACCTTACAAGCCGGTTTAGTAAGGATGAGTTAGACCCAGAAAAAATCGTTCAAAAAACCCACATCAACATTCTCTTCACGAGCTTTGTTTAAGGTTCAATTTCAGAGTTTGGTTTCTTCTTCTTCTAGTGTTTGAAGGCTCAATTTCCAGTTTATATGTTCCTTTAGAGTTGAGGAGGTGGTGGGGAAGGAAGGGGGTTAAGCGGTGTGAGAGGTCTATGGTCCACGAAGAGGAAGCCGAAGTTGGCGAGGGTTTGTTCGACGGTGGAGAAGAGGGGTTTGGTGAATGTAGTGGTGTGGGAGATGAGGGGTCTTGGGTTTGGAAAATGTTGAAGAAATTTTTAATAATTAAAATAGCCATGTGGAACTAAAATATAAGAAGAAATAAAAAGGCTGAAATGCAGTTTTACCCTCCCTATTTTGACTTAATTTGAATTTTACCCCTATTTTAAAACTTGGAATTTTACCCCCTCATTTTATATTTTTTAGAATTTTGCCCCCCTCCACCACATTTGAGTTCATTTTCGTTGATGTGGCAGTGTGTTGATGTGGAATATATTATATTATTTTTTGGTTTCGCTCATTTTTGCTCATTTTCTGCATAATAAAATAATATATGTCACATCAGCATTACCACATCAGCAAAAATAAACTAAAATGTGATAGAGGGGGCAAAAATCCTAAAAAATATAAAAAAGAAGGGGTAAAATTCCGAGTTTTAAAATAGGGGGTAAAATCCAAATTAAGTCAAAATAAGGGAGTAAAACTGCATTAAAGCGAATAAAAAAATCAACTAGGAATACCAAATCATCATTTTAACACATCCATATGGCACAAAGGTTCAAAACAAAAGAATCTTTAAATGATGAGGTTGAAATATTTTTTTTTTACTCACTTCAGTGATTTTGTGTTCCTAGTCTCCAAGTATAAGAAGAAAACAAGAATCAAAGCCAAAGAGATTCATTTAATGTTACAATTTCAAAAGTATTTTTGTACAAAAATAATAATTAACCTTGTTTTTGACTACACATGTGATGACTAAATTCTTTTAATTTCTTATAACGGTTCTCATTGTTTGCTTTTTGGTGTACCGTATTTATGTCTAATGTAACTTTACTTTTCGGTTTGCTTCTCTCTAGCATTCCTTGTTGCGGGGTAAGTAAAAAAGGTTTGTTAATATAATTCTATTTTAACTTCTTAAAAAAAAATTAAAAATTTATTTCAAATATAACCCGAACATTAAATACATTTGCACCCGCTTATCTGGAGGATAAAGGAAAACATTGACTACCACCATTACACTCATCATCTTTGAGTTCCTTACGTAAGATACTCAAGGGTTCACACACAAACATTGGTGCAGCTTATAGAAACGAAAAAATGATTATTCTCACTGTTGATTTCATAATCACGTACAAACACAAAAATGTTCCCAAAAGCAAAGACCAAAACCCTCCATTGTTTATAGGATTATGTTCAATATATTGATAAAAACAATTGACTTGAATCCATCTTGTTTTCTAATAAAGGGTTCTCTACTTGCCAGCACTAATAAAAATAAACCTTATATATGTTTTTAGTCATATAAAATCACGAAATTTCAAGTTTAACCCTTATTAAGTTTTAATGGTTATTTTAGTCCTCCATCATATTGTAATTTTTAAGAATAGTTTCTATTTTAAAAACGTTTTATAAAAAATGGATATTTTAATAATCCTCAAAATTACTACTCCATATCAAATGCAAATAAGGACTAAAAACATATCAGGCAACCGAATCTGAATTGATAATACTAACTCCAAAACATATTATGGACTTATTTTGAACTTATGCAAAACAGTTTATGCAAATAAATAAGTTTATATTTATTATTCATAAGTTTTTAAATGTAGTTTATGGAAAAACAGTTTATGAAGATACAATTTTCGTTAGTGAAAACTTATAAATTGACATCAAAGCTTATTTATTTACATAAATTATTTTTCATATAAGCTCAAAAACAAACCAAACCAAACCAAACAAGCCCATGTAATTTATAAGGATCACAAATAAATCAATTTTCTATTTTCGGACGCAAAACCCGATCTTCAATCCAGAGTCCCATTATGTGTGCATACATATTAATGCATATTGTAAAATAACAAAGGAACATTATACAAAAATAAAATAGGGTAATATCAACGGTGGCTTCTAGCGTGAGGGCTCTTCTAAGTCCCTCACCCGTGTACCACTCAATTTAACCATTAGATTAAATAACCATATATGATCTAATTAGTCATTACCACATTGAATCAAAACTCTCCTCTCTAGTATAGGTTTTATTTCTCTCTGCAACCTTCCCGTCCCTGGCATCAGCCTCTTCTCGCGACCACTTCGCCCACAACGAAGTTCGGAACCCTCAATTGACCACCGCCGTCGACTACTACATATGAGTGGCGGTGCTGTTGGGGGATGAAGACGAAGTTCCACCTATGCACCTTGGTTCAGCGAAGCATTTTTGCAGTAATCGCAATCACCATCGTAACACCATGTCTCAACCGCACAAACTTTGCTTGGGGTAGTTTTTGAAAAATGAAGAACAATTTGCAGGGACAGTTTTTTATTTTGATTTTTTATAAAATTTACAACGATTTTGAATGAGGGTGCTAACCCACAATAAATGGAGTAGATTGCAAGACCTATTTATTCAATCCTAACAATATCTAATGATCTTTGTGTAAATTAATCAAGCATATTTGAATTTTAAAAAAAGCGTTTTCGTAGAAATGGTGATGTGTGAGCATGAGAGTGAGAGGAAGAGAGAAGAAAGAAGATGATTATTGTGTGTGAGTGATACATTGTAAGATATGGTAGAACCACATAATCTTATGGTGCTTTTTCATGGTACACCATGAACCACTTAGTTGATGGTTCACCCTAGACTCCACCAATATCAACAGCCCCCTCAAAAAAAAAGAGGGTAATACCAACCTTAGTTTTTCGGAGGAACTTTACCATGACATGATGACAACAATAATATTTGCCCGTCTCTTTCTTACCCTATCTCAATTAGGTTATGAACCACAGCAAATATCTAAAGACACACTTATAGGCATCTGATTCATGTAGCTTTAAAAGCACAGTTTTATCAAATTTACAAATTAACAAGTTACATAATTCGAGTGCCATAAATGGTGGATCGGGTCCAGAGAATACATTCCCAACTTCAGCATTTCAAAACTTATTGTTGAGATTCATGATATCAGAAGAAAAAGAGAGAAAAGCTTAAGAAATGTTGTATTGGAAACAATGAGAATGATACAAGTGAACAAGCTAGTTACAAGTAAATCCACCTTCTATCTTATATACTAACTAACTAAAATGAGTATAACTATCTATATTTCAACACTTATCACAACTCGTTGATGTGATCTTAACTCAGTTGGTAGGGACATTGCATAATATATGCAGGGGTCGAGGTTCAAACCTTGGACACCCCACTTACTCTCTTTAAAAAAGAATTTTTAGTCATTAGACTACTTGACTAAATAAATAAAAAACTTATCGCAACTCGTAAAACATAATTCACATCAACCTGAAAGTAAATTTGAAACTACATAAGAATAATGATTCAAAAGAATTACTATGACAAACACAGCCTATTACAAACACAAAGAAAACCATGTCTATCTATGATGGAAAGCAAATTACATCAAACTCGATGATTTAAAACAATCATAAAAAAAAGTCAAAGTTGGTTTGTTGGAATGTCATTTGAGGGAAAGGAAATAGGAATGGATTGACTTTTCAATTGCATCCCTATAGTTAGTAGAGTTACCTCCGAAGCACATATACCTCTAGTATTAAACGTGTCCTAGTGTCTCATACCGTACGGCACGTTTCAGACAAGTCTCTAAAAAAAACTTGTTTTTGTTCTTCGACATAGTTAGATTCCTTAGACACTTCTCATACAATTCTATTGGGTATTGATGTGTCAAAGTAGTGATGATCAATAAAATTGTTGAAGACATTAAACTCGTTAACATCATTTTTAATATAGTAGATGGATGAATTAGGTTTAAAAATTGTCATATTTTGTTTAAGAAATTTTTGTACCAAATTTCTCAATATATATATATATATATATATATATATATATATATATCAATGTTTGTGATCTATATTTTTTAAATTAACAACATCGATGTATATGTATCCATGTCGTGTCAGGTGTCTGTCTGTATTGGAGTGTGATTCCGTAAAAAAGAATATGAAGTTAAATTTTCGAAGAAAAAAAATGACCCAATGACAACTGACAAGGAATATATTGTAAGCAAATTGTGTCAGTAATTCATGAAGGAGAGGACATAGATAAGGGAGTTGTATACTTGTATTAACATGTTAAGGTGGTTATTGAGAATTGTGGAGTTCCATTAAAATAAATGATAAATTACTTTCATATCAAGGGAGAATTTTATTTCCCCAACCTGATCAAGTAAGTCTTGTATATCTATATTTTGTTTACTTTGAGTTGTTTTCTAAGCTCTTTTGTCATGTTATTTGTTTTTAACTATTTTTTGTATACATGTAGAGGAGGAGTATGATAGACATCTTGCAGTTTCTCTATCACAAGAGGGTTCATGTGTGTTGATGAGGCTTGGTTGTACTTTTTAAAGATAAGTTATCTTGAGGCTATAAATGGTGGAAATTTACTCTTCTTCCTGTCAGTTTTGTTCATTCCCACCCCGATTTTACCTAAATAACCCAGTGTGAGTTAACCGCCGCTCGGTATCCAGCGTGAGTTAACTCGTGTTGGTATCCAGCGTGAGTCAACTTGTGTTGGTATCCAGCGTGAGTTAACATGTGATGATGTTGGAGTAAGCCCTAATAGCCAATCTATTTTGATTGGATTCGGCTTTGTATCATGACTTTGATATATATATATATAAGGCATTTATTTATTCTTTTGTTTTGTTTCAAAATAATAAATTTCCTAGAATAATTAGTTTGTTTAATGGAGCATTAAGTGTGACTTAATCGTGAGACCCATTAAACGAAAGGACATTTATCTTAAAGTATCTGTAGTCAAGCTTTATTGTGAAATGAGATAGCATTAAATCATAGAGACTATTATGTGGGTAGATTGATGATCACATCTCACGGATCATAGATAAAGAGTTATCAAGTCTTCACATAGGTATAAATATTATGAGTAATATTTATACTGGATTGACCCACCATGATAATACTACATAGTAAAAGTTATGAAAAGTGTCATAAGATATTCTCATAGTGATAGTGGTGTATTCCACCCTTTGACCTGAAACCACTATGTACCATAGATGTAGGAGTCGAGTGCTTTATCACCATTCAAACGTTGTCTGTAATAGGATGACTATAAAGTTGGTTGATGGGTACTCCATGAATCATGTTAAGGAACATGAGTGACATAGATGAAATTTGTCCCTCCTACATAACAGGAAAAATGTCTATGGGCCCAATATTGAACTAGACAAGGATGACACAGTCTATGCCTTGTGTTCAATATAGACATGAGGGCAAAAGGGTAATTATACACATGATCATTATCACATAAAGGTTTCATCAGATCACATGGCATTCTCGTCACTTGGATAGTAGTGATGTGTTGCTAGATACCGCTCACCTTTTATAATATTAAATATGTGATTTAATATTATTGTCAACGTTACAGAAACCTATAGGGGTCACACACAAAGGACAGAGAGATGAGAGAAATAAATAAGTAAGACTTATTTATAAAATAATAAGTATGACTTATTAGTAATTAAATAATTAAGTATAACTTATTATTTAATTTATGAAAAATAGAGAAACACGGTCCACTGTAAGGTACGATGTGTTTAAGTGAAATATTGGGCACCGTAAGGTATGGTGTATTTACGTGTTTGGCTTGTTGACCACACAAGTGGTTCTATAAATAGAACCCTTATGCTGAAGCATTACTGACTTTTTTTGGTGTGTTTAACCTAATTCGCAAAGTTAGAAACCTAGCCGCCGCTCTCTAAACCCTAATCTCTCTGAATCTCCGTTGAAATTAGCTAGCAGCGGTCATCGGAGAAGTTCTGCTCGTGTGGACTGAGTAGAGGCATCGCTACGTTGCTTGCTCGTGATCAGAAACAATTCTGCCACAAAGTTTCTGCTCTTCAAGAGGTAAACACATGAATCCTTAAAGTGTTTAAGTATGTGTTTGATTTGTGATTAATGATTTAATCAAGATCCGTTTTCAATGGGATTTGTTCTGCTAAGAGGATTAAAATTTTGAAAAACCCCTCCTGAAATCCCTTCAGATGGTACCCAGCGTGAGTTCACATGCGCCGATTTTAGGCAAGCTAACAGAACAACATTTCTTGAAAGAGATGTTATTTTTTTAATCCCCTAAACGTGCATTTTTCACAATATCCATCATCGGATACCACTACATTTATTTACCACATTCATTCATTCATTCATTCATTCACAATACCTTATGTTCATTTTTTTTAAATTTCCATTCACTACATTTTTTAAAAACATTCATTTGCTCAATGGTAAGCATGTCTTAGAAAGATCAATTCATTCATTTCCAAAATAAATCCTAACTAAAAATACACAAGTTCACAAAATCAATTCGAAAACAATAGAATACGACAAATTTATTTAGTTTTAATTTTATTTCCTTTCAAATCGGACAACAAACGAAGCGTTGTGTTACATTGCATTCTCCTTAAGGATGTTGTATCATCATGATGTTGGATTAAAATTAAATACATGGTTGTTTTCTCAAAATGTTGGCATTAAAGTGTCTTATACTTTGTGTAAAAATTTGCAAGTTTCTTTGAAAATTCAAAAGAACGAAGAGAACACATTTTGTATTATATTGAATCAACTATATAGGTTCTCACATCGAATTCTCTCATATAAGATGAGTAGTGACAAACATGAATGCATTCCAATATATTCTTTTGAACTTAATCATACTGCCCTGCCAACTGACAAGTTTCAATTGACAGAGGAGCGTGATAAAGTTCAAAACAACATCCTAGAAATGCATTCTTGTTTGTCACACTCATCTTATACGAATGAATTCGATGTGAGAACCTATATAGTTGATTCAGTAGAATACAACATGTGTTCTCTCAATTCTTTCGAATTTTCAAAGAGACTTGCAAACCTTTACACTAAATATAAAACACTTCAATGCAAACATCTTCAGCAAACTAACAAGAATTAAACTAAAATCCAACAAAATAATGACACAACATAATAATACAACCTAATCTTCATCTGACCGAATCAAACTCTTGAGAATATCTTCAGAAGATCTTAACAACGAACATCCAACTCGATCGTCGAGAACATGTTGTGCTGACCAAATATCGAGAACACGCTCCTCACTTCGTCGCCGTTCGGGAGCATCATCTGACTGAACTGCAATCTCCTGGCTGAGTCGATCGATGGATGTCGATATCCAACATCGTCCACCCTCCTTGTGTCTTTGTGGTTGAGTTAACGGTTGATTTGATCCAGATGATCCTTCAGATCTACTAACGTGACATCAAGCCGAACCCTGAATAAGTTGGGCTTTCCACCGTTGAAGCAGACTACAACTAACATCGTGTTCGGATCTACTAGATAAATGTCCATTGATTCAGATCTACACCATAAGAAATTAAAACAATCAATGAAAAGTTCATTGAAACATTTCATCAAACACTTGGAGTGCAAAATAAACATAACCCCTAAAACCAAAAACTAAAACATAAACATGTAAATATCTAAATATTTAATCAACTTAAATCTAGTCTAACAAGGATTCATAACATGTACATGTAAACATTTAATCATTTCCTACCAAAAAAAATCAAAATTTACATAAACCCTGAAGCTAAAACATTTCTAATTTAAGAGGAAAAATGTAACATATAAACATAAAATGTCAATGGTAGTGGATTATGAAAACTTACTTGTTATTGCAGTGGTGGCTGATTTGAATTTGAATAAATTTGGTTTTGGATGATTTGAGAGTTTTAGAGATTGAGTTTTGTGAAATTTGTGAAATGGAAGAAAATGAGTTGTTGTCTCTGCTATATAATAACGTAACGGTAGTTAACTCACGCTCCATACCCAGCATGAGTTAACATGTGTTGAGGTTATTTAGGGAAAATGAGGGTGGAAATGAGCAAAACTGAAAGGAAGAGTAAATTTCTAAATGATGGTTGTGTCAAGCCAAATGATGGTTGTTAAAAGAAATAAAGGGTTCACATGAGAAATAAAGAACCAACAAACCAAAGGATGTCTACACTATCTGATTCTACCATGGTTTCTTTGTTAGAGGATCTTCGTTTATCAAAGCCAAATCTTGAGATTAGACTACGTACAACTTGGAGGATTTGCTTTCAATTACTTCATATTAACTTCAATCCTTTATTCATTCACTAGAGAGTTCCTTAGATGATCATTTAGAATGATGGCTGTTTGCATTGTATTGTATACTAGAAGATACATATTTTGAGGCGTCTATAACTATGAAATTGTTCTTTTACGTGCTTTTTTATCATTAAAATCGAACTAGAGATTAGATCATCTTCATTCTTACAAGTCATGATTAAGAGAACTTTGATGTCCATCCCATTCAAGATCCAAATACGTTATTATTCATGATTAGTATTAACTTCACACAACTTTAATTTTATCTTCTTGATAGTATTAATCATAGTTTTGTCACTTTTGTCTCTTGCAAAGCCACCAAATCAACCTTATTATTCCTACAAAAATTAGTAAGTGCTCTAAGAAAACTTTTTTCGTAAAAAATCACAATCATTAAAAAAAATAAAAGAACACAAAAAATAAAGATCCGATTAATTTATGCTCAATTTTGTGTCATGGGTCGAACCCAATTTGTCCCTCCCATCCAGGGTGTGTGCGTTGCACCCCCCCTCTTTCTATATAACGAATGATAACATATCAATCTACTATTAT
Source organism: Medicago ruthenica (assembly GCA_018208015.1). Classification (NCBI taxonomy): domain Eukaryota; kingdom Viridiplantae; phylum Streptophyta; class Magnoliopsida; order Fabales; family Fabaceae; genus Medicago; species Medicago ruthenica. The sequence goes on along the minus strand of CM031371.1, from coordinate 94,512,362 downwards.
ACAATATAGGATTCATTATAGTGTTGGTTTCCGTATTTTTACTTATTCACGTAATTGCTCCCCTCATTTTAAAATCAAATATATTCCGTCCCTATCTAAAAAATTGAGCTTAAAAATAGTGATACATCATATTTAAATTGACGTTTTTATGAGGTTTTATTGTAATTTTATTGATGTTGATTATTTCAGATCATCAACTCTTTATGCCACGTTTCTTTCAAAAAAAAAAAAACTCTTATGCCACGTTATTTAAAATAAGCCACATGACTCTTTTTGTGTTAAAAAGATCTAAGGAATTGACAAAAACCGAATGATTTTAAAATGTGGAGATCAATTATTTGAGTAAATAAAAATAGGGGGACCAAATTTGTAAGTAAGCCTATAATTTTTTTTTTATATATAAGCCAAAAGATAGGTAAGGTATCAGGGTGAGTCCGAAACATCCCAACCAGATTGGCACCTAACAGAAACTCCCTTCCTCTACCGCCTACTCAATATATATTATTAAAAAAAGGGGAAAAGTATATACAAGAGGGGGGGACTAGGCCAAAACCCTCAAAAATAAACAAAAGGGAAACAACAAAAAGGACAACAATAGGCTAAGGAAATCGGAAATTAGGCAAGCCATTCATGTCCCTAATAAAATCCGCCAACAAAAGAGAAGGCAAGGTGTCGAACCAAGTTGCAGCATAAAGCGCATGCCCAAAAGAAGCTAATTAACTTGTCTGCACAACAATTCTCTTCCCGATAAATGAGAACAAACCACCATCAGACCAAGTTGAAAACAGTTATTCCACTGATTCCTTAAGCTAAAAGGAATAATAGTCGGGTTCTTGAAAGTCTGGACTGTACTAGAAGAATCACTTTCCAGCCAAAGTCTATGCCAATTATAGTGCGCAGCAAGTTCCATTGCTAAAATTAAACCAGTAAGTTCTGCCTCAAAAACATAAACACCCCCTAAGTTACGAGCAAAACAACCCAAAAATGTGCCTCTAAAATCATGAAAGATTCCTCCACAAGATGCATTCAAATTAATAACAGAACCATCGGTGTTAAACTTTACCCAATTAATGGTAGAGGGCTTTCAAACAAATGGGATAATGTCATTGAAGCGCCGATAAGAAGGAGAAATAAAAAAATCAACAAGGTAACATCATCAGAGTATGGTAAGCAATTACCTGTGGAGACAACTCTCGACAAAACTACCATGGAAGAAATTTTCGCCTTTGCAGAGTGAAGGGAAAATGTATCAGAGCTATACCATAAAGCATTCCTTGCCAGCCAGATAGTGTGCATCATCTGCACAATTGCAGACACAAAAACATCATGCACCTGAGAACTACATCTCAACGAAATACACTCCAAAAGGGATGCAGCTGAATCCAAAGAAATGATGTGGTTCAATTTCAAACCGAGTCACTGCCATAAACCTACAACAAAATCATAGGATAGAAATAAGTAAGAAGAAGTCTCCTCCTGCATCTAACAAAGAACACAAATGGGAACCAAAGTACATCCCCTAGATTTCAAATTTTCATCCGTGGGGAGCTTAGAGAGCATGAGACGCCAAAACACAAAAGAATGAGACTGCGGAATGCAAGTCTTCCAAATAATCATTGCCCACTCGAGCTGAGAAGGAGAATGGTGCAAGAATTGAAACGCAAGTCTGGCAGAGAGAGTACCATCCGGAGAGTGTGTAACACCCATACTAAATTATCTAGAATATTTACCATGCGTATTAAACTTGATACTGGATACATTAAAATTACGACAGGATTTTGCTCGAAAGAATATAATCGTCATTACAAGTTCGCACATATGATAAATTAACGTCTGTCAAATACATATATCTGATACATATTTGAGTACATAAAGAATCCATCTGAATCTGGTACGGAACATGTATATGACGACACATCATTCAGCTTCACGTCTGCCTCCTCTTGCCACGACCACCTGCTTATCTGGAAAAAAAAAAATAAAGGGGGTTGAAGTATACAGGATGTCTTAGTGAGTTCCACCTATCCTACGATGTAGGCGATCTCGGGGATCCTATGATCGTCATCTGTCTCTACATGACCCTATTTAGGGTTTATTGTTCTGTTCTGCATGTCTTAGCGATCATGGGGAATCTAGGATCTCTATCTATTTACTATCATGAGTCTTATCATATTCATAATCATATTCATATTGATTCATTCTTCAGTTAGAAGGTTTGCGTTGAACAAATAATATTATCTTGGTTCATTTTACAGAATGCATCCGAGTGGAGTAACCCAGAAGTACATCCCCATCATACCGGTGAAAATTTCTATATGAGGCTAACACAGGACTCCTCTTATCATTGTGTGGACAACCCTCTGGAAGAAGTCCCATCTGAAATAATCCGGAGTCTGCTGGACACAACTTATAACATATGTGTGGACAACCTTCTCGAAGAAGTCCTATCCGGCATAATCTGGAGCCTGCTGGACATGTTTAACTTTTAGTCTGATCACAGTCTTAATTATTCTTATGTATGTCTGATACATTGTTCTATTCTTATGCATACCTGATGCATTCTTCAGGGTGGATAATCAACTGTTACTTAACCTATATGATTAGGTTCTACGCATATCGTTCTCATATGCCTGTACTTATAAGTTAATAATTAATCCCATATCATTACTTCCACAACATAAACCATCTCTCGTAGACGATGCGTGAATCCAATTCCATTAACCCTTGATTTTGTTATTAATAATTCATTTTAAAACCTTTGATTGTACATTGGTACTTTACACGTATAATCGAAAAAGGGTTTATGGACACCTTCGCTTAGCCACCAGAAGCCATGCTTAGCGAGCAACAGCCCAAAATTGGACTGAGAGTCTCGCTTAGCGAGCTCTGGCTTTGCATAGCGAAGTCTGGCAGTAGTAGATGCTCTGCCTGCTCGCTAGGCGAGCTTCTGCTCGCTCAGCGAGAATATCTGAACACCAGAACTGGAAAAACATGTTTTAATATAAAAGCTTCCTACCCAAATGTCCAGTAGCATCTGTAAGGTACCAATGACTCAATTATACCAATGGCAAATCAATAAAATCAAGGATTAATAGCAATTAAAGACATGCATCATCATTAAAGGGAATTAAGCTAAATTCATAATCACTTATCATACGTTAACTCACTCAACCATAATCCCAGGGAAGAGGATCTAATCTACAAGGAACTCACCTAAACATTCTGGCTACTCTGAAGCAGCTCCTGCTCCCATTGCCAAACAACTTAACCACCATAATCCACTTTTCCAAAACAGCTTAACTACAGCTTATGGCTTCTGCAAGTTCCAATCTCAGTCCAAACTTCAACCCAAACTCTTACTAAGTCTATTAAGCACATATAATCAGTTCTAGAACCATTCAACCGACTTAAACCCGCAATTTAGCTTATTCCGCAAAATCTACGCCAAAACCCGTATAGCTTTTCTGCAGTTTTCCAGCATTAACGTCCAACTTCAAACGCGTTTTTTGCATTCATCCCTGATCCCTGCCATACGAAATTTATACCCAAACTGAGGGGAATTGAGTGTAGAATCCAAAAATCCAACAACCACTCAATTCTGGATTACAGAGAAAAAGATACGACACAAATACTACAACCTGTCCAAACAGGTTTTGAAATTCATACCTCAACCTTGATCCTTGACATCCAAACATGAACAAGCCATACCAAGATCACACGTGCAGCAGCTTAAATACCAATTTAGCTTCTAATCCAACTCAAATACTAGTACCCCAAGCCTCGAACTTCAGCCCTAGCTCTCTTTTTTCCACTTCTTGCTTCTAAGAATTTATTCCAAGCGTAAACAACACCAAAAACATACTTACAATTCACTTGAACTTGAGATTTCTTATAACATGAGAGATGGAGAGAGAGTTCGAACAAAGCAAGGAAGGAAAGAATTAAGTTGTTGAATAAGTGTAGATGCTACAAGGATTAAAATTATGTTCTTGCATGTGGATTCTATGGAGTGTGGAAGTTGGAAATGGTGGATTAGTGAGGAGAGGAGGAGAAGGCCGAAACACAAGGGGGAGAAAAGATGATCTGTTTCAGATTGGGATAAAATGAAAAAAGAGAAGGTAAAAATGGGTAGAGACACATATATATACATATTCTCATGGAAATTATATTCTTCTTAACTAAAAGTCTTATATGTTTCTCGTACGTTCTCAATTCCTCGGCTAATTTAATTCTGCATCCTGGTAAGGTATTACATGGGATATTACACTCTACCCCCTTAAGAAAATTTCTTCCTCAAAATTTATAAATTTATCTGTGAGTAAATGTGGATAGCTACCTCATACTAAGTTGACAATACATATTCACTACTAAGTACTAACTGATTCCTTCTGTTCGAACTTGATTATCGAGTTTGCATTGCTACACAAGGACCTGTCATTAAGACCACTTCTACAAAATGGCTTAAGCTGATAGGTTAAGGCTGATTCTAGAGCTATGGCTTCCAATTCCATAGACTGAGAAGGACCTAATGTGTCGGATATACTTCGGGTTGAACTTCTTGTTAACACACTTCTTGCAAGTCCAACTTATGGTTACTCATACTTGAATTCCTTTACATAATTCTGAGAGTTTCCTTCTTTATCCGCGTAATTCTTTTTAACCTTGAGTCGATCTTATCTTTCCTTGGATATTTTCGATCTTCGAACGGTCTCTTGTACCACAGCCGCTTCTAATAAATCCTTACCTCTGGCTTCTACCCCTCATAATTGGGTCTTATACCAATGATCATCCCAAGCTTCGTATAAACTTGTTATTGCACTTGCATAGTAACTGATGTTAGGTAAATTTTTTACGGTGACATAACTAAATCAACTTCCTCTGTTGTCCACAATACAAGCATCGAGGCATTGCTTCTAATATCTGTTGGTCCTCTCTGAATCCAAGATTTACTACTTACCACAACCGTAGGTATCCGCTCCCATTTCTACTGCGGAATTCTTAAGGGTCTCAGTAATCCTACAAATTTCTGGTGTTTCGTCTTAACTTGTTGACAACAAAGCGTCTCTTAATAAATTAGGAGTTTCTTCTCCCACACTAGGCTTTCGATGGTCTTGCCTCAATCACGATACACCTTGGTCGTATCGGGATGAGTATGAACTATCCTTATCGTTTAAAGCACACAATCTAGTGTCTAACAACGCTCTATCTGTTGTCACAGATACTCAGGTTGTCTTGTTTCCTCTTAAATTCACATTCATATTCCGTGCGGTGTAGTCCCATACTTTAGGCCACCGGTAATTTTTAACTTGCATAACATACTTTAACATCCATCGTTGAAACATAGAGCTCCGAGATTTCAAACTTCTCAACTAACCGCGTTCGCGTAACATCGATTCTGTTCCAGGTAGCATTTTCTTACTCTAGATGCTTGCTACTACACTGCCTCTTTCCTGAAGGGTACATCAATTCAGATAAAATTCCTCATATACCCCATTCATATATATATATATATATATATATATATATATATATATATATATATATATATATTGCCTCATACACAACTCTCTTCTGACTAAACTGATACTTTGAGCCCTTCAAATTCATTGAACCGAACAACTACTTTACTATACTAGCAGCGACCCCAATTACTTCCGGCCTAATGCAGTATGAGCACATTCGTTTAATTCTTACTGTGTTCTCTTAGACTGCTTCAATTTCCAATGCCTCTGAATTCCTTGGTTTAGAGCACTCCTCAACTTGACTCATGAGATTTCTCCTGATATCCTTGTCTCTAAATATCAACCTCTGAGTACTCCTAATTCCATTCTTGGGCAGCCTTCCGCTGCTTTCTCTGATTTTACAACCCGCTTCGGATAAAAAATATCAAACCACCATCACGGTATAACGTCCCTCGATCAACCTTACTTTTTCATAGCTTCGCAGTCACCAGGACAAAACCATCTTATGACCTTTACTTATTCACAATCTTAACTACATACTTATCCAAGTGCCTTAATCGTCCTCTGAAGCTTATACGCCAATACAGAGGGGTTAACTTCACGCTACATATTGTTTCGAAACACAACTTACATTACTGATAGGTCGTCTCTTGATACTGTGTTTTCCTTTAAACATATATGTCATACTTGTTCTCGCAAGGAGATTCCTTGTATACCTTTCCACATTCACACCATCATATACTAAAACCCCCTGACGGCTTGAGTCTCGTTTCCATTCATTCGACTCTTATCTGAACGGATCTCATACTTATAATCTTTCTGGGACAGCTTCGGTTTCCACAACTCTGCCTAGTTCCTTACGTTGTTATTGCGTACAAAAATTCTTAAAATGAAAATATATAACTCCTTGATATATCCACACTCTTATCTCATTCGTACCAGCGTCGATCTTCCATATACTAAAGTCTCAAAATAATTCCTGACCAAAATTCCCAATCAATTCTCAAGGTACTGGTCCCCTATATCTCTGGGTCAACTCAACCTTTTCCTTTATATCCATATTACATGTGCATCAATTCTTTAAAACTGAAGATTCTATCCACATCCTACTTTTCGACTCCGTCGGAAAGTTACGCATTATTTTATTCCATATACCGAGATCTCATTCCTGATTGCTTAACATACATGTCTTAGTCCAACGACGACTTAGCAACTCTTACTGAGAGGCGGCAGCACAACCCACTTTCATTGTGTACCATCGTCGACTGGAGTTAGTTCCTTATTAACGCCTTAATCGTTGATAACACATTCAGACTACATACTGACATATGCCCAATCTTGACCCTATTACCTACTCATTCTCTAGTCTTCAGAATCACATAACAAATTCTTCTTCTTACTCATAACCTGACACTTACAATTAGGGAGTGTGGTTGATCTGACAAAGTTTAACTAACTCACGCTACACATTCTCTGACCACATTGAGGGTTAACTTCACGCATTCCAAAACCGTCCACTTAATTCATCATTACTCCTTTCAACTGATCAGACATTGAAATCTCGTCTGGCTCAAGCGTACAAGTTATTTGATTCTCACGTCTTCTACTTTCCTCAAAAGTTTAGAGGTTCCAACAATCACTTGGAAACTTCCTCGTTCCGAGTTTCTCGGTCTGGATCGTAATCTTCTACGTCTCACTTCCACTTCTCAAACTATGGTTCCCGTCAAGGTTCCAGATCATTCCTTAGAGTATTCCAGAGTTCCTTACTTCTCTTGTTTCAACAGACGAAGTGTAGTTCCGATGTGAGCCCGACGATGTTGTGGCACTCCGTCTTACTCTTGAAATATCCCCAATATTTCTTGAAGAGAACTCACCATTAACTTTCTTCACTATTCCAGTACATTGACCACCATTTGGCGCTGAGTACTTCTCCATCAATTTCTGTCATAACTTCTGGCATATTGATCTTCATCCTTCGTTTGCTTCATTCATCCTAGGTCTTATTCAGCTCTCAGACATTTGTTCTATCTGTCATGTACTAGGTCGAGTTGATCAGGCTCAACTAGACATGACGTTTAGAATAAATATCTGGAAGCCAATGGTCCCACTACGTTCATTGAATTCTAATGATCCAAGGCACGATCTGAATCGACCTGCCCTGATACCAAATTGTAACACCCATACTAAATTGTCTAGAACATTTAGCATGCGTATTAAACTTGATACTGGATACATTAAAATTACGGCAGGATTTTGCTTGAAAGAATATAATCGTCATTACAAGTTCGCACATATGATAAATTAACGTCTATCAAATACATATATCTGATACACATTTGAGTACATAAAGAATCCATCTGAATCTGGTACGGAACATGTATATGACGACACATCATTCAGCTTCACATCTGCCTCCTCTTGCCACGATCACCTACTTATCAGAAAAAAATAAAGGGGTTTGGGGTGAGACAGGATGTCTCAATGAGTTCCACCTATCCTAGGATGTAGGCGACCTCGGGGATCCTACGATCGCCATCTGTCTCTACATGACCCTATTTAGGGTTTACTGTTCTATTCTACATGTCTTAGCGATCAGGGGGAATCTAGGATCGTTATCTATTTACTATCGTGAGTCTTATCATATTCACAAACATATTCATATTGATTCATTTTTCAGTTAGAAGGTTAGCGTTGAACAAACAATATTATCTTGGTTCATTTTACGGAGCCTACTGGACACGTTTAACTTTTAGTCTGATCACGGTCTTAATTATTCTTATGTATGTCTAATACATTATTATATTCTTATGCATATCTGATGCATTCTTCAGGGTGGATAATCAATTGTTACTTAACCTATATGATTAGGTTATGCACATATCGTTCTCATATGCATGTACTTAGAAGTTAATGATTAATCCCATATCATTACTTCCTTAACATAAACCATCTCTCGTAGATCATATGTGAATCCAATTGCATTAACCCTTGATTCTGTTATTAATAATTCATTTTAAAACCTTTGATTGTCCATTGGTACTTTACACGTATAGTTGAAAATGGGTTTCTGGACACCTTCGCTTAGCCACCAAAAGCCTTGCTTAGCGAGCAACAGCCCAGAATTGGACGGAAAGTCTCGCTTAGCGAGCTCTGGCTTCGCTTAGTGAAGTCTGGCAGTAGCAGATGCTCTGCTTGCTCGCTAGGCGAGCTTCTGCTCGCTTAGCGAGCATATCTGAACACCAGAACTGGAAAAATGTGTTTTAATATAAAAGCTTTCTACCCAAATGTCCAGTAGCATCTGCAAGATACCAATGACTCAATTATACCAATGGCAAATCAATTGAATCAGGGATTAACAACAATTAAAGACATGCATCATCATTAAAGGGAATTAAGCTAAATTCATAATCACTTATCATAAGTTAACTCACTCAACCATAATCCCAAGGAAGAGGATCTAATCTACAAGGAACTCACCTAAACATTCTGTTTACTCTGAAGCAGCTCCTGCTCCCATTGCCAAACAGCTTAACCACCATAATCTACTTTTCCAAAACAGCTTAACTGCAGCTTATGGATTCTGTAAGTTCCAATCTCAGTCCAAACTTCAACCCAAACTCTTACTAAGTCTATTAAGCACATATAATCAGTTCTGGAACCATTCAACCAACTTAAACCCGCAATTTAGCTTATTCTGTAAAATCTACGCCAAACCCCGTATAGCTTTTCTGCAGTTTTTCCAGCATTAACGTCCAACTTCAAACGCAATTTCTGCATTCATCCATGATAACTGCCATACGAAATTTACACCCAAACGAAAGAGAATTGAGTGTAGAATCTACAAATCCAACAATCATTCAATTTCTGCATTCATCCCTGATCCCTGCCATACGAAGTTTATACACAAACACTACAACCTGTCCAAACAGCTTTTGAAATTCATACCTCAATTTTGATCCTTGACATCCAAACATGCACAAGCAATACCAAGATCACACATGCAGCAGCTTAAATACCAATTTAGCTTCTAATCCAACTCAAATATTGTAATGCCCCGATCCCGAGAATATAAATAAACATGTAAATCGTGCATCAATCATACATCGGGACATTAATTCTCAAACATATAGCTCATCATATAACTTAATATGAATGTCAACTCTAATATAACATCACACAGCGGAATAATATCACATGCTCATACAACTCATAAGTGTCATGTCTTGGTCATAACATACAAATCAAAATAATATCTCAACAAGTTTGATCCTAAGATCACATGGCATAACATAAGCAAAACCCCAAAATCCTAATCAAAGCTCCTAAGCTAGACTCCAAAATGGACAAACTCGAGTAGGCAAACGCCATCCTCAACATAACTCACCGAGCAGCTAATCCTCAACCTACAAGTCTACATCCACAAGGGTTGAACCCACGGATGAGGCAACAATAAAGTCACTGGAGGGTAAGATATATGTTCAACAAAAGAATAAAATAAACGGATATAAGTCTCAGGCAAAAATATCACATAGCATCGAAAATATTCATCAACAAGCCTGGTTGCTAATCATGCATAATTCACAATTCATAGCATACCCTCATCGTTATAATTACCAACTTAAGTATACCACATTGTAATTAAATTGTAACTTTGTGTCATAATTCATCCTCTTTAATTAAATCATATTCTCATATCTTAATTCATCACAAACAGTTAAGTCATCATTTCAACTGTAAATCACCAAATTACACAATTATAAATCATTCCATAATTTCCACACATCGACAATTAGCATTTACCACTTAAATGCACAAGTTCACACCAAAACATTACCAAACACGACTCATGTGAATGTAATGCGCCTAATACGACTCTACATGCATGTGGTACCAAGGTTTTTGGATATCAGAGGTCTGTTACTAATTGATCCCTCAACTATAAATAGTGATCTTAAATCACCCAACTTTAAATAGTGATCTTAAATCACCCAACTATCAAATCTTGATCTTAAATCAAGCAACTATCGACTGACTATGAATGCATGGATGTTCACGTATGGACTTGACAATGCACACAACTATAAATCATGATCTTAAATCATGCAACTTTCACAACTATCAATTGCATTATCAAATTAACACATCCACACAATTCATGTTATCATCACATCATCATTTAAATCTCAACTATAATGCATTAAGCCACATACAACAATCACCAATTCCACATTAATGCATTTCATCAACTTTATTCATTGTTTAATCATAAATATTCCAATCTTTATTTATTCACCACAATTCACATAACCACATTTCATGAATAAATAAGTAAGGTTACTTTAACCTACATCCACACCACATTATATTCATGCTTCAACTTTATTCATACTACTGTAATTAATCATTAAGTCTGTTTCGTCAATTATCAAATTCCACAAAATCTCTAAGTTCGTCTCAAAATCAAATCCCATAATCAATCCATGGCAACCAGTCATCATCCATCAAAGAAAGGTCAAAACAACACAAAAGGAATTCTCATGGATGTCCGGAAACATCCCCCAAAGGCCAAAACACGCAGAACAGTTGATATTTGTAACACCCATACTAAATTTGTCTAGAATATTTAGCATGTGTATTAATCTGATACTGGATACATTAAAATTTTCAATAATAATAATAATACATCTGAATGAATACAAACATGCTCTCTTATACAACCAATCAAATACTATATAATAGACTTATAAAATTGTCTGACAACCTCCTGAGCTGGTACAAGCCGAGCAGTTGCACTCCATTCAGCGTCTCCCTGAAGAACTTCATCACGAACCTCTTGCTTACCTGTAAACCTGCACCAGAAGGATTGGGATGAGACATAATGTCTCAGTGAACTCCAGCCCCAACCTACTGTTGGCAACCTCGGGGAAACCTAGGGTCGCCATGCACTAACTCTTGGCAATCTTGGGGATATCTACGATCGCCGTTAAACTCTACATATTTCGCGATCAAGGGAAAACTAGTATCGCTATATGTCTTTATCTTATGCTGAACATATTTGTAATCTCATACTTAGTGATCTGGGGACGTCCTATGATCACTTTCTGTTATCTGATGACTACTTTGTCATAACTCTTAGTATAACACATATACATATTCATCTTCGTAGAACATAAAGTTAGTAGTTAGCGTGTAACACACAATAATTATCTGAGTTCATTTTACGGAGTGCATCTGGGTGAAGTAACCCCGAAGTACATCTCCCATCATACCGGTGAAATTCCTATCAAATCAGGCTAACACTGGACTCCTCTTATCGTTGTGTGGACAACCCTCTCGAAGAAGTCCCATCTGGCATAATCCGGAGTCTGATGAACACAACTTAACTTACATGTGGACAACCCTCTCGGAGAAGTCCCATCCGGCATAATCCGGAGCCTGCTGGACATGTTTAAATCTTTAACATACATGTGGACAACCCTCTCGGAGAAGTCCCATCCGGCATAATCCGGAGCCTGCTGGACACGTTAACATAGTCTTATAAACTTACGTGTGGATAGCCCTTTCGGAGAAATTCCATCTGGCATAATCCGGAGTCTGCTGAACACGTATAATCTTTTAATTAAATTCTTAACTTGATACTCATATGTATATCTGATACATTACATAACCATATGCATATCTAATGCATTCATCACTAATTAAACGTGTGATACTTAACCTATAAAATAAGGTTCTAAGCTTATCGTTCTCATAAGTCACTTACTTGATCGTTGGAAATCCAACTCTTAAGCTTATCTGAAGCTTTGAATGTTGAAACATTCCAAGTACTTTGTACACTTAATTGTGCACACTTAAAACTTGCTTTCCTATCAAAGGACTTAGACATATCGTTATCATATGTCATACTTAGGGATTTACTATCCCACTTACTTAATTGTTGGGAACCAGGCCCCTAGCTTACTTGAAGCCTATTGGTAATCTCTACCCATTGTCATAATAGACATTGATTCTTGTTGAAATTAAACCTCATGGATGTTTGAGTATCATTCCCCACTCTCGTGTTAAGACAAAACTAGTATATGATCTTTTCTTCCATTTCTAAATGTACAAGACATTCTGGCGTTGTATGGACGGTTTCCTGGCCTTGAAACAAGTTTTCAAAAGGGAGGTGACTGTTGTACCCTAATTTTGTCCTAGCTTTTTCAAAACAAAAAGAGTCAACCATTTTTTAAATAAATAATAAATAATAATATAAAATTTATTATTATTTACCTTTCTTTCTATTTTTATTTATTATTTGTTATTATCATTTATTTTTATTATTATTACTATTATTATTTTTATTACTTTTATTATTATTTGAGTTTTATTTTCAAAAAAAAAAAAGAAAAGAAAACAATTCAAAAAAAAAAGAGAAGAGAAAGAAAAAGAAACAAAAGCAAAAGAGAGGGGAAACAAAAAGAAAAAAAAAGAAGAAGAGAAAGAAACAACACGGGCCCAGCCCATTTGCTTCAGAAAAAGAAGGAAAGAAAAAAAGAACCACGTGCCCAGCACGCTGGTTCAGAAGCAAAGGAAAGAAGAGAAGAGAAAGGAAAGAGCATGTGTTGGGCACGTTGCTTCAGACGCAGAGGAAAGAAGAAAAACCAGAAGACCTGCACGTGCCCAGCTGATGGCGATTTTCGCAAGTGTACGAAATCGTTCAAGTAGTAAAGTTAAAACGGTAAACCGAGTGTCGAACACAAGGACTGCGTTAACGAATCGAATGTAATTTTTATTACTCAGTTGAACAAAAAGGTACGAGGTTTGTTTAATTGCAATAAACGAAAAGTGCGGAAAGTAAATTGGTTTTGAAATTTAAAGATAAAAAGCTTGTCAGGGATGAGCTTCACTAGACTCCGAACTCAGGTTAATGACCTAACCAACGATCATTGAACTTGTTTAATGAATCACGACCTAATTCTCTTAAATAATCTTGCCCTAATTCCTTAGTGACAGAAACGTTAATTCTAAAGTAAACCCTAATTCCTTAGCAAGTTTTACGGTTCAGAATTAAGCATGAACGGACATGAATTAATAAACGGTTTCAAGGGTTTGTATCTATTCCTAGATTACAAAGGCGAGAATTTCTTATCTTAAGCATTCATATATTCCACTGTCGTTTCACAATATGAATCATATGTCAATTTAAAGATGATCAATCAATAAAAGCATTAAGCACAAAGATAAGAAAACATGATTCAATAAATTCATTCAAAGATCAGATTAGGGTTACAAAACAAGAGTCGTCATCTAGCTATTCTCATCCCTAACAATGGAGAATTTAACTACTCATAATTGAATTACAAAATAGCTTAATCAATAAGAACATAAGAACATACAAAAACTGACTGTGAGTTGGATGGGGTAGCCACTGCTTCAGTTCTTTTCTCTCAAAATCGCGCTTCTATTCTTCCAATTTCCGAACCCTTGTTTCTGAAAACGAATCAGCTAAAATAGGCAACCTGATCGCAAAATCGTGACACGATGCCATAAATCGTGACACGATCCTTCATTAAAACTCCCAAGGATTGCGCAAACTGATCTCCCAATCGTGACACGATTATGCAATCGTGACACGATTCTGTAGGCAGGATTTGATCTCTTCTCTGGTTAAGAAATCGTGACACGATTCCCAAATCGTGTCATGATGCAGTCACTTCAGGCTCTGATGATTTCTTGCTCTTTTGTACCTCAAAGTGTCTCAAAATGCTAACGGAAGATGAAAAAACCAACAAAAACTCTTAATAAATTACGTAATGACAAGGTGTCATCACCAGCACACTCCTTCTTCCCCAATTGCTCTGCACCCTGTCCCCTCCTTTCCAGCAAGCACCTTGCCCTTTCTTCTTCACCCAAAACCAGTCAATCATAGCTGCAAAACAGCTTGCCCTGTTTGCAAAACAGCTTGCCCAGATTCTGAAGATGCTGACCATGTTCCAGCATTTCTTATTTCTTCTCAGTCAACACACGTTTTCCATTGTTCCTCCCCAAGTTCTGCAAACAGCACATTACCTTTTCCTGTTTGTCTTCTCAAAATTGCAAGGATCAATCTCAAAGGGCATCAAGTTGCAACCTGCACTCTGTCTTCCCTCAATTCCAGCAATTTCTGCCAAAATCAGCTTCATTGGGTTCTGAATTTGGCCAAAGTCTTGACCATGATCACAAGGCAGCGTCACTTCCTTCCTTTTGCATTAAATGCATAGCCAATTGTCCTGATCATAGCCAACAAAGCAGCCTGGTTTTAGGGGATTTTCATCATTACATTTGATCCTAATTTGCCTATAAAAAGCAATGCAATGCTGAAGGATAATAGGCAGTGAATTTTTACACAATTCAGACAGTTAATTTTGAACAAAAATCAGATAATTTGAAGAGCAATTGTTGAGAAAAAACATTGAGTTTCAGTTAGCAGAATCTCACAACAAAACACCCAGTTTTAACACACAGTCTGAACCCAGTTTGTTTAATCCAATCCAATCCAATCTTAGAGCAATTCAGCAGTTTGTTCTAGAGCAATTTAGAACAACTCAGAACCAGAAAAACAGCCAGAAATTCCCAACAACCTGAGAAGGCCAGAAGCTCTGTTTTGCTGTTTCTTTCTTTGCAAGCAATCAAATACCAACCCAGCAATCAGAACCAGCCATTAAACCTCCATAATCATCACACCAAAGTAAGGAATAACAGCAAAAACATCATTTGTTATTGCAGTGTCTTATTCCTCATCAATCCAGTTTTGCAAAACTGCAATCATTCAAAGCCTGTTTTAGTTTCTTGCATCCCAAGCATCAGCTGGAAATTTGTAAGTCATTTTGAACCTTTCATCTTGCATTTGCATTACAGTTTGCATTTGTGCTGCTGTACCTTTTGATTCAGCATTCGATTTCTGCATTATTAGTGTTTGTTTAATTCATTTTCAAACTAGAAATAGCTTTTGAAACCTCAAAGAAATCCCAAAGGTTGCAAAACACTAAAACAGAAGTAGTATACCTCTTTTTCTAACCAAATTTGCAAGTTTTTTTTACCCCTTTGAACTTCTGAAATCAGTTCAGAAGCAGCTTCTGAACAGTAGTTCAGAAGTGCTTCTGAACAGTGTTTCAGACTCTGAAGTTCAGAATCTGAACAGTGCTTCAGACGCACTGTTTCAGCTTCTGAAGTTCAGAGTCTGAAAGTCAACAAAAGTCAACCTATGAACAGTGCTTCTAAAAGTCAACAAAAGTCAACCTATGAACAATGCTTCTGAAGGTCAACAAAAGTCAACCCATGAACAGTGCGTCTGAACAGTACTTCAGACTCTGAAATTGAGCTTCTGAAGCATTTCTGGGTATTTTTAAAGTTCAGAAGCACTTCTGGGCATGCATTTTAAGGTTCAGAACTTGACTTTTCTTTTAAACTTTTGTTAAAAAGGATTAAAACTCATTTGGTTCAAAGTACTACAAGAGTTTTTGCATGTTATTTGGAATTTCATTAAGTTTGAATAACAATTTTGAGTAACTTGAGTAACAAGAAACTTGTTCATTTTCCAAACTTGAACTTGAATCAACACTTGTTCATTTTCCAAACTTGAACTTGAATCAATACTTGTTCATTTTCCAACAATGTATTTGAACAACACTTGTCCATTTTACAAACTTGAACAAACTTGTTCATTTTTTTTTCATTAAGTTTCAACACTAACTTGAAAAACAAAAAATGAACAAACTTGTTCATTTTTTTCATTAAGTTTCAATACTAACTTGAAACACAAACTTGAACAACAAACTTTGTTCACTAAGTTTCAAATAACAATTTTGAGTAACTTGTGCAACAAACTTTGTTCATTGAGTTTCAAGAACAAACTTGAACAAAACTTGTTCATATTCCAACTTTAATTTCATTCACTTGTTCATTTTTTCATAAACTTAAACCAAACTTGTTCTTAAGTTTAAACCAAGTGTTTTGTTTACTTTGGGATTTCTTAATTTCCAATAACAAACTTGAATGAAAAAGGATTGGTTTGACGTATGTCTCTCCATTCCCCGATTGAACAAACACTTGACGTATGTCTCGTTGTTTATACAATCGTCATTCTTTTCAAACTTCACTAAGGAAAAAATACATTTTTGTTTCAACATTAAAACTTGATTGAAAAAGGAGTGGTTTGACGTATGTCTCTCCATTCCTCGGTTGTACGAATACTTTACGTATGTCTCGTTGTTCGGACAATCGTCATTCTATTTTCAAAACCAAACCAAACCCTTTCTTGGTCCCCAGTGACCAATTGAACCTTTTCTTGACTCTGTTGAGTCAATTGAATCAATGCTCGACTCCGTTGAGTCCATTGAACCTTTTCTTGACTCCGTTGAGTCAATTGAATCAATGATCGACTCCGTTGAGTCCTTTGAACCTTTTCTTGACTCCGTTGAGTCAATTGACTCATTTCTCGATCCCGTTGGATCAATTGAACCTTTTCTTGGTCCCCCGTGACCAAATGAACCTAACATTTTGGCCCCCCGTGGTCAATTCAAACCTTTCCCCCTAACGAACATGTTTTTATCAATTCTAAACGTGATATAAACAAAAAGCTTAAGTCTCCCACGCGCGAGCATACAAGCTACGTTTAACCGCAAAGAATACGATCAAGGCATCGTTCTTTAAAAATAACCAACAAATGAACGTTTTTCTACCAAAGAACTACGTAGCTTTGAATTCTCCATCGCACCGAGAGATACGTAGGAGCAAGACCCCGTTCTTGTCAAGCACAATAATTAAAATAACTTTTTCCCCCTTCTTTATTATCTTTCTATATTCAAGCATGCAAGCAAAACTTTAAAAACACTTTATCCTTAACTAACTAGGAGGTTCCCGTTGAGTACAACGGATGTGAGGGGTGCTAATACCTTCCCCTTGCATAATCGACTCCCGAACCCGATAATGGTTGTGATGACCATCCTTTCCTCATCGTCAAGGGTTTTATTATCGTTTCCCTTTAAAAATAAAACTCAAGGGGTTTATCAACGTTCCCTTTACAAATAAAAACTTTGGTGGCGACTCCACACTTCTTTCCGAGTGGTCTTATACCCTCGATGCGCTCGCGAGTTTTTTAGAGAGCGCACAGTGACATCCTGCCTTTTTCGTGGCACGATGTGCCTTCCTCGTGGCACGATGGGTGCTGACCCATATGACCATGGCACGATGGCATCTGTCGTGGCACGATAAAGTCAGTGCAGCCAGGCCTTGTAGCTTTTCCAGAAAGTTCAAATACGAATTTCAACAAAACACAACACCAGCCAGCCATTATACATCATAATTTAGGGTTTTTAAACTAGGGAGATCACAACATATCAAGTGTTAACAAAGGGTAACTAACAATCAAAGAAATCATACTTAATCATCAAGTTTTCCTTTCCTCTCAAAAACTCAAAACTTTCCATTAAGTGTAATAATCATAGGGAGCTCACCTTGTTCTCTTGATTAATGCTTTGCCAAGCTTCCTAATCCAAGCCCTAGCTTGATTCCTCTTCTTCCCTTAATTCCTTGCCAAAACCCTAGCTTGATCTTTCATTCCTTCTTTGTTTTCCATGACCTCCAATGGCTCAAGAGTTCCCAAAAGGGTGCTTGCTCATGAATTTGACCATAAGGGAGGATGATTAAGTGAAGATTGAAGTGAGGAGGGGGAGAGGATGGCTTGAGGTTTAGAGAGAAGGGAGAGGGTTTGCTTTCTAGAGAGAGAAAATGAGAAAGATTATGAGGATATTTTGGGGTAAATGGCTTTTATAGCCTAAGCCCTCAAAATTACAAAAATGCCATTCCTTAAAATACCTCTGACACATCGACTTACCACTGATAAATGCTTAGGTCTGAAGCGGGATATTACAATGTTGTTCCTGTTGTGGTCGCTACAGCGACGGGTAGCTCGCTACAGCGAGGCAAGGCAACAGGAAAAACAAGCCAGACAACAAAATAGGGTACTGCATGCGGGAATACTCCATTTCTCACCCAAAAATCCCATTTTTCATCCCAATTGACCCAAAATCATTTTACAAACAATATCCATGATCAATACACTTAAATTGAACAATGGGTACACAAGGAAACATCAAATTGACACGAATTCTCAAAGTTTTTCGGTAAATTTTAAAGTTCGTCTCTAAATTCCATTTTCACCAACAACTTAACAATTAAGCTTGTTTAACAACATCAACAATATTTCATCAAGTTCAACATCACAATATACACCTATTCAAACTATTCCAACAGCAACTTACTCATTTAAGCAACAACTTACTCATTTTCACTTAATTAAGTCATTTTAGCAAAAACACAAACAACCACAACTCAATTCTCATCAAAGCCACACAACCAACATATATTATCATGTTTTTCATCATAAGGCAGCAATATAATCAAAACAGTAGCAATTTAAGCAAATTCACTCAATTAATCACTTTTCTCAATCACTTAAATCACAACTTATTCAACATAACTTCATGATTTCTCAAACAAAACACATACCCATATTCATAATCAGTTTCATGATCAACAAACATCATTCCATTATTATGCTAATCATCAAATTCAGCAAAATTCACAAAGATATCAATTAATCATAATTAAACATGAATTTTGACATGAACAAAATGCAATTTCATCAAGGTTTGACATGCTTAATTTAATCAACAAAAAAGAGCACGAAAATTTAACAATTCAGCAGCAATTAATCATGTAATTAATCATAATCTAAAACTCCCAAACCTCATAACTGCTTATTAAACCCATTTGGTGAACGTAATCTTCCCTCTTACCTTAATTCTTCACTTTTCTTGCTACTTCTAGTATAATCCACTCCTTCCCCGTAAGCTCTTCTAGTTTTCTCTTCTCCAAGCTTCTTCTCTCACTTGCCTCTCAAAATTTTGTGTAGTAATGTTTAACCTAATTCACCACCACTCACTACTAGTGTATTTATAATATGTTTCTAGGGTTATTCCCACTAATGGGCTTACTCACAATTGTCTCACAATTATTTTCTCTACATTTTTAGTTCACTTAAACCCCACATATTAATTATACACCACCATTCTCTAAAATTCAAATTATTATTCCTAGCGTATTTACAAAAATGCCACTCTAGCGCTAATAATTCCACTAACCCACCAATCACACACAAATAATCAATTAACAAATATAATTAAATAAATAACACTAATTAATAATAACATATAAAACTAACGCTAAAAATCGGGCTGTTACAAATACTAGTACCCCAAGCCTCAAACTTCAGCCCTAGCTCTCTTTTTTCCACTTCTGGCTTCGAAGAATTTATTCCAAGCATAAACAACACCAAAAACATACTTACAATTCACTTGAATTTGAGATTTCTTATAACATGAGAGATCGAGAGAGTTCGAACAAGGCAAGGAAGGAAAGAATTAAGTTGTTGAATAAGTGTAGATGCTACAAGGATTAAAGTTATGTTCTTGCATGAGGATTCTATGGAGTGTGGAAGTTGGAAATGGTGGATTAGTGAGGAGAGGAGGAGAAGGCCGAAACACAAGAGGGAGAAGAGATGATCTGTTTCAGATTGGGATAAAATGAAAATAGAGAAGGGAAAAATGGGTAGACACACACACACACACACACACACACACACACACACACACACACACACATATATATATATATATATATATATATATATATATATATATTCTCATGGAAATTACTTTAATGCCCTTCTTAACTAAAAGTCTTATATTTTTCTCGTACGTTCTTGATTCCTCGGCTAATTTAATTATGCATCCTGGTAAGGTATTACATGGGATATTATAGAGTGAATCCAAACACACTTATCTAGTAAAGGAGTAATCGAAAGCGTAATATTCGAAATGTTGGCAGCAACAATCAGATTAGCTATTTCTTCAACAAAAAAAAAATCGGATTAGCTAAGAGAGGACCAGGAAGCTGCCACTTCCCATCAACAATAACCGAAGAAAGTATGGCAGTAAGATGAGGAAAAGCAGCCAGCGGAGAATTATGAATGGAAACAAGAGAGTAATTTCATCGGATTAGATATGAGTTGACTAAAAAGTAGAAACTAATTTCATCGGTGGAAAATTTTGGAGGGACCAAAAACCTAAGGTATATTTTAGGGGGACTAAAATCAAATGTTGGTATATTTAGGGGGATCATTTACTTATTTAACCCTATATTATATTTTGTAAAAAAAGGGTTTATGCAATTAATTACATTCAAAATGCCATCCCTTTATTCAATCAAAAATTAATATTTCAAATAATTTTTTTAATATTATAATATGAGTTATTAAATTAAATAAATATTTAATTTAATATATATATATTATAACAAAAAAACGATAATTTATAAGTAGTTATTGATGATAATATAGATAACAATATGTTTCCATAAGCATAACTCAGTTGACAAGGATGTTTCACTATGCAAGGGTCTGAGTTCGAACTTTGTATTTTGTACTCATTTTGTAGTTATTCACCTTAAGATTCTGTTTGGTTCGATGGATGAGAAGTGAGGTATTTTAATGGAGGGGGCGGTAAGGGAGGGATGGGATGGAAGGTGTTTTGATTGAATTAATGTTTGATTCAAAAGAAGGGAAGATAAGGGATGAATTTTAATTAAAAACATGTTTAATTCACAGCAAAAAGATTTTAAAATTAATTTAGCTTGCTCTTAAAACTAATTCACAAAGGGAGGTTTGATAATCCATCTAACTCAATACAATAAAAAAACCACACACACATATGAAAAAGGTAAAAACAATATGATCAATAAATGACTTAACGTAAAAAGAATAAATGAAAAGAGAAAAAAAAAAGTAGTATCAAAACTAAACAGAAATTGGAAACGGAAAAAGGTGACTACCAAATAATAATAACAAAGAGAAATAACATAAATTTTAAATTTAAGTAAGGATAACTTTAAGTTTTAACATAAAATTAAGGATAACTATGTCAATGTAATAAAAATATTAATTACACTTCTTCCATCCCCTCCCCTTCTCTCCCTTCTCCCTCCTAAAAATTGAACCAAATATATCAAATTAAAAATATATCCTCCCCTCTCCTTCAAAGCCTCCAACCAAAGGAACTTTAATAGGCTACTTGACCAAAAAATATGTAAATAACAATATAGCTTATAAAATATATTTTTTTTTGGTGAATATAGCTTATAAAATATATATTACAGTATGATAAAAACAGGAAGAGAAAAACTAATAAATTTTTTTTAGACATATTAAAATATATGATCTTGAACCAAATTAAAATAAAAAATAAAAATGTATTTAAGACAAAAAATTATGGTTTTGAATCAAATTAAAATGAATAATAATAATTAGGACTTGGTAATTAAAAATAGGAAAATAAAATTCAATATTTGTTTTCATGATCACAACAAATGAAAGTATTTTAAAGTAAATCCAAAATAGTGATCAGAATATTAATTTAATTGATAAAAAATTATGAGTCAAATATAAAATAAATATTAAAATATTCCAAAATTTGAAAGTAAAAGTTACTCTACAATAAACTAAAATTTGATTTAAATTCCTAAAATGAAAAAATTTATATTATGTTAATTGTAGGTGTTTATGTTTTTCGTAAATAAATAAAAATAAAAAGAAATACTTGTCCGAATGCTTAATTGAAAAATGTTTATATTTTATAAGATATGAAAAAGATTAATTAATATTATGTTAAAATTTATAAATGAAAAAATAATTAAGAATTTTTTTATTAGGAAAACAAAAGGAAAAAATTATTATGAAAAATAAAAAAGGAAAACGACAAATAAAAATAAACACAAAACTATAGAAAAACAAAACTAAAAAAGGTTTTTTCAAAAAAAAAATCTTAAAAAGGAATTGTGGGTGTAACTTTTAATGAATGTAAAATGAAAACTATTTAATAAATAACATTAAAATAAAAAGTAAAATATAACTATGGTTATGACTATAAATAAACATATAGAAAACTATGTATAGATATTTTAAAATAAAAAATATTTTTTTCGTTTCCAAAACAAAATTAATTGTAGTCATAATAAATGAAAGTTTAAATGGAAACAAATTATAAATAATTATTATTTCTAATGGTTATTTTAAAATTGTCCCATATGAAATTTTAATTTTGTCCCATAAAGTTACAAAGTCAAGCTTATAATATTTTTATACATTCGAATTCAAAATTATTTAAGAAAAAATAATCAACCTAAACCAAATGTTTACTTTTATTTCACTATTTGGTTTATAAATATATTTAACTACAATATTTTTTTTCTTTTTCATTGTCTTGATTGAGAACTCACGTCAAGTAGTGATATGGGCAAAGTAATTCTTATAAGATTTGGAAAATACTTTGATATAAAAATTGAGGAAGATAAAATTATTATTAATATATATGATTTTAATGGTCATTTTACAAATGTCTCATGTTAAATTTGATAAAATTAATAAATAAATGGATTTGGACAATACTTTGGTAAAAATGATTTGGACACCATACTCAAGTTTTAAGCTATTTTACGTCTTTGTAAGAAACTTGAATACTACTACTACTCCTAATAATAATAATAATAATAATAATAATAATAATAATAATAATAATAATAATAATAATAATAATAATAATAAAGTATGCAGATATATCCAAAAAAATAGGAAATAAAAATTTAACGAAAATTAAAATTAAATTTTCTTTAACACACATATATAACCATAAATAAAATTCATGAGTGCTAGAAAATAAAAAAAATATTGTTAATATTCTTGAGGAATATTTCTTATCCATAACGTCTTGCCTAACTCGAAAAATTAATATATGATTTTATGTGGTCTAAGAACACTGATATATAGGGGAAAAATACTATAAATTAAATATAATTCAAATTATAGGTTACATAATACAAAATAATATGTGAGACACGTCATATACTAAATGTAGGACGCTCTCACAGCCTAGATTAAAACTTTAGTTCGTCATGTTGTGGAAGTCTAACCAATTCTACTAGTCCTAACCTCTAGAAATAAGTCAAACGCCGCTCCACGTCCCCAATTAAAAAAAATTATATTTAGTGTATTATATTATGTAATGACGACAATACATTAAAGAGTGATATTTTTTGACACGTGTCTTTCAATTAGTTTTCAATATAACACACAAACATAGACATTATAAAATATGTGAATATTATATTCCTAAATATCTTTCTTTTTGAAACCGAATATAATATCTAGTGTCCAAACAATGACTTAATGAGGTAGTAGATACAGCTCTATAAAAGCCACATACGATTCAAGGAAAATAACACAAATGAAAAAATTTGGGTTCTTGTTATTTTGTTTGCAATTGTGTGTGATCATGACTGGGAAGAAGCAAAAACATGCTGATGCGGAAAGAAGGAAGGGTGACTCAAAGAAGGTGAGAAAATCACAAATATTAATGATATTTCAGTAATTGTTATAATTTCCAATATTTTTTCCTAATAAATAAGTCTCGCATGATCCACAGGTAGCCAACCAAGTGATTGAGGGGAATACGAGTTCACCTATGATAGATGAAATGAATTATGTGAACCAACAGAGTTCCCTCCTCCAAAGGATTGCTGAAGCTATGAGCCAATTGGAAAGAAAAAGACAAGAAAATCGTGAGAATGAGCTGAATCTCCTTTTGATGGGGTGCTTGCACAACAAAAATATGCTAGCCAACTTGAAGACTGCTAAAGATTCGACTGACTTTGCTGATGTGATTGATAAGAAACTGAAGGAGATTGATAATAAGATTTCCGAACTCAATCAATCAAATGTTGTTTGAAACTACCTATAGTGGTTTTGATGTTATTTGAATTGTAAGGTGCATTTGAATAAAACTCATGGATCTAAATAAAACTCATAATAAACTTTGTTTCTATAATTCTTTTATCAAGAGTCACTGCTAAAATTTGATGATTCGAAGCAATAGATATTTTTTGTATCTTTATAATTTTTATCAAAATATAAACATAGTACTAATTCTAATTTTACGAGAATCAAGTACTTCATTTGTCTCAGACTTCTCTTTTCTCTCCTTCAATCCCAAGTCGGTTTCCACCAACTCCACCACCCACTCTCCCCTTCACATCCAAATGCCTTAGATTTGATGTAGCCCCTAGCCTTGATGGTGCGCTCTGCCTTATCCGTTAAGGGTGCTTTGACCTCCCACAAGTTTTTCGCGATTAGAGGTGGTTCCATTAATGAGAATGATTTTTCGTTAGGGGATCCATTCGTTTGAACCATCAACGTGTGTTTATATGGTTGTTGTTGTTGTTTACACAAAGGGTAAGTGTCTTCGTTCTTTATTAACCAGAGAGGGTCTAATTTTGGCTTCTCCTTCATGGATCTGTGGTCTTCTCTAGTGGCCATGGGTGATTTTTTAAAATCTGATGTTGTTTTCCTCTTGGAGGTGGTCGCAGTTCTGGTTATATCATGTGAAACCGATTGTGTTTGGCGTTCCTGATCTATGATTCTATGATGTTCCTGATCTTTTGATATTTGCATATATCAAGGCTTCAGATTTGCCTCCACTACACCGGTATCGTCTTATTATCTGTCTCAATCCTTGTTACTGATTACGAACTATTATGCTCAAAGGGGATTTTATGCTTGCTACTGTTCAGGAAGTTGTTGGTACGTGGATCTGGTTCCGTGCTGGCAGTCGATCCACTCGCTAGTCTTTAACCCTAATCGGTGTTGGCAAATAGGGGTGGGAATAGGTCAGGTTGTGCTTAAGTATGTCAGGCCTAGTTGAAAAAACTAAAGCCTAAGTCTGGCCTATTAGCGCGTCAAAGGCTTTATTTTAAGCATGGCCTTGCCTTTTTAAAAGTTTGGTCTGGTGTATTAGCCCGTTTAAAAGCCTATTTGTACTAACAATTTTAAATATAACATTTGACCAATTTATAAAAAGGCTAATAAGCATATATTTTTTAAAAGGCTAATAGGTCAATAAAATTTTATAAAGCATGTACATCAATTTTTCCCCCACTTTATAAGCATATATTCCATGTATATCCAATAAAATTCTGTAGAACTAGTACATCTATTTTGTAGAGACTAATAAGCGTGTATTATTTAATGGAGTATATATAATTACACATATATGGGCCAGCCTGGTAAGCGTAATATGCTTTCCTATAAGCCTTAGCCTGACCTATTTAAATTAATGAGTTTTTTAAAAAGCTTGAGCCTAAAAAGCAAAGTGGCAGATGCTCACTCTTCAACTCTTTTTTTTAACTTGGTTTCGCACCTGACTCAAGTTCCATGTGTTGCGCTCGTTATGAGTGCTTGTTTGTTAGGATAATGTTGTCTCCCAAAACACTATGAGTATTTTAAGATGGAAAGACTTAGTGCAAGTATAAATTGTCCAAGTTATAGTATAAAAAGATATCAATCCCACAGAGACTGGGGATCTATAGCTCTCTATAGCTTTCCAGTAGAAAACTTGTTTGCAAGAAAATAAAATAAATTCTTTGTCACAACAATAAAGTAAAAGGTAAAGGTTTGGGAAAACAATTAAAAGACTTAGAAATTCTCAAAGGTAAAAATGTGGTTTAAACAGAGCTTCTGTTATGACAGAGCTTTACTACAATCTACAGAGCTATAGCTTTATGTGGCTTCCTGGCAACTTGATGGCCACTGGGAGTGTTGTGCACTCAACCTTCATGTTAAGCACGTGAAGACTACCGGTCGGAGTACAATCACATAATCCTAACATGCAACGTTGCTTGGTTAGGTCATCAACATTTTCCACCAAAGTGTTATTCTGTTGATCCTTTGGCCTATGACAAGAGTCCTAGTTAGATCTCAGTGATCAAAGCCTCTTCCAAGATCTAGTACTCGTGGAAATTAGTCTCTCTTGATCCCTTTACCTCTCGATGCATATGGACTAACTCATATCAAACAAACATGTTCCATTCTCATACCTTCTCAGTCTCAAGGAACTATATCATTAAAAATAAAAGAGATTAAGTTTTACTTTCAAAGATTTTGAGTTAAATCGGTTTGTTTGAAAGAAGCGCGAAACTATAGCTTTATAAATCGTAAGCAAAGAGTATCATAACCTCACCATGTCTAAACCACAAGAAGGGGTTTAGCTCATGGTGAGCTGAACCTCGGAGATGAAGATGAAATAAAACATAAATGAAAAAATGAAAAGCTAAATTAATAGATTGAATAGAGCTAGTATAAAATTACAATCCTTGAAAGAGAGTGGTGAGCTAAAAGCATCACCAAGTAATCGTAACTTTAATTCGCTAAAAACTAGCACTCATGCTCATCTATGGAGAAGATGAGATGGAGTGAGAACTCTAAAGCTACTAACCCTAGATGGAACTTGGCCTCTCCAGTTTACTATCAAATTTTCGGACCCTTGGCACCAACATGTGGTTGTCCTTTTATACTACAAGTTGTACCCTTTGGTCATTTTCCCTATGATTTGTCCTTATTTTATCCTACCTACTCAAGGAATATTCCCTCATATTCCTCGTACTTCAATCATTTGCACCAGCTCATAATTCTTAATCCTTAAGCAATGGCCAAAAGTGGTCTCATGGGTTCATACTATTGTACGACCCGGCTGGTGATCCATGGCGCTGCATCTTTCCATAGCCTCAGCGAAGCATCCTAATCTAGCTGCATCTTCCCAATATCTCCAATGCTAATCCTCATCATGTATAACCAAACATCAACAACAAGCATTACTAGTTTGAAATGATTAAATAACACTAAAAACTAATTAAAACTATAAAATCTTAAATAGGCACTGATTAGATGCTTTACGCCATGCATTCACTCAGTTTCTCGTTCATTATCGGGGATAAGTGCAACATGATAACCAACTATTTTTTCGGTTATCACACCCTCAAACTTTAACATTGCTCGTTCTCGAGTGATGAAGCTCAAGCATTGATCCAAAACAGTTCTTATTTCCTAGCCCACTCACAGTAATCATGCAATTGGTCTTTCTTGAGTGAGCATAACCTCAGCTATAGCTACTCAAGTAAACTTTAGTCACCCCCTTAACAACATAACCTTGGACTATTCCCCACACTAAAATTGTGTGTGCAATGCATCCTCTTATTGTTCTTGTGTAAATGATAACCGAAAAATAAGTTGGTTATCACGTTGCACTTAGCCCCCATAATGGACAAGTAATTGAGTGATTGCAATGCCTTAAACATCTAATCAATGCCTATTTTAGGATTTTATAGTTTTAAGTGTTTTTAGCTCTTTGGAACTAGTAATACTTGTTTATGATGTTTGATGATGTGGGTTAAGGAATGACTCTAAAGATGTGGGAAGCTGCAGCGTGGACTAAGGATGTATCGTTGAGGATTTGGGAAGTTTCAGTGCCCTGGAACTCTAGTCGGGTCGTACATAGTACAAGCACGTGGGACACGTCAGGCCATTGCTTAATGAAGAAGTATATGAGTTGTCCCCAATGATTGGAATCCTAGGAAGAATAAAGGAATATGTCAGGGAGTAGGTAGGATTGGATAAGGACAGATGGATAAGGACAACCCATGTAAAATGACCAAAGGGTGCAACTTGTAGTGGGTGGCCTTGTGCTATAAAAGGACACTCATGTGTTAGTGCCAAAGGTCCGAAAATGCATCTTAGAATTGGAAAAGTTCAGGTTGCGGCTAGGGTTAGCAGCTTTAGAGATCTCATTCATTCTCATCTTCTTCATGAGTGTACCACACTTTCCATCTTGAGATTTTCTAAAACCTTTAACTGCTTTCCCAAACTTAACCTTTTACTTTTACTGTTGTGACAAATGTTTTATTTTATTTTCTTACAAAAAAGTTTTATGCTGAAAAGCTACACGAATTTATAGCTCCACAGTCCCTGTAGGATCGATATCTTTTTATACTATACTTGCACTCAGTCTTTCCATCTTAAAATACTCATGGTGTTTTGGGAGACACCAGTAAACAACACTTTAAAGAAAAATTATAACCATGATATTAAACATATGAATCAAATGTAACAGCTCTTTCACGTAAGCTAGGTGGGAATTTTTCTTCATTATTTGGTGTTTCACAAAGATATATCGCTACATGGCAGCATCAGAGTCACTTATTCATTCTAGAGGAAGGTCGGATCATTCTTGGCGTGTTAGTGAGGGTAAGTCACTCCTACCTTACGTTATTAGCCTCCTCTTTTTAGAGCTAAATCAGGTCATTTTTGGGATGTTAGTGAGGGTGAGTCACACCCACCTTACGTCAATGGCTCGCTCTTTATTATTTATATTTTGGGGGCACCCACCTATTTTGGGAAAGTAATGGGTGTGAGTCACTCCAATCTTACTTTGGTAAGCAGCCCTATTTTCATTTTGGGGGACCACCCACCTATTTTGGGAAAGTAGTGATTGTGAGTCACTCCAATCTTGCTTTGGCAGGTAGTCCTTGTGCTCTGAGCCACTTTTCTATTACACCTTATTGATCTTTATGTTTCCCACACTAACCTATGCTACTTTTTGTGCATTTCATACTTATATTTACTAGCAAGGTTCTTATTCTTCCTTATTATGCTTATATACACATTTAATCAAAGTTGCAGACAGAGCTACATCACAGGGATACTACCAGAATCTACTTATTCACTATAAAATAAATCATTATAGACCCTCAACTCAGTACTCAACCAAAAGCTTCATTACTATTAAACAGGCTACAATTAAGAACTGAAATAGAAACTACTTGGGCCTACAACTCCTAATCCCTCCCCCAAACTTGAATTGAGTTGTGTAAACAAAACTCAGATTCAAAGTTTGTAATAAGGAGTTGTGGTTATACTGCTAAATTGAAATTGCAAAACAGAAATTGAAATTGCAGAAATAAAAACTACTAGTAAGTTATCTAAAGCAGAAGTGAAAAGAGATTGTAACGCCCATAATAAGATTGTCTAGAATTATTACACGAGCGTTAAAATTTCGTACTGGTTACATTAAATTACAATACAAATTAAGTCTAAATGATAAGAAGCAAGCAAATGTCTCATACAACACCATAACGGTACAATCTGAAGTACGTAAAATACATCATATGTCTGAATACACATACAATGTTGATGGGTACATGATATATAAAACATAGGCTAGTCCTGATAACAGGCATAAAGTACATAACAAATAATATGAAACACACAACATCATTCAGAAGCCTTCTTCTTACCCTTATCTCGAACCACCCATGAGTCTGAAATAGAAAAATAAAAGGATGGAGGTGAGACATAATGTCTCAGTGAGCTCCACCTATCCTAGGCATTAGTGATCATGGGGAAAGCTAAGATCACAGTCTGTAAACGACATCAGTTCATATTATAAGGTTATAAACATATCATATAATTATTTCATAACATGTTAAGTTAGTGTCTAATAAACATATTATCTAAGTTCATTTTACGGAATGGATCCGAGTGGAGTAACCCCGGATACACCCTCATAACATAACCGATGAAAATTCCTATCGTATCAGGCTAACACCAGACTCCTCTTGTCGTCTTGCGAGCCATCCTTACGAAAAGTATCCCATCCCACTAGCGTGAATCTCCGTGTCCCACTAGGGTGGACAGCAAAAGACACGACTTACTTGTACTTATAATTATACTTATTTTTAATCTAGAGACATAGTAATCCTGTATTTTCTTAAAGATTAATTTTCCCGGGTCAGTAGCCTACCCATATATTCATAGTCCGTAATATATATATATATAGACACATATACATACTTACACTCTTGCAATGTACTGCATTAATCGTATGCTTAGTCTTGATTCACCCTTAAAGGATCTACATGGTGTTGAGAATAGTCGAAGGAGGTTTTTTTGAAAACTTAATAGGCGAAAACTAATGATCCGTAATGCAATTTTTTGAAAATTGGAGGTTGGTAATTGATTACCACCTTTAGGTAATCGATTACCTTGGTGGAGAAGTGATTATGGGCATCTGAGAAAAATGTATGTTTTACTCAGTAGTAGGTAATCGATTACCACCTGTCCAGAATCACTTTCAGCACTACAATAGTCACTTTTTTGCAACAGAACTCCCTAAACAACTTATTTCAACACCATGGAGTCAAAAAATCAAATTTCTAATCATGGGAATCAAGTCTAAATATGGTTAACACAATGCATCACATAAGGAACCTAATTATAACATGTATATCATAGGAATCATGATTTTCTCACAATTACACACACAATTAAACCCATGGTGGGTACTATTCTAATAGGAACTCACCTAAAATAAGTTGGCAACTTTGTAAGCTTTCCTCTCCAGGAGATTACCCAAACTCCTGCCTTAACTCAGCTCCTTCCTCTTGCTTCTACACACCAAAATAAAGCATAACCATCATCACCAAATTACATGCAAGCCATTTGTTAAGCTCAAAAGCAAAACATCCCAAAACAGCTTATGGAGGATGATGGCACGGCTGAGGAGGGAAAAAGGGTATATAAGAGTTTAAAAGCTTGCAAGAGGTGCTAAACATGCCAAGGATTGTGCTGGATCAAATGCATGTTGAATTGAATTTTGATTGAGTAAGGAAATTGATGATTATGAGAGGAGGGGGAAGGGAAAACGTGAGAGGAGGAAGAGAGTGAGGGAGTATGTTTCTGACTTGTGTGGGATAAGAATGGGAAGAATGAATGGAGTCAAGAGGTCATGTTTGTGTGTGTGTTTGAATTTAAAAAAATGCCCTTTACTTAACGATCATTTTTGGACACGCTTAATCGACATTGATAACTGACAGACTTTATAAGCGGGATATTACAGAGATAGAGATAGAAGAAGGCAATGGATCACTGCCCTGTTACAAAGCTACAACGCTGAAGAATTTCTTTTTGGTGCTAGTAATTGTACTTGTGAATTTGTTCAGGTTGCACTTTGCTTAATCATCCATTTCCTTGTCTCATGTTGTTTCTTTGATTCTCCTCAAGTCCATCAGTCTCAATTTCTTTCTTAATATACTTAGTATATTTGACTGGCTTCTTTCCTTTGAAAGTCTTCATGTAGGCAGCAACATGTCCATCACAAATTTTATGATGCTTCTTTGTACTCAGCTTCCTTTTCTCCTTGTCAAAAACAGTAAACCTTTTGTCAAGTTTTTTGGAACTACCTATAGATCAGTAATACGAATCAGGTTGATAGCACATTTTTCCCATGGTACACGAGAGGATGCAAGATCAATGACTGGTATTTATAATGGTTGAGAGTGATATTTTTGGGAATGAAAAGGGCAGAATAATTGAACCCTTGTGTATGAAGGCGTGGGGGGACAATTTGGTCGGGTTGACAACGGTAAGATAATTAACAGAATGAAAAAAAAGAATTAACAGAATGAACCAATTTGATTAACCAAAGCACAATTCAGGGACCTAAGATAAGAGTAACAAAAATTGATTATGAGACCAAAATAAAATCAACAAACTAGTTAATGGATAGCCAAAATCATTCCTAATCCGTAAAGAGTATCACAAAGAACGCTTGGGTAGGAAGAGTCGTGAGTAATAGTAAGTTTTTCCTTATTTATTTTTATTTTTTTAGCATGAAAGATGACATCTTATTGATTGAAGTCTAATTTAGTTTAAAATTTACCTTGGTCCTCGTAAATTTTATAAAGAGAACCTTTTTGTTCATCTATACAAATTTAAATATCTAACACTACTAATCCTAATATCAAAAGCACTGAAACGTCTGATCAAAAGCGTGTCCAGTGTTCGACACTATTGGAATTGGACAAACACGACACCAACACATATAATTACGTTTAAATAATTAATTTTTTTAAATTATTATTGGTGTCGACGTGTCATTGTTAATGCTGTGTATGGTGTCCGTATCTGTGTTAATGCTTCATAGATCCTAACCATCATCACCTCCATAACCCATGTCAGCATCACCATCTCCATAATCATTGTCACCAGCTTTTCCTTGATCAGTCTGTTCTGCGACATTGTCAATTGTCGCATCATTATTTACTACGTCAACATTTTCTGTTTCCTGAGGTGGTGCATCCATCCTTGCTTGCATGGATGCAAGATTTTCATTACTAAAGAATGAAGGATATGGTTTAGACACCTGCATATGGAAATTGTTGGTTTTATGGAAATTTATTTTGATTGAAAGTGAATTGAATATAAAGACTTCATATTTACTTCAAAATGAGTTGAATAATAAATTTAAGGTTAAAATTCATTGGTAAGGCTAAAAATATATCTCAGTTTCAAATTAGAATCTACTCTGTAGAAGTAAAAACAAATCAACTCAAACACTCCAACATGTTAAACTCAGCCTTATATTTCTAGAATAAATTTTACCACACAAAAGTTAATTAAAACATCAAGTATAAGATGCAAAAAAAGAGGGTCAATATCAAATTTTGACTAGATAAGAGTAATAAAAGAGTAATATATAATGTCTAAACTGTTATGAATAATATTATTATGGTATGGATGTCCATATTCCCTAAGGTTTTCTATGTTCCTTAGCTCCTATGAGTGAATGTATATATTCATTGGTATTTGCACTTAGTCTTATGGTTCTTCATGTACTTGTAACTTACCACATTTGTGTCCTATAAATAGGACTTATATGTCAATGTAAATGATAGACTTGTGAAGAGAATAATACAAAAAGTTTTCATCTTCATCTTTGATTTTGTACTTTTACTTTATTTTATAACACGTTATCAGCACAATGCTCTGACAATTTGAGATTCCATTATTTCGAACATGTAGTTTTGTTTGAAAGAAGACTAGGGCACATAATTGGATAACACACAGACCGACTGTTCTTGTGGTAAGCCTTTTGAACCATTTTCTTTCTTTAGTTGTATAATTATAATATCAACATTTACATCTCTTTTAGAAAATAACATTTACATAACCACGACTATGGAGGTTCTAATCTCATTCATATCTATAGTTATATAATTTTTTTTTGCACATAAATTTTGTTGAAAAAGTTATTTGACTTGTTTAATTATCATTTTTTTTTTGTTTGTTCTTTGTTAAATTTTAGAAGAATTTAACACTGAAGTTCTTTAACTTATAATTATCATATCTTTCTTTCTTCAATTTTTTTTTAAATTCCAGAAGAATTCAACAACGAATCATCCCTGAAGGATAGTTCAAACAATGAAGATATTTTATTATATAGTTCTTGAAGAACTATTTTTCCTTTTAATATTAAAACATTCATGAAGGATTGCTCAAAGAACGAATATATATATATATATATATATATATATATATATATATATATATATATTCATTGATTTGAGATATAGTTCTAAAAGAACGAATAATTTAATATCAAGCATTCGTAAAAGATTGCAAAATAAAAATATTGTGATTTTCCTTTGTTATTCTCGATAGAGATTTGTGGTGAGTTCTTGAAGAACTAGATCTTTGTTAACATCTATTGAATTTATATTTTTATCATGCTAATCTTTTATATTTTTAATAATTTTTTTATTGAATTTTATTCAGTTAACACATTAGCATGTTTGATATTCTTGATAAATTTTTGAATAATTTAACATCGAGTATCCCTGAAGGGGTTGCGCAAAAGAATTGTTCTTGATCATTGTGAAGATCATGTATAATTCCTGAGGAACTAAATATATATGAAGATCAAAATAATTGTCCCTAAAGGATTGCAAACAATCAAATTTTTATCATTGTTTATGAAGGTTTGAGATATATATATATATATATATATATATATATATATATATATATATATATATATATATATATATATATACAGAGGCGGAGCCCTTCATAGGCTAGGGTGGGCCACGGCCCACCCGGAAAAAATTAAAAAATTAACGATTATAGGTCTATTTTGCGAGATTTTATGCAATTTTACGTCGGTTTTAGCTTTCGGCAGATCCAAATTCCCGCAAAGTGTTGTAGTGGCCCACCCAAAAAAATTAAAAAAATATATTACAGGTCTATTTTGTGAGACTTTAAACAATTTTTCAACGGTTTTAGTTTTCGGCGGTTTCAAAAGTAACATACGTGATTTTTGTCATGTTTATACTTGATTGGTTAGCAGAGACTTATAGATCTTCTAACTTGCTCGGGTTTCAAATCCCCCGTATATTGTCCTGTCAACTGAAAATTCACTCAGTTAACAGTTGTACTATAAAAAAAAGTTTCATAATTTATAACAGTTGTAAAATATGTAATTCGATTTTTTTTAAAGTATTCACACTAGCTTTTTAGCCAAACTCCGTCATTACAACTTTGTGCTTAATGCTTATTGCAATTTAAATTTTGTGTTTATATATTATAGTTTATTATAGTGGCCCACCCATGTTTTTTTTTCTGACTCCGCCACTGTGTATATATATATATATATATATATATATATATAGTTCTTGAAGAACTAAATATTTAGGCTAAAATGCACTTTTGGCCCCCCAAGTTTCACGAACTTGCGATTTTGGCCCCCCAAGTTTGAAAATAGCACTGTTGGCCCCCTAAGTTTCACCCCCTTTGCAAAACCATGCAAAATTTTGGCCCCTCTTGATTTTGACTCGGTCAAAGGGGGACCATGGTTTTGCAAACGGGGTGAAACTTAGGGGGCCAAAAGTGCTATTTTCAAACTTGGGGGGCCAAAATCGCAAGTTCGTGAAACTTGGGGGGCCAAAAATGCATTTTAGCCAAAAATTTAATATCAAGCATCCTCGAAGGATAGCAAAATCATGACATTCCTTGGTGTTGATAGATTTATGGTTGAAAATAAGATCTATTTTATCTTTGTATTATTATTTTTTTAAAAAAAAAAAAACCATTGAAGAGTTACACGTTGAGAATGTAATGTAGTTCTCGAAGAATTAAATTTTTTTTTAGGATCCCTGAAAGATCGCTCAAATAAAGAATTTTCTTATTCATTGTTTATGAAGATTTGGAATATAACTCCTGGATAACTAAAATTTAATATTAAATCATCCTTGAAGGATTGCAAAATTGTGATTTTACTTGCTTATTGTTCATAGTGGTTTGTGGAGTTCTTGACCACAATTCAAATATATAAGATCTATTTGATCATAGTA
Source organism: Medicago ruthenica (assembly GCA_018208015.1). Taxonomy (NCBI): domain Eukaryota; kingdom Viridiplantae; phylum Streptophyta; class Magnoliopsida; order Fabales; family Fabaceae; genus Medicago; species Medicago ruthenica. The sequence goes on along the minus strand of CM031371.1, from coordinate 94,476,753 downwards.
TAAATTCTATGAAATAATTAAAGAAAAAAATAAATTATTTATGCCTCTTGAATGTGCTCCTGAAGTAGCAAAATTGAGAAAATAATATCAAGAAAACTTTGAAAAATACATCACATTTGTGATTGAACATAAGAGTAGTCATTGATTGAAAAGATGAACTCTCACATGATAAATTAAACTTTATTTCTAGATTGAATCATCTATACTAGTTGTTTCGTATAATTTGTGCTCCGCATATTTATTTATTTATTTATTGGGTAGAATGTTCCACATAATTGCCTTTCTAATGAAATAGTAGGTATTGTGTTTATGAATTTCATATTATTGCTACTTTTGAAATGATTAAGATTTACAAACTATATTGTTTTGAAATGAGAATCTTGTTAGTTTACTGAATAACTATAAATCAAATTTGTATTATGGATTCCTTCTAAAAAGTATGTCTATGTTATTTCAAGGTTTCGTTCAAGTATTGCTCCTAGAACTTGGACTCACTAAGGAGTACAATAATTTTATGTATATTTTGTTGGATATTGTTTGTAAATGAATGATTTCTTATGTAAAAAATTATAAAAAAATTGGATGAGTGATAGAAAGAAACTAATTTTATTATTATATTTGGCATTGCAAAAATTATTAAAGGCTCCAAAAGAGTCAATATATTGTTATATGGAGGAATAATATTACACATTGAGAATGCATTATATTCCTCTAGGTCTCATAGAAATTTATTATCATTCTAAATGGATATCATATTGAAATAAAAAAATAAAGGAGATGTTGAATATCTCTATATTACGAAACATGTTTTGGATAGAAATAAGTGTAGATAAAAAATTGCATGTCTTCATATGGATTGACTACACTTATATTAGTGCAATTGAAGCATGCATTATTGTAAAATTGAAATTTACATATCATATTAAATTTATTGTTGGCAAGACCAGTTGGGTTATCCCGGATCTATTATGATGCGAAAATAGTTAAAAATTTATATGGACATGTATTGAAGAACCAGAAGATTCTTCAAACCATTAATGTTTGTGTGTTATTACTTTTCAAAGTAAGTTGACAATCTGAGAAAATAAGTCTCTTATATATTAGATGATATTTGTGGAGAATACACCGATGATGTGAATCATTTTGATACCTTATAACTTGATTTAATACATCGAATAAATGATCACATATATGTTTATTGTCAACTCACAACCAGAAGTTTGTGAGATTGTTTTCTCAACACAAATTTGATTAAGAGCTCAATTTTTTGGAGTTTTCAGAAAGCATTTAATAAGTATCATTTCTCAATTTAAATTGATATTGAACATCGTGTAGTATATGTTCATAAAAAAAATGGTCTTGAAGGTCCATTCTTTAGACGTCTAAAGTTAATTGTATGAATTATAGTTATGAGAACATAACTTCTAAATTCTACTTTGGGAACATGTAATCTAGTGTGTTGAGATATTGATTCGCATCAAGCCAACACATTATTATGTGTAAGTCCTCCCCTTAATTTATAATTTATTTTTAGGTTAACAACCAAATATTTTTCATCTAAGTGAATTTTTGGATGTGTTATGTATATCACAATTGCTCCAAAATAATGCACTAAGATAAATATTGAAAGAATATTGGGAAAGTATATTTGATATGAATCCCCTGCTATTATAAATTGTATAATTGAGCCAACTTCAATAGGCCGATTATCGATTGATGGATTAGTTTTCCCAATATTAGGGGGAGAGAATAAGCAGCTGAAAATGTGAACTCGAAGTTCAATTGAATGAAAATGTGAACCCGAAGTTCAATTGAATTATTTGAAAGAAAATATTATTATCTCATCTTGATCCTCGAAATATCACTTATTTGCGAAGTTAAACAAATAAAATAGCAGTTGCTAATGCTCCAAACGAAATAGATGTCCCTGTAGGATAATCTAATATTGCAAATGAGTCTCAAGCATGCATCAAGCATGGTAAACCAATCGGTTCCAAATATAAAAATCCTCAAATAACAAAAGGAGCCAAAATGAAAGATAACTCAAATGAGGATATATAAACTCTCAAAGAGTCATCTAACATAATAGATTTTTCAGTTCTAGAAGAACTTATCAGGTACCTGAAAATTATGAAATATCGATAAATTATGTCATGAGTGAAAGATCTCAATGACATGAGATGGAACCGAAAAATAAAAGTCAACGTTGACGATATTTTTACATAAAATATAGCGCTATATTTACAAATGATAACTAGGATCATGAATCAAAGTCTATTGAGGATTATAGACAATAAAATGATTGACTAAATGGAAAGACGAATTTGAGGCAATATTAAACTAGCTTTGCAAAGAGAATGGTTTTTGGACAAGTAGTCCATACATCTGAAGATGTGCAAATAAAAGAGAATCATGAAATATTGATATATGAAGTTTGCCTTATTTTCAAAAGTATTGGTGAAAATCTACTATTAATTTTGAAGAGGCGTATTCACCTGAAGTGAATTCAAGTACATTATCATACTTGATTAAGTCTAGCACCACTTGAAAGCCTCAATCTATCTATATATGAAGTACATGTTACAACATATTTATATGACTGACTTGATATTTTTATATAAAATTCCCCGAAGGAATCATTTTATTGAGGCATACAATTCATATTATTGGAGAGATTACTTAATCAACTTGAAATATAGAAACATGTTGTATAATATTCTTAGTGAATATTTTCTAAAAGAGAGATATAGAAATGATATCATTTGTCCATTTTGAAATAAACCTGAGAACTCTTGAAGAGTTTTTGAAAGTTGATTTATTAAAGAAAAATATTGAGATGAAATATGTAGAAAGGATAAATATTTATTTGAGATTACAAGTTGAGTATTTGAAGAGTAACACTTTTGTTAATCAAGAAGCTTATATAACAATGTGCTAAAATGTTTATATATAGACAAATCTCATTTGTTGTATACTCAAATGGTTAAAAAGTCATTAGATGTGGACAAAGATCGTTTAAAAATTTGAGTAAATTATGAAGAACTAATTGGTCTTGAAGTACCATAATGTAGCTCAATTAAAGGACAATAATGTACCTTGATGATTATTCACGTTATCATATATTATTATTTTAGATATGCAGGTTATTTGTCGGATCCACAATATTAATGTGCTTGATTAAGGTTTATGATTGAACACATAGAAGAAACTTGTGGTTTGTCTTCCAGAAGAACGAGCAACAATCATTTATGAATATAATATCATATGCATTGTCAATTTGAAAGGATATGATATAAGCAGTCAACAAATTTATTCATGTGATAATATTGCAGACCTTTTCACAAAGTCACTCTCAAGTATAATTTTTGAACAACTGATGTAAAATATTGACCTTCATCGTCTCAGAGATGATTGTTTGGATGAGGGGGAGATATAAATATATCTTGCACTCTTTTTCCCTTCACCATGGTTTTGTTCCACTAGGTTTTCTTGGTAAGGTTTTTAACGAGGCAGATATATTGGATATTGTACTTTTTTTCCTTCACTAAGATTTTTTTCCATTGGGGTTTTTCTTAGTAAGGTTTTAATGAGGCACATCTTTCATGGACATCCAAGGGGAGTGTTATGAATAATATTATTATGGTATGGATGTCCATATTCCCTAAAGCTTTTTATGTTCCTTAACTCCTATGAGTGAATGTCTATATTCATTGGTATTGACACTTAGTTTTTATGGCTCTTCATGTACTTGTAACTTACCACATTTGTGTTCTATAAATAAGACTTATATGTCAATGTAAAGGATAGACTTGTGAAGAGAATAATACAAAAAGTTTTCATCTTCATCTTTGATTTTGTACTTTTACTTTATTTTATAACATAAACATTATATATAAAAGAGTAATAAAGCATGCAAATGTTAGAAGACATGTAAATGACTTTTCAGTTTTCAGAAGATTTACTTTGAAGAAACAGTCATGTTAGAAGAAAGTGTACAGTCCTCCTCAATGTACCAAACGACACTGTTGAAAGAATCATGTTAACCTAAAAATGATACAGTACCAACACTGCAGACTTTGTTTATTTACGTTCCTCTTTCCACCAATCGGTTATTTAAAGGTTCCATGTCTGCAGATGCACTAGTGGACTGTGGACACATTATGTTGTTGCTGAATGAACTTGGTGGCTTTCGGGGGGGGGGGGGGGGCATGTGGTGTGGGGGCATTTGGCAAAATGGCTTAATCGGATCGGGCACTTATCTTATCGTATAAATGTCAATGTATAGGCAACTTTTATTTTCTGTAAGTTACTGTGGAATATGTTAGAGTCCCACATTGGATAATAAAATATGGTCCAAAGAAGTGTTTATAAGTGGGGGCAATCCACATCTCGCAAGCCGGTTTTGTGGGGTTGTGTTAAGTCCAACCATATATTCTAAGAGAGTATAAGTTAAAAACAGGGATAATGCTAGATGTGACAAAACAGTAAAAACATGAAAGGCAAGAATATATCTGCTCCATTGGTTTTTATTATACTCTTGCTTTTCTTCTCCAATTTCTCTCTAATATTTAGCACCACTCTAAAAACAGTCTCAACATATAAGTTATTTTCACAAGATTTTCCGAACACTTGCACAAGTGCATATTTATAAGATAAACTCAAATAGTTCATTCACACACTACTACTCAAGTGTTCGCAATTATTGATTATTTAACAAATTCCAAAAGCAAATATGAAACAAGGATACCATATAATTAACATAAATCTAGTTTACATGGCACAACCATCAACAGTACATATATCCACTACTTTCTCTGCTGAAACACCAAAGGTCCCTTCAAAACGTTGATGTAAGAGCTTCACTTGTTGATTATAGGAGAAAGTGTTGCCAATTTATGATACATGAATAAGACAAAGTCTACTTTCTCAACATTTATCCATGAACCACTCCCAGATGGCTTAGCTTCTTCTCCCTCTTGTATATCAAAGAAGCTTCACCCCATTAGTAATCATCGTAAAACTGCTTAGAGGCATCTGTTTGATCATAATATAATAAAAAACCACATCGAAAAAGTGTCGGTAAATTCTTATAGATGGAGAAAACACGGAACAAAGATGAAAGTCGGTAATAGAAGATAGAACGTCGTGATGAGCTTTATCTATAAAAATTATACAGGATTAAATCTTAGATCTTAACTTATTACCAACACACTCATCCTTGACAACTAGACAACCTTAGAATTCCAACCTACTTTTTCTCTGCTAATATGACCAACCAACCTGACAATTCTAGGCTATGGCATAGTGTCGGCATTTTTCATTTGAATATTTTCCCATTAGGGCTTTAAGTTTAAGACACAACGAATTCGAACTTGGAGGCTGCTTAGTTCTCTTACAGAAATTAAACTGGATGTCCATGGTAACACAGCAAGTCATTAATTTTAGCTTAATAGTGTAACGTACATAAAAAGAGAGAAGGGGGATACTAACCACTGCCATGTGATACTTTTGATAATTGGTTTTATGGTGCACATATTAGGTGTAGCAAAGCAACTATTGCATAAAAGAAAGAAAAGAAAAACAGTATCTTCAGTGTTAGACTTAATTTGAATAGGCTTCCAAGGAAAGGTTTTAAAACAACAATTATTATAAATTTGTTGCCAAATAGTCTTCTGTAAGGACAAGAATAATTGTTGGTTATATTTTATTCCAGTATCAAGGGTCATAGTGTTTGTATGAAATAGTACAGACAGATGAGTCTGCCAGATAAAAATACATAAGAATTTAGAAGTATCTACAATTTTCAAAGCAAAATATCTCATGTATCAACCTTTTGATATTCATTTTTTATCACAAAATAAGCAAATAGTGCTGAGTTCTATAATGAAAGGAGCAACAATTGAAAATACCAGAAAATCTTTTTTGCATTGACTGGCCTTCCTCCTGTTCAGAAGTAACATGCCATACAAGGAGATGAAGTAAATCAATAACATAGGCAACATTGACTATCCTTTCTTATTAAAAATATTAACAAGTTAACAGACAACTCAACAAAATAGCCAGAAATCGTTAAATGCTTAAAATATGTACGGTTCATCTTGTAGATAATACATCTATGCCACTTCCAAAAATAATCGTGTTATGTCCTATCATCTTCTCTTCGTTCATCTTGTTTTCAACATGGTGTCACTTATCCATCAGGAGTCTTGCTTCTAAATTAGAAAGAAAACTGCTATTTCAAGATATCAGGGGCATATGCTTCTAAGTTGAGCGGCTCTTGATTGTGTTTGGGCTCTGCTACTTAATGCAGATATGGACACTTCACGGTGGTATAACTGAAACTGTTGAATCCATGGTGAATGGGGTTCAGGCTTTGTCGGTTACCCGGTTTCAGTTAGGATTTGATAGAGTGATACGGTGTGTAGAGATTGGGTGCTCGGTGTCGAGAACTGTGAATTTATAGTAACAACCGAACTGCTATACATGGCCAATAATATTGTGTTTAGACACGTATGTATAAGTTTGGCACTTACTAAACAATACATATATACTGTTTTATTTCTACGTAAATGATACTTGTGTGCTTCCAAGGCTTGTGTCCACCAACGCAACTCTAACTTTCCTTTTGTTAATTCTCTTGAGTGTCCTGCCAAGACTATATCATCTGCAAAACACATACATCATGGCACCGGCTCTTGGGTATGTTTAGCAAGTACAATTAGACAAAAATGATATGGTAAGGGTTCAAAGTTGACCCTCTTTGCAGTTCCATAGTTATGGATAAGTCTCTTATGATCTGATCATGATAGCTGCTATATTTTTCGGATATGAAGGAACTTCTTTAGACCAAACTTTGCTGAGTTAATTTTATATTCTAAACAATCTAAGAGGTGATTCAGAAATTAAAATGAAGAAGATTTCACTCTTAGAGCTTCGACTTACAGCTCCTCTCAGAAAAAATCTTGTGCGGCTTCGACTTATTTTACTTAAAACATGTGAACCACTAAAGCTGAGGGTGGAGAAGACCTGCCAAGAACATAGAAAATAAGGAAAAAATCACATTGCTTTTTCCATTTTCTATTGAATTCAACTTAAAGCTTGAAATACATACAATTGTGGCCTCATCCGAATTGCAGTCCGGAATCCGGATACTGTCATCATTGCATGCTGCAAAAGCATTACTCTGCCTATCAGTGGATGATTTGTTGGCACTAGCACGTTTTTTTTCCACCTGTAAGTCATATTTTAAACATCAAAGTTCAGCCCCTAATGACATTTGCAAGTCCATAATAACCATTCAAATTGCAATATAGACCATTCAGGTACAGCTTAATGATGAGAAATAAAATAATTTATTTTTTCCAAAAGCTATCTTGGGAGGCTAGAATAAAAAAGAATATAGTTTTCTAGAATAAGCTAATCCAACCATGCACTAGATAAGATGCCAATTCATAATTCAAAGTTCAGACTACTATCTAATTCAAACTTCCAATTCATAATTGGAAGTTTAGACTTCCAATTCATAATTCAAAGTTCAAACTACTATCTAACTCAAAAGTTTCCCGGTTCAAGAAATATGTATCATGTTCAATTCGTTTTCTTGAAGAAAATATTTTTCTTCTAGTCATTACTATACCATTAGAGTAGCTGGACACATGATAAATGAAACCATTTATTTTTTTATAGAATAAATAAAGCTGTTGTTCACGAATATGCTTTGGGCTGGAAATCTACATAAGAAAGTGTTTTGGGTTAGTAACGCAATATAGTTGGATTGCCAGTTATAAGATTTACGAAGGATGAACAAAAAGTAAAATCATGATTCATGAAGGCAAAAGAAGTACACAAGGTTTCAGTCCTGGTGAAGAGCAAAATAATGAAGTGCAATTACGATGTTGTTTTCAATAAAACAATATTCTGCAGACTATATAGCCGAAATCAAACGAGGTAATAAAGCAAGTGTGTGGCATCCATGTTTTAAAACTCAATACCTATTGATAAAGCAATTGACTTGAATCCATCTCAAGTTCTCTTATAAAGGGGTCCCTACTCCCTAGCAACAATAAGTTGATCACTAGATGCAGAAAAAAAGTCAAAAAGGCATTTGATTTTAGGCGTCGGAGAAACTGTTACTTTAGGAAAAAACAGTTCAACTTGCGGCAACAGAATCTGAATTGACAATACAAACTCCAAAGGATACCAGGTATATATAAGCATCACAAAAAAAATCAATTGTCCATTCTAAGTTGCCAAACCTGATCCGCTATTCAGAGTTTCCCTCAGAATTGCAAGCAAAACGTCCCATTGTCCATGCACACATATTAATGCATGTGGTAAGATTACATGAACATGAGAGAGAGAGAAAAAAGAGAAAAAAAAAAAAAAAAAAAAAAAGCAGAGTCGCATTAACCTTGAGGTCTATTTGGGAGGGGGGTTTTGGAGGGGAGAGGAGGGCTTATTTTTCTTTTATAAATTAAACAAAATATAAAATGTTTCTAAAAATGAATGAAATGTGATTGAATTGTTATATGATCATGTAACAACGTATTCTTTCAATTTTTTTTAAAAGCTTAAATATATATAGTATAGACCTAGCCCTCCAAAACTCTCCCCTATAAAACCCTCCAAAATCCCTCTCCCAAACAAACCCTTGGTTTTTCAGATGACCTTTACCATAACTTGCCAACAATACAACAATAATATCATTGCCCACGTCTGTCTTATCCTACCTCGAGTAGGTTTTGAACCACAGCAAAAAATTTAACACACAATTACAGGCATCTGATTCTTGTAGCTTTGAAAGCACGGCGTGATCAAATTTCCAAATTATATAATTCATATGTCATAAATGGTGGACCAGGTCCAACAATACTTTCCCAACTTCAATATTTCAAAACTTATCAAAATTCATACAACATAATTTGCAACAACCTGAAAGTTAATGAAACTACAGAAGAACACTAATTTAAAAGACACTATGACAAAAACCTATATACATGATTGAAAGCAAGTTACTTCATACTTGAATGATTTACAACAATAATAAAAAATAAAAAGGTCAAAAACGGTTTGTTGGAATGTCAATTGAAGGAATGGAAATGGGAATGGAGAGTGAAATGTAAATTATGTAATCATTAATCTGTTTGGTGCGATTAGGAATGCAATGACTTTTCCATTGCATCCATATGGTTAGTATAATAAAAGTAAAAAAATATGACCCAATGAAAACTGACGACGAATACCTTGTAAGTAAATTGTATCAGTAATTCATGAAGGAGAGGACATAGATAAGGGAGTTGTATTAACCTAGTCAAGGTGGGTATTGACAATTGTGGAGTTCCATTAAAAGAAATGATAAATTACTTTCATATCGAGAATTTCATTTCCCCAAGCACAAGTGTACTGGATGTTTGAAGTAAGTGTCGGTCCAGATTTTGAAGTAACCAAGTACAACATGCAACATAAGAAATTACAATGCACTTGCTGAAGCACATGAATAATCTCCGCCATCAGGTAACAGGCCATTGTTGGCCATTTCCGTTAGCAAGTTTAAAACAACATCCATGTGACCTTCTTTAAAATTAATTTGAACAAGTGCTTTAGATAGCTCGGCATCATTGAGCGTACAGCTGTTCAATATATGTTGCATTACCGAACTCAGCTCATCATTCATCCCTTCCTTCGATAGAGCTTTGATGAGAGCAATTACAGTCACCATATGAGAAACAAAACCGCAATGCACCATCTCTGTATACATATTATATGCCTTACGAACATTACCATGTCTAGAATGTCCGTGTACTATTAAATTATAGACTGTTCCATCAGGCCTAAAACTCCTCTGATGCATTGTCTCGAAAACTCGATCCGCTTCATCCATTAAACCCTTCATGCAGAATCCTTTAACAAGACCAACCACACTCTTAAACTCGTTATCACTGCAGTTTTCAATCAGAGTTTCGTACGTCACGTCGTTCGGTACAGACTCATCATAAAACAACTTCAGAAGAAGCTTCTTAGCTTCTCTTGTCCTAGCTTTCTTATTAAGTCCATTAATAAGTACACTATAAGTAACAACATCAGGCAAAAAACCCTTCTGCATCATTTCATCATGCAAATCAAGAGCCTTACTCAGTTCACCTTCAACACAATAACCATTCATCAAAGTAGTATAAGTAACCTCATCAGGCGATAAACCTCGGCCCAGCATCTCCTGGAAGAGATCAAAAGCTTCCGACAGTTTTCTCTGGCGACATAAACCTTGTATGAGTGACGAATATGTCACGGCATCAGGTAAAATTCCCTTCTCAACCATCTCCAACTTCATTTGAAACGCTTTCCCTAGCTCCCCATTTCGGCAAAACAGAGATATAACAGTACTATAACTAACAACATCAAGAGACAAACCCCTCTCAACCATATCCTTCAAAACTCCAACAGCTTCCTCAACTCTCCCCAAACAACAAAACCCATTAACAAGTGCATTGTAAGTAACGACCGAAGGCACAAATCCACTATCAACCATTTCACTCAAAACCTTATAAGCCTCATTCATCAACCCTTGTCTACAAAACCCATCAACTAAAGTAGTATAAGTTCTCTCATTAGGACTAAGTCCCCTATCACGCATAAGACTCAAAATCTCCATCGCACGACTCAAATTCTTAACCTTACACATACCATTAATCAAAGTAGTATAAGTAACAACATTCGGCGACAAACCTTTACCAGCCATCTCATGAAGTAGAACAAGCGCCTGATGAAAATTCCCATCCTTACAAAACCCATTCACAAGCGTGTTATACGTAACACAATCCGGACTCAACCCCTTCAAACCCATCTCCTCAATCACTTCCATCGTCTCATTCATCCTCCCTTGACCACACAAACCATTAATAACCGCATTATATGAAATCAAATTCGCCTCAACGCGTTTTCCACCCATAATTTTCAACAAACCGAACGCTTCATCTAACTTATTCTCCTTACAATAACCACTTATGATAGTATTATAAGTAACCACATTGGGTAAACAACCTTTGGTCTCCATCTCATTCATGAGACAGAGACCAGAATCAAATCTCCCCGCGGAAACCATTCCACGGATCATTACATTGTAGGTATATATATTTGGTGACACATTGTTTCTAATCATGTCACAAAAAACACGGTTGGCGTGTTGAATTGATAATAACGGATGGAAGCTGCTACGGATGATTGAATCGAGTATTGAATTGTAGGATAGCACGCCCGGGGAGAAGCCGTGACGAGTAGCGAGATGGAGGGTGTGAATAGCGTTTTGGACGAGGTTTAATTGGGAATATGATTTGATGAGTAAGTCGAAAACGGCGGAGGATGAATTAGTAGTGTGGTAGGTTTCTTTGATGTGATGGAAAAGGGAGGTCGTGGTGTTGTACATGGTGATGAGGTTGTGAGCGAGGGTTTGAGCTGTTTTGAAGAGATGGAAGCGAGTGAGGATGTGGAGGGTTAAGATTTTGATATGGGGGGTGAAAAAAATGTGGGGGTGTGCCCAGTAAAAGAATTTGAGGAGTAAGGGTTTGGTGAGTTGAGAAGTGAGGAGGAGTTGAGTGGCTGCGTCGGGAGTGAAGTGGGTGGCGAGTGATGGGAGGTTTTGTGGGTGGCGGGTTAGATATGTGATTGCTTTTTTGGCTAGAAGGGTGGGGTTGGGATTGGGGGCTGCCATTTTCAGGCGGTGGTGGTGATTGGAGTTTGTTTGAGTTCGTTAATCACCGCGGCGATGCTCACGGCGTATGTTGGCAGAGGTGAGAAGAATGGAATGTTTTTTGGTCCTTTTAAATGAGTTCATAATGCATAATTGGTTCTTTTGAACGACGGATAAATGTTTTTTGAAAATCAATTTTACCCACGGCTAAATCATTTAATTAAGATCGAACGATCTAAATTTTAATTTCAAATTTTATATATAAATAGTACAAAATCCAAACTTGAAATTTGAATCGTTCGATCAAACTTAGACACTCCATACGTGTTGATTGTGTGTAGTCAAACTGCACTCAATCCTTCGGTTTTCCTCCATGATTATTTCTCTTATTATGCATAATCTCTCTTCTACTTTGATCTCTCTTTTATGGAATGGCAACAAGACCGATAACTTTTCACCCTCCTAAGGCCTTAGACAAGGTGACCCTCTCTCCCCCATACCTCTTTGTGCTTTGTATGGAGCGACTTCGGGAAATGATCCAAGAAAAGGTTAGAACTGGTAGTTGGATACCCCTTCAAGTTTCGGCTAATGCCCCTAGCATCTCCCACCTTTTTTTTTGCAGATGTGTTGTTGTTTACCAAAGCCAAGTCATCCCTAGCAAGGGTGATTAATAAAATTCTAGATGACTTTTGTTCAATCTCAGGTCTGAAAAGCAAGCTTCAAGAAATCTCGAGCTTTTGCTTCTGCATGAGTTACTAGAAGTAGAAAGGATAGAATCACAAACACCACTCAAATCCAATTTACCTCCAACTTGGGAAAATATCTAGGATTCCAAATGCACCATGGAAGAATTAAGAGAGAAGACTTTGTTGGAATTATGGGCAGAGTCTCCAATAAGCTGGCTTCTTGGAAGGGAAGACTTCTCAACAAGCCAGGTCATGTGACTCTTGTTAATTCTGTTTTGACTGCTATCCCTGCTTATAACATGCAAATCCAATGGCTTCTGTAGTATGTGTGTGACCATCTTGATAAAACAACTCGTAGTTTTATTTGGAAAGGATCGACGAACAAGGATAAGCATATGGTTGGCGGGGAAAATTACTAAGACTAAGCAGAATGGGGGTCTTGGAGTGAGAATGGCTAGCAACCAAAACATTGTGTTACTTGGTAAATTGGTGTGGGATATGCTTACGCCTAATAATCATTTATGGTCACAAATTCTTTCAGCAAAATACTTAAAAAGAGTCAAATATCTTCCTTGCAAGAAATAGTAAAGGCTCCCCTATTTGGAATGTTATTGTAAAATCCCTTAAAAGATTGAAAGATGGTTTTCAGTTTAAGTTTGGTAATGGTCAACTAATGTGCGGTACGAACCATGGTTGCTAAAAGATCCCTTATGCCGTCTTGTGCCATTTGTACATACGCTAGATGTTGATCTTCAAATAAAAGATGTTATTAATCAGGAGGGTGGAAACTTGCATAATGTTTACACTATTCTTCCCCAAGATGTTGAAGTAGAATTTTGGAAACCAAAGCTCTTTTGGTGGATAATGTCAATGGAAATTGGATATGGAGTAATTGTACCTCATGTATTTATTCACCAAAATCTACATATACTTGGTTGAATCATGAGGAAATGAACCCTTTAATACCTACAGTTCTTGGAAATGGATATGGAAGATTAAAATTCCAGCAAACATCCAATTCTTCCTTTGGCAAGTGATGCATCTCGTGATTCCCACACGAGCTACCTTGAACCATCCCTTTAGATTCTACATGTCCTATTTGTGAAAATGAACATGAAACCTTGATCCATTGTCTATTTAATTGTAATCGGGCAAAAACTATTTAGAACTCGATTGTCGGTCCTAGTTGCAATCTCCCTAATGAGGATAGTTTAATCTTCACTGGGTCACATGACAATATTGAGAAACTCAGTATTGTGATCCCTATTGCCATGTGGCTCATTTGGTGTGCTAGAAATGCTAAGGTTTTTTAGGATAATAATGTGTGCTGACTTTTTAGCCAAGCTTGAAACAAAGTCTATTGGTGATCTCATGACTATTCTTGATTCTCCAATTGAGCTTCGCTTGCTTCTTACGACAGACAGTATGGGTGTTAGTTATCCTCTTGACCATTAGTTTTCATATTAATAAAGTTTGAATGTAATAAATATAAGAGCATTCATAATGATTAGTGTTATACTTATTTACTCCCTCCGTTCCTTTTTAACTGTCACTTTTGAAGAAATTTTTTGTTCCTTTTTAACTGTCACTTTCAAAATTCAATGCAACTTTAAATATTGTTTTACCAATATTATCCTTAGTTATTTATTACGGAGAGAGAAATATATGAGATGATATATTAAATGAATAAGGTTATTATAGTAAAAATATAAATTATTGTATCAAAAGTAGTGACATTTATAGTTTGTTTTGGTTTGTGTAAAATGTCAAAATGTGACAATTAAAAAGGAACGGAGGTAGTAGAATTGAGCTAAAACTCTCATTATGAAGTCAAATATTTGGGTGTTTATATAGAAGGGCCATGATATATGAAAAAAAAAAAAATAGTTATATACCACACCATATGAGTTTTAAGCAATTTTAAGTCTGACAGTATCAAGATGGACAAAAAATTATTAAAAAAAGAAAATAGTTACTGCTGGGACGTATAATAATTTGTCTTAAGAGACCAATATGAAAAAATAATATATTTGAATTTGATGGACAAATTCTTTCAAAAAAAAAATAATTAATTTGATGGACAAATAATTTTACCTAGAAACTGAAAAGAAAGAAGAAAAAGACTCATTCATGTTCCCAAGTTCAAAAGTGTAGAAGCCATATAGAAGCCGAAGCAAAACAAGCGAAAGAGAGAAACACAGCATTTGTGTCTGAAACAGAAAGCAGCAGAATGGGTGTACCAAAGACGACGGCGCGTGCGATCTCACAAGAAGCATTCAACGATCTAGTCTTCGAAAACATCAACGACCTTGAAATGGACCCCACCGAAGCTCTTCATGACGCCATCCAAACTCTCACTCTCCAAGGCGTCGATCTCTCAGGTATTGTGACGTCGCTTCCCGGAGAGAGTAATCCGGTGATAGAGTGTTTAGAGAAGCTGAAACGGTTTGATAATGAAGATATTACATTGGATGAGATGGTGGAAGTGTTCGATAAACTTGTTGAGTTATGTGGTGGTGAGGATGGGAATGGTAATGCTGCTATTGCCACCAAAAATGGCGGTGTTCAGTTGGTTTGTGAAAAGATAAGGAGTGGTCATGGATCTCGAGTTCTTCTTGTTTCTGGTTTGAATGCTTTGGCGTTGTTGCTTCATGGTTAGATTTTTGCTATGCTTCTTTTGATTGATCAATTATGTTCATTGTTTATAGGGAGCATTTTGGATTAATAGATTAATTAATTAAGTACTAGCACTTGTTTGGATTGACTTATTTAAACTTATCAACTGATATATACGCTTATGACTATGAACTGTTGTAGAGATCTTATGAAAACAGTTCATAAGATGTCTTCAGCGTATGAAAACAACTTATAGCTTATACCAAAACAATTCATTTTATTTTATCTTTTGTTATAGAAATAGCTTATATATAAGTGCATATAATGATAAGTACTCTTGCTATAAGCAACAAATCAAGCTGGATAAACGATAGTCTTCTGATTTATAGGATATGTCCAATTTTAAACTGATATTTAATGAATAAATGAGCATTTTGATCCTCAAATTGTAAGGGCCAATCAATTTAGTTCTTAAATTAAAGTATGTCAATCAATTTGTTCCCTGCACCAAAATATCTCTTTTGCAAGCATTCATCAAAACCAATTGAAGAAGTATATATTGACATCATACTCTTTTGTTGTATCATGGCAAACATGGAACCTTTAAAATTGTAGTGGTAAATTGCTATTTTACATAATTGAGGAACTAAATACTGATTTAGTCAATGACAATGCACTATTTTGCCATATCACCTCACTTTTGTTAGTATAATTTGAAATTGATAGTATGATAGGGAAAAACGAAGCTCTCTCATTGAATGTCAATGTAAAACTGATTTTCACATGTCCACCGAATTCTTATTGTATTTATGTCATAAATACTTAAATTCAGTAAAATATGAGTTTAATGATTATGCAGTGCCAATTAAAAATATTTTAGACAGTCATCCAGTCATATTTCATCATGTAAACATTTGTTGAGATACTTTGAAACTGATAACAACATGATATTATGGCGAGATATGATTGAATAAGTGTAAACTCTTTTACATTGTTAGTGTATAGCCATTATACTCAAAAGCTATTATCGGGGGTAATGATCAAGACCTGGACCTATTTGTGGACTTAAAAATGTTTTTGATTTGGCTATTTAATAATCCTCAAATGCAGTGTAATGTTCCATAAATTATTCTTTTTGTTCTCTATAATATAATGTTTGTACCTCTGTTGCTGCAGATGTTCAAAGTACAGGAACGTTCCAGAACAGTAATGGACCAAAGATTATAATTGGTATCATAAATGATAACAAGCAAAACATTGATGTCTTAAATAGTAGCTTCTGTGTTGTGGCTTCAGCTGCGACTGGTGATGAGATTGTCAAAGACTCATTTATGGAATTGAAAGTTGATGAGCTAATTGTGGAGATAATGTCCATACATAAGAACCCTGGCATTCAAAGTTTATATGATGCTATTCGTGTACTTTTGACACCTGATGACAATCGTGTTCTAGCTTCTCAAGTAAGTTAAAGCAGCTTGAATTTGCACACGGTCTTCTAAATTGAAGAAATCTCGTGTCATGCACACACACACACAAAAGTAGAAGAAAAATGTGATGTGAACTTAATTTTGGTGGTTAACAGGAGGGTCTTCCAAATTTTTATAAAATTACTATCATTTCAGTTTTGTGCACATCACAACTTAAAACTATACAATACATTCTATTTTCAGGTATATGGGTATGCACGAAAATTCGCTAAGATTGGAATTACAGATGCCCTTGTGGATTTTCTTCACACAGGACTTAGCTCACCTGACCTAGTTTCAGCATGCATCACTTTAAAGGCCACTGCAGTAAATGTAAGTGAAGTAAAATCTAAAATCTAAATCTACATCAAGAAAATCAGTATTTAATTGTATAGTTTTTGGATTCTCTCTGTTCCTATACACACACATTTTGCGGTTGTTTTGCACAAGAAACAATTTTGATTAATAAGATAATTTCAAATGTACTGTTACTTTTCATTAGCCGACTCTCTCTCTCTCTCTCTCTCTCTCTCTCTCTCTCTCTCTCTCTCTTCATTACTGTAAATGTAAAGGAATATTTATGGTTACTGGTCCTACACAAATCATTACTTTCATCCTTGATTCTCTTATCTTAAAATAGCCATTGAAAGCCTAAAAGCTTGTCTGCTCTGTTTATCTCTGTCTATATGATGCCAAATGCTGAGTTACTGCAATTGTTGTCATTCATTTTCTTGAGTTGGATAACCTTGGTGGCAACTTTCTGAAGGCATCTGATAGAAACGGGTACCAAAATACAAATTAATATTAATAATACAATAAATTCCCAAGAAATTCGAGAGTCTTGGTTCTCACCCCTCCAAGAATTCGAGAGCTTGGTCTCTCCCTTCCAAATAACCACTTTCTACTTTTCAGAATAATCCACAACAGTCTGTGGTTACCCTTTTATTCACACAAAATACATAGCTAACTTAATAACCACTTGTTACATAATAACTTACACAATAACCACCATAACTACTACTCCCTCCGTTCCATTTTAAGTGAGCCTTTTGTTCATTTCACACATATTAAGAAAAAGTGTATAAGTGAAAGAGAGAGAAAAATGGTTTTGAGTGTCTTGTCAAGTATTGGTGCATTCCTCGTTATCATAAATGCAAAGTAAAATATATTGAATTGAGAGTGATGAAAGTAGTATTAATTAGAGTTATAATTGGAAAAAAGTAATTAATATTGTATTGAAAAGTGAAATGGGTCAATATTTTTGGGACAATATTTTTTTGCAAATGACTCACTTATTATGGGACGGAGGGAGTATTATAAAATATAATATTTATTTAATAATAATGAATAGTCTAACAATACTCCTCCCCTAAAGTTTCACCTTGTCCTCAAGGTGAACATGAAGTGCCCCCAGGGTCCCATTGCAGCCTAATTGAAACATCAATTTGTTGTGGAAGTGGGACAATTTCATCATTACTAGTGCAATATATTGTACGTCCATATGGTAAGTGCTACTGGCCTCACCCATAGTACTGGAACTGTTATAGGTTCCAATGGGTTTTCCAATAGAACTCAGTCCAATACTTCCCTTGTTCACTGGAATGTTCTTTCCATCAATCCTTTGTGCATAATCCATCATTTCAGATAATCCTTCCAGTGGATGAAGTTTTAATTCAGCCCTTATGTCTTCTTTAAGACCATTAAAAAAAATTACCTTCAAATAGGCCGGTTCGGTATATTTCAGAGGGCCTGCATATAATTCAAACTGCTCTCTATATTCTTCCACCGTTCTTCTCTGTTTGAGACTGAGCAGCAATTCGAAGGGACTCTGCAGCATCGACGGTTGAAACCTTCACATGACTGCAGATTTGAAGTCATCCCATGTTGGATTTTGTGTGCAAAACTTCCACCATTTATACCATAACTGCCTGTAACTTCTCTGCATCATTCATTTCTTTCAATTGAAAATGACGCTCAACTCGGTTGGTCCACCCAAATACGTCTTCACCATTAAAAACTGTAACTTCCAGTTTTCTCGAGCGTTCTTCTCTAGTTTGAATGTCATAGTAGCGTTGCAGACCATCCCCATGTAGCGTTGAACCGTCATCCATGTGTGAATCATGTTGTGCAGATCGTTCCACTATTTCGCGCATAGTTTCCATTAAATCATTCATCTGTCTGCGCATTTCAATGCGTTCAATCCGTTCTTCTTCCATGGTTTGTCTCATTTCTAACAGACTTTCAAACCCACGTTCCAGTGCAACAATGCGTGATTCCATTGTTCCTTGGGTAACCGCCATTAACTTCCCCTACAGTGAATTTCTTGCACTGGATCAGAATTGCTCTGATACCAGTTGATAGAAACTGGTATCAAAATACAAATTAATATTAATAATACAATAGATTTCCAAGAAATTCGAGAGTCTTGGTTCTCTCCTCTCCAAGAATTCGAGAGCTTGGTCTCTCCCTTCCAAATAACCACTTCCTACTTTTCAGAATAATCCACAACAGCCTGTGGTTACCCTTTTATTCACACAAAATACATAACTAACTTAATAACCACTTGTTACATAATAACTTACACAATAACCACTATAACTACTACTATAAAATATAATATTTATTTAATAATAATGAATAGTCTAACAGCATCCTTCTAAGATCTACTTCTTCACGAAGAAACTGGTTGACAATGCAAGTGGTCATATTAATGGAAAAAACAAACTTAGGGCCAGTGATGGGTGATACTTGCCTATGTTACTTTATATTAGACAATGACTTGAAATTTTCAACGAGGGTGACTTGAACTCGAGCTTTGTTCTGTTCCCACCCTTAGACTTTTAATGTTTTTTAAGGTTTAGATTTAGTATGTTATGTTGTGTGAGGCTGGTTATAATCAGCAAATTGAAACACTTTAACAAGTATACCTTGTCTCGTATTATGTCTGTTGAGTTTTTATATTCTGTCGCAGGATGAAATATGTAAATCCATTGCTGAAAAAGGTGGTATTGATGTAGTCCTCAAATGTATAGATGACAGTGGTGAACAAGGCAACACAGATGTGGCCAAAGTTTGTTGCTCATTACTTTCTAAGGTATAAGTTGTAAATGCTTCTCTAGAAATGCCACTTGGACCTTTTATTATTATTATTATTATTATTATTATTATTATTATTATTATTATTATTATTATTATTATTATTATCATTATTGTTGTAAAAGAAGAAATATATCATCATCATCATCATCATCATCATCTATATTGATTTGTTTTAACAATTTCTAAGCAAAATAGTAGTGTTTTTCACAGCCATTGGTTGTTTGATAGTTGATACAATTGATTGAGTTTTCTTCTTTTTAACCGTTTAATGGTTATTGTGTCACCCTTTCTTCTTGAGCTGAAAGTTTTCTTGGAATATTATCGACAGTTCACGTGTTTTAAATTTCTATCACCAGTACCTGAATATGATTTAATATTTGTGTCCCAAATATCCCATTCATCTTTTACTTCTCATTTGATATAAAAATAAAATAAAATTATATTACCCATTCTTTGGAGAATATATAGCTGATAAGCTGGCATAAAAGCCAGAGTTAGAAGTCAACTATTACATATATTTCCAGTTCAACCAACCACATTTGCCTGTCTTGAGACTGGTACAATATGGCCTCCAATACGACTTTGGCTTTCATTTTTTAGGCGCAGCTTAAGCTCATAAATTTATATGTGTAATATATATTATATTATGGTGTGTATGTAAAAATGAAATAACCTTAATGATTGCTTCTAGGGCTCAAACACAGGCTATCCTCCACCACATTCACCTGTGAAGATATAGTTTGCCTGACCTGGCATTATATTTTACTTTAAATTTTTAGTTTTTGTTTTCTTCAATTGAATAACACCGTTATATGTTTAATTGATCAGTTAGCAGGAAGTGATGCAAACAAAAGTGCAATTGTCGGGAAAGGGGGTTTGGATAAGCTAATCAAACTTTCAGCCAGATATGCTGATGATCCTACCGTTTTGCAAGAGGTGAGAACTGTTGGAATTAGTAGCAATTATTATTAATTAGTATTGGAAGTTGTAGCAACCATATTCAAATTCATGTACCAGTAGGTAGCTAGTCTTGTATCTAGGAAATATCATTCATGCAATT
Source organism: Medicago ruthenica (assembly GCA_018208015.1). Lineage (NCBI taxonomy): Eukaryota > Viridiplantae > Streptophyta > Magnoliopsida > Fabales > Fabaceae > Medicago > Medicago ruthenica. The sequence continues at coordinate 94,456,143 of CM031371.1, read as the reverse complement.
AGTATATAAATGAAGGATCAGCTGAGTGCATATCACTCAATCATTTCACAAACCTTTTAGTCTTCTCTCTAATTCTCTCAATAAGAACCTTGTATAGTTCAAACCATCAGTGTTAAACATGCTACTCCAAGTATAGTGATTTTCATTGGCAGATTGAGTTCATGGTAGTTTATATACTGATTTACTCTTCCATTTTATGACTGCTATTTATCTTTACTCATACAAAATAAGAAGCTGTAATGAGGATTTACTTTGTACTTAAACTGGATTGATATACTCGATCAAGTTATGGGTGTCAACGCTTACAAAAACCAGCTATATACAATAATAAGAATAACCATGTTTTCTCCCACAAAATTGAGGCTATATCTGTTTAGATAATGGACGTGATTGGGATTGGGAAGATCATATTCTTTACACTCTAGTTTCTGTTGTTATTAATTTACTGAACCAAAAACAATATTTGAAGTCTAATTTTGGTGATGAGATAAAATAACCTAAGCATGTGTTATTTTGACAATATAATATATTATCTAACTAGCATTAGTGTATCTAACTAGCGATTGTGTATCCTATTCAAAGCAGGATCCACAAGATTATGGATTATTATGGGTTTGTTTCAATTCAACATTATGTGCTGTATCTACTTAATTTTTTATATTGTATTTGAATTTAGTTAAATAGTTTTGTTTGTAATGTTTTACAATTAGGATCAGGATAAAGATTTAGATTATCTTATTTTTTCATTTTAAGTTATATGTTGTATTTTTAGTTAATGTTCTTTTTTATTAATTATTCACTGTAATGCCAGTACTCTAATAGTATTCACGTTCTATTTATTTGTGGAAAAAATCTCTAGAGTAGACCATATTCAAGTTAACTACAATGCAGGTAATAAAAGCAAAGGTGTAGGAGTAATAAAAATACTATTCATGTAGGCGTGAATCTGTATAGGAGTATGTTTTTAAAGTGCAGTTATAGGAATTGATACTATATAATGTGATCAAGACCTATCCATTGCTATCATTATATGCAGCACATGATTTTTTCTATAGTCTGTACAATTCTTGATATACTTGTATTATCCTTTAAGTTTGTATATGTGCGTCTTATATGTTTTTGCTTTATTTGTGATACAGATCATGTCTATTATTTCTGTACTTTCGCTAAGATCCCCAGAAAATGCAGCCCGTGCTATTGAAGCTGGTGCTGGTGACCTTGCTATTCAAGCCATGCAGAAATTTCCTGCAGCGCACCAAATGCAAAGAAACTCCTGTCTTATGATCAGAAATCTAGTAGCGAGAAACCCTGAGAACAGGTAAGTTCTAAATTTGTGATGTTTACAGTGCAATACATATTTGCTAATAATAAAATCCGAGCATTTGCATCACTGGTACAGTGACCCAAGCCCATTTGCGAGGGTACTGTACAAGTTGGAGCATGAGTGCTAGGCTTTTTTAGTTCCCCTGTTTGAAATTTTCCAATCCTTGTATTCTAGCTTAATGATGCCCACTTACACACTTTGTATTGTACAGAACTCTTCTGCTTAATAATGGAATTGAGAAATACATAAGGAAGGCAAAGCAAACACATGCCAACTGTAAGGAAGCTGCTACTGATGCCTTGAGGGATTTGGGGATCGATAGTTACAACTTGTAGCTGATAATTTTTTTCATCTCTGTAACTCCATCGGCATTCTCTTGTTTCTGAAGAAAACGCGAGTGTGTGACTGCATATTTCTATCATCACTTTACCAATATATATATATATATATATATATATATATATATATATATATATATATATATATATATATATATATATATATATATATCTTTTTGAACAGAAAAACCAAACTTTAGGAGTCTGTGTGATATATTAGCGAGCGAGTTCAGTGATCTCTTCACTAAATCAGTTGATATGTGCAATTCACTGTATTAACTTTTCTATCTATCTTATTGCTTTGTCCAAAACCAAAATCCAATAGTTATAAGTGGTAAATATCATTTATGGGCAATTATACAATATTCTATTGGGGAATTCTTGGGTGCACAAGGTGTTTAGGTGGTGTATGTACAACACTTGCATTTTCAATAACCAAATCCTATTGCAAATTAGGTGCATCGATTTTTTTTGTCTTTCTTCGCATTCTCAATTAGGGCTTTGCAATGGTGATTTGTTTTAAGAGGCTTTATGATGGTGGTTGTTTTGTACTTCTGTTACTGTAGTTTTGAAAATAACACATGCAGAAAGGGATTTATTCGTTCCAAATTTGTCATAGTTGATAAGTTATCGAGATTTATGTTGATAGAGTTGCATGATCCTTTGGATTTCCTTAGCTTCTAGAGTATTGACCCTGACAAAACGAAGACTGGCATGAGCATAAGATAAGTGAGATATAGCAGGGGCAATTTTAGCTGTTTTAAAGAGAATTTCTTATCCCACCCTACTTGCTTCTCGCACGCTCTATTGGATTTTGGATTGTACATTCCAAAAGCATAAAAATCGTTCAAAAATCCTCAGAAAACCCTCCATTTTTTGGATTTTAGAATTCAAAATAGAGCACGCGAGAAGGTTGGAGGACGGGAAAAGAAATAATCTCTTTTAATCCCATGAATGATTTTGTTTTATTGGGTTTGAACCAACAAATCCAAGAAGACTTCTGCATAAATAATCATCTGGCGTGTCTGTAACTCGTTATTTCTAAGACCATTATCAATGGGGGAGGCTTTGCTCCATAAGTATAGTTACTAAATAGGTACACCCCATTGTGGATACAAGGTAAGTGGTGTTTGTGGTGTAGGGGAGCAATACTAAGCCCTCTCTGTTTCTGCGGATGCGTATTAATGTTAAAATATTAAATTATAATGATGTATAATTACTGTTAGATGATATAGAGATTTTGCCTAAAAAAGAAAAGACAGATGATATAGTGATGTTGGTGGACATATTTAGTAAATTTTTGTGAGGTAATTAGTTGGAGGTGATTAGACATTTGTTCTTTGTTGTTTGCCTCTAACGTATAAAGAAAACTCAATTGAAAAAGAAGAATTTGCATGTGTTTAACATGTTTCTGACGAAGATTAGTTATTTTTAAACGATGGTTAATATTTCATACCAAAATCATATTACATCCGTCCGTAAATATAAGACCTTTTTTAGAATTTTTTGGTCCATTTTGATAAGGTATTTTCAACAACATTAATTATTTCTTTATCAACGTAATACTAGGCTAAAATGCACTTTGGCCCCCCAAGTTTCACAACTTGCGATTTTGGCCCCCCAAGTTTGAAAATAACACTTTTACCCCCCTAAGTTTCACCCCCTTTGCAAAACCATGGTCCCCCTTGATTTTGACTCTGTCAAAGCTGATGTGGCACTTATTTTTATTGTTTTTTGTTGAGGTGGATATTATTAAAAGCAAATCATTTCCAGCTCTGATTATTGGAAATAAAAATAAAAGAAAAAAACCAAAATAGAATCAAAGGTCACGTGCCCATTCTAATTCCAAATCAAAAGACAAAATCAAATTGGGAATTAGGTTTTCTGGGTTCTGCATACAATTCTCTTTCTCATCTCAATCAAACACGAAACCATCTCAATCAAACAGAAGAAGATAACGAAATCATCTCCAAAAACAAAAGCGAAATCGAAATTGAAAGGCAAAGATTCAGTTTCGAATCAAAACACGAAATCGAAAGGCACGAGTTCGAAGAAGACAGATGTGAAGAAGTGCGATTCGAAGAAGACAGATGCGAAGAAGTGCGATTCCATGAAGCTGATGAGTGATGCGATGAAGGAAAATGATGGAAGGAATGACATAGCTTTGTTTGATGGAACAAGACAGAAGCAAGGAGAAAACACGAGTACAATGAAGATGCCTGACAAATTTGTCTCAAAGTAAGTTTTTTTTAGGGTTTTGAAATAAATATAGTTGTTGACACTGTTAAATTATGTTACCAATGGAGAATCAACTCCACAAAAGCATATAACCTTCCCTGTTCGTTTTCCAGAAGAAGATGAATTTGATTTATCACAATCATGAGCCATGAAAACGAAAGAGAAAAGGTTTGAATAGAAAAAGAAAGGAATCAGTAAGAGGAACAGTAAGAGAAACGAAGATGAACAAGACGAGGAAAGGCAAGGAAGAGGAAGAGGAAGACGAACAAGACGAGGAAAGGCAAGGAAGAGGAGAAACGATGATGAGATGAAATAGGAATGGAGATTTGGATTTGGGTGTGCATATTAATGGAGAAGAAGATAAGAAGAAGGAGAAATATATCCGTTTTACAACGGTCACGTGAGCCAATTTTTTTTTTTGACACGTTCCCTGCTTATGTGTCAATTGGTTTTTGGAAATAAGTGCCACATCAGCTTTGACCGAGTCAAAATCAAGGGGGACCATGGTTTTGCAAAGGGAGTGAAACTTAGGAGGCCAAAAGTGCTATACTTGGGGGGCCACAATCGCAAGTTTGTGAAACTTGGGGGGGCCAAAAGTGCATTTTAGCCTAAATACTAATAGTATAATTTTTTTATCAATCAATAAACATTATATTGAAAACATAAACTAATAATCTCTCTTTTAAAGGATAAAATTGTAAAAACAATTATAATTACAAACAAATTTAATACTACTTTTAACAACTTTCTTATTTCCTGTGATTTTTCTTATAGTCTTATAGTAGGGGACGGATGTACTAGTTATATAATAAAAATTGAAGCATAGAATACTTAATTGACACATAATATCACATATGGCATGTTTAGATCAACAATTTAGTTATTTAGTGTTTCTAGCATAAACGTTGATCATAAAAATGCTTAGGTATAAACTATTTTTTTTTACAAGAGGTATAAACTACTTTTTTTGGTGTGTTTGTCTCATATATTTTCTTCAATAAAGATAACCCGATTTGAAACATGGTTAGATATTAAACGTGAACATATCTCTAAATTAGTATTCAAACACTAAGGGTCCGTTTGGTTCGAGAGTTTTGAAGGGAAAGAGAGGGGAGGGGAGGGGAGATCTCTTTAAAATTTTATTACATTGCCAAAATTATCCTTAGATTAATTTAAAATCTCAATATTATCCTTGTAACAACTTTTATTATTATTAGGTTATACTATCTTGTAACAACTTTTATTATTAGGTTATATTATCCTTGTAACAACTTTTATTATTATTATTATTAGGTTATATTACCGTTGTAACAACTTTTATTTTCATGTTATCTATCACTCTTATTTGTTATATGTAAAAACAAACATCATCGTATATTTAATTAAGTTTAAGGGTAAAACAGTAAATTAATTTTAAAATCCCTCCCCTCCTCATGTGAACCAAAGAGACCCTAAATTAACATGTTGTGAGAGCATGATCGCTTCCGATACATCAAATTATTCCTTAACTATATATAGACAATTTCTATAACAAAAATTAAAATAAATGTAAACCATATTACATAAATTATCTAGATAATTAATTTAAATAATCTAAAAATAGCTCATGATTATGTAATAAACTCTCAATTCTCAAATATGTTTATCTTAATAAATAAGCCTAAACAAAAAAAAAGTGAATCTAAAGAGGTTCATTATGTAATAAAATATGAAAATTGCTATTCTCCCATACAAAATTGATCATTCCCATACAAATTGATCAAAATACCTCCGGCGTGAGTTAACTCACGCAGGTATATACCCTGTGTGACTTAAGTCACGCTCGGTATATACTTGCGTGAGTTAACTCAAATTGTGTACATATTATTACATTACACTACTAAAACAAAAATATTATTACACACAACCTAAATATTATTACATTACATTGCAATTCATTGCATTCAACAATGATTATTATAACATAAATTAAAGGAATTTTAAAAAAAATTGATTAATCATAATGACCAATCTTCTTGGGGCAGGGGGCCGATAGACGAACCCGCCATAACCACCTCTATCGCTAGCAGGAAAACACATGCAAGCTGGATTTTTGTCGATTAATCATAATGATCTTATGCTATTTTTTTTATGACGGCAATTGAGATCATTATATTAATCGACGAGGGAATCTTTAAGTCCTGTTAGGATCATTATGATTAATCGACGAAGGACATTGATGCCTTTTACGCCTATAGTAACAACTAAAAAAAAATTGAGAGAAGAGATGGGACATGAGAGAATGAATGAGAAGAAATAAGAATGTGTTTTGAAGTTGAAACTGTTGGGTTTTGTCTCAAAATAGTAATGTACGCAGCGTGAGTTAATTCACGTTGGAAAGTAACGTGAATTAACTCACACTGCTTTCAGCGTGATTTAAGTCACGCAGAATGTACCGAACGTGACTTAATTTACGCAAGGGTATTTTGGTCATTTTGTTTGAGAGGGAGTAAATTTGTATCTGGAAGCAATTTTCATAAAATATCTAGTGCCACATGCAACTAGATTATCTTGTTTTGGATAAAATCAAAAACATAAACATTGGAGTGAGTGAGAAACAAACCCAACAAACACAACAACCTTCTACAAACAGACATAGAGAGAGAGGAGAAAAAGATCAAAGTGTTGTTCACTTCACATTCACGAGTTAAACTATCACACCGTCCATGTTCTTCTGCAACATCAACCACTGCTTCAGATTTTGGTTGGTGAACCTTTTTCACGTGTCTGAACAACAATAATAACAATCATAAAAACTTGTTTTTTTTTTCTTGTCAAAAAAATATATTGTTCAGTTTTCTTAAACCATAATCTAAATTCAGTCATTAACACCGACCCACGTTTTCTTTTTCAAAGATCTGATATGGGTTTTTGATTTTTCAATGTGAGTTAAATTAAAAAAGTTTGAAAAAAAGGTGAAATTTTTGGTTTTTTTATTTTATTTTTTGAAGAAAAATGGATCCTACTATGAACCATGTTGGGCATGGAGGAATGGATGTACAGATTATTCATGAGAGTGATAGATATGAGCTTGTACGTGATATTGGGTCTGGGAATTTTGGGGTGGCTAGGCTTATGAGAGATAAACAGACTAATCAACTTGTTGCTGTCAAGTATATTGAGAGAGGTGATAAGGTTTGATCTTAATTTCTCTCTGCTTTTTTCCTTTTTCTATTTTTGTGTTATTGTTTTTACTTTCTCTGTTTTGTTTTATGTATATGTGAGTTGAAATTTGGTAACTTAGTTATTGGTTTTTTTTAACTTTTGATGTCAAATATCAATATTTTTGTTGAAAGTGATTAAAGCATAAAGTGAGAAAACTGAGAATTGTTATTTCAACAAACTCATGTTTTCGTTTTTAAAAAACCAAACTCGTGATTTGTTATGATGCAACTAGGCTCAATATTCACTTTACAAAGTGAGTTGTTCACTAGCGGAGCCGATTCCGTGGAACCGAATATTTTGATGGATGGTCTATTAGTTTTGAGTTGGTTAGTGAAAAGATGTCTTAATGTAAAAAAATGTTTTAGTGATTGCTTGAAATCTTTCAATTTCATTGGGATTTACATGCTTAGCTTTGAGGTAAAGTGAATTGAGTTTTTGGAAGGAATTAGATGCATATGGTTTTCAATGCTTGATATTGGTTTTAACCATACCTATTTTTTAACAGATAGATGAAAATGTACAAAGGGAAATTATAAATCATAGATCACTGAGGCATCCCAATATTGTCAGGTTCAAGGAGGTTTGTACTCTGTATACATCCAGTGTCTTATCATATTTCTTCTAACCTTATATGTATTTTAATCCGTACTCATACTCTTCAAATATAGGTCATACTTACCCCTACACATTTAGCTATTGTGATGGAATATGCTTCTGGAGGAGAGCTATTTGAGCGAATATGCAATGCAGGACGGTTCAGCGAGGATGAGGTTCTTATCATATTCAATACATGGATTTTGAATGCAGTACCGCTGCTGCGGTTAACGTTAGTGACCGTTATTTGTGCTGCAGGCACGGTTTTTCTTCCAACAACTTATATCAGGGGTTAGCTACTGTCATGCAATGGTACATAATTTCGCCATACCTAGTCTTTACTTACTCAATATTACATTTGCTTCCTGAAAGATATAGGGAAATGCCTGACTCGAATATCTTTATCTGTCTTTTTTTAATAAAGCAAGTATGCCATCGTGATTTGAAGTTGGAAAATACATTGCTCGATGGTAGTCCGGCTCCTCGTTTGAAGATTTGTGATTTTGGGTATTCAAAGGTATACTAAGATTAAGCAAATTAATTTGTCTTTCATTTATCTTTGGTGGATTGATTGTTGATATCTATGATGAAAATCTTGACTGTCTTATTTCTGCAGTCTTCAGTGCTACATTCACAACCAAAATCTACGGTCGGTACCCCTGCATATATCGCTCCTGAAGTTTTGCTTAAGAAGGAATACGATGGCAAGGTGATTTGTAATTCCAATCCTTAGAAGAAAAATCAATTAACCAATGACATTCTGAAAATTTCTGACTGCGATGCTCAATTGGCTTCTCTTTTTTTAAATGTTTTGTTTGTCTGTACCTAATTAGACCATCGTTGTTTTGCTGTAAGTTTCAGTTAGTTGACATTTGTTACTACGACCACCGGTAAAAATACTCGGAATATGTATGATTTTCCTACACATGAAGATTTGTAAATACCAGATGTTATTGCAGAAACACTGCTTTCAAACCAGCTACCTTTTTCTTGTTTAAGAAACCTTCTTACTGATGTTGTCTTGTCGCTATGGCTCAGATTGCAGATGTGTGGTCTTGCGGGGTGACCTTATATGTCATGTTGGTGGGTGCGTATCCTTTCGAGGATCCGGAGGAGCCTAAAAATTTCCGGAAGACTATTCATGTAACCTTTTGCAACTTCTTTTAGGTCAATGCAGCAATGACATTGTATCACTATTTTTGAAATGCTGGATTTTGATTGCAGAGGATTTTGAAAGTCCAATACTCAATACCTGATTATGTTCAAATATCTCCCGAGTGCCGTCATCTGATCTCAAGGATCTTCTGTGCAGACCCTGCACAGGTGAAACTTAAGTGCTTTTAACGTAGCTTAAATATGTTTTTGGTCCCTGTTATGTGTCTATTTTTTCATTTGTCTTTGTAAATTTTGTTTTCAAAACTGTTCCTTGTAACTTACAAGGACTGAAACAAAAAGAGCTTAAAGATGATGGCATTATCTTTCCATTGGAAACTAACATTGTTTTGAAACAGAGAATAAGCATGCCGGAGATTCGATACCACGATTGGTTTTTGAAGAACCTTCCAGCTGATCTTATGGTTGGGAATACAACGAGCGATCAGTTTCAGGAGCCTGAACAACCAATGCAGACAATTGAAGAAATAATGCAGATAATTAGTGAGGCTACTATTCCGGCAGCCGGAACTCATCAGTCTCTCACTCAGTATCTTACCGGTAGCTTGGACATCGATGACGAAATGGACGAGGATATAGATACTGACTCCGACCTTGATATCGATAGCAGTGGTGAAATAGTTTATGCAATGTAAGTTGCTATAGCAAACAATGGAAACTAACGTTTAGGGTCAGTGAGCTTTGAAATATGTGGAAGAAAAAGATACATCTAAAAAGAAGGATTCTGCAATGTTGTGTATATTTTCTAAGCTGTGAGAGGATCCTGTTTACATGATGCTTTGTATTTATTTATAGATGTGTGAATTTGTTATATTATATGAAGTGATTGTCTTTCCTTTTCACCCTTCTTTTTTCCTTGGAAGTACATTGCTTTTTTGTTGTTGATCCATCTTTGTTTTCATGCCTATTTAATTTCCAAAAAGCATCTAAAAATGAACTTAATACAATGAGTTTTTTCAGTTTAATCCTAACTTCAAGTTTAGCTTATTATGTTCATTGGCAATCCACATATCTATCACCTTGTAGCTTTGATAAAACCATAAGGTGCCTCTACCACTAATAATTGCTAGAAAAAGTTTTTCTATATAAGAGATATCTAAGTCTATGTATCTTGTGGTGTTCTGCTCTATGCTCAGTGCGCACCAAATCATTGAGTCATTGCTACAACCATTCCGCAGTAATAAGAAGATATAAGAATTGTACCACTATAAAAGAATTGTATCACTAACGGAGAAGTAAGGAATTCGATGATCGAACTTCGATCCTTATAAATGTCTTTGATAACTATCAACTGAGTTACACTTACGAAATATTTTTTTTGAATACAAAATACTAAAATTTGAAATATGAACCGTCAAACCTCTTGATCTAACGACCACGACAAACCGACTGTGTGACTTGATGAAGCTATTGACCGTTGAAATTTAGAGTCATGTATTCATTTATGGTTGAAACTTTGAGACAATGATTTGATTGTTCGTGATACAACCAAAATTAGAGAAAATAAATATAAAAAATAGATGTCGGTTGAATTTTGAGATGTTAAAAAGTATAAGTTGGTTTATTACTGCACTATCAAAAAAAGTTATTGTTTGCTGACATAAACTTCATTTATGTTCCTAGTTGTTTGTGTGACACCTATAGCTTGTAAATTGGTCATAGCAGTACTTGATGGACACTTCTATTCTATATGAGGGACGGTCTCTTATCCTGACACTACCGACAAAGTTGGAAATTGGAACAAAGAAAGCCAAAGATATCTAAAGACCAAAGAATTCCATCTATAGGGGGGACTAGGTAAAGTAGCATCTAGTACATGATTAAATTACTTTTTATAGAAACTCTAAAAAATACTAGTATAAGATACGACTCAGAGAAATGATATTTAAACAACCATTTTATGATAATTTTTATGACAATTTTTTCTCTTATACTTACATTATGTTCTTATTTTTTTTGTTTATTGCTTTGCTTTGGTAAAAAATGCATGACTGCAATCAATTCAAGATTTCTCAATTGCAATAAATTTGGATTACCATTTTTGTAAAGTCTAGCTCAATTGATAATGTTAAAATTGTTAAATTGAACATTTTCATTCGGACTCAAACCCAACAACTTGTATTGTGTAAATTTCAATGATGCTTTCTGACAGACTCATCTAATTAACTACCACTACTATTACTAGACATCAGTGATGAGCGTATTTCATTCGTCTCCTTACATGATTTTTGAATTAAAGTACTAACAATACAGTCTTATTTGTTAGTAAAATTTAAATTGATCTCACTATTAACTTGAAAATGTCTCACTAATGTATGAAGATTCAATATAAATTAGTGAAACTCATAAGCCTAGAATGTGATATGCAAATATAAAACTGTTGATTGTAACTAGATATTTTATTTTATAATAAGCAAGTCTTTATCTAACTCATGACTTCTAATAAAAAATTGCGGCACAAGTTGTCATTTGGTGTTAAAAAAGGCATACATATCAATTATCATTACCCATTTTCTAAAATTAAAACTAACTAGAGGACATATTACACCAACTTATGACAATAAAAGAAATAAAAATAATGAGAGAAAACTATAGAAGATAGAAATAAAACTTCCTTTTCAACTACTAAAGTTAAAAATTGTTTTCCATTCCAATCACCGTTATCTATGTTTCTATCACCAAACAAACCAATTTGATGCTTAGAAGTAACAATAATCTATGCTCATAATGATCTTATTAAAAGGACAAATACTTTAAACAAACTTCCCTAATTTGTTCATATCAGTTCAAAATTGTGTACAGGCTTCAACGTGAACATGTTAATTGTCACATTAATAAAAAAGAAAAGATAAATAACAAACCAAAAACATTTGGCCATTTTGCTACAAGTTTGAGAAGCATGATAAGACCAAACAAATTTCTTATACAAAAAGGATGATGTGTAACCATTGACATCTATTTAATGCTTATCCACTCCACCTGATTATCTGGATCATTCAACACAACCAGCCATTCCTATGACCAAAACCAAGCGTAGCAATCTACATCTTTTCTCAACAAAGTGAATTGTAATTTCAGTGAAATTCTCAATCTTGATTTTCCAAAAAGATCTTCAATAGTAAAAAGGTGTTTCCTGTATCAAAATGGAATTTGAAGTTAATGATATATTCATCAATAACCACATTCTAAAGAAAATATTAACAAGCCAAACTAAGTTAAACTGTAGAATAGAACTAAAATACATTGGTCAATTCATTGTCTACGTGAAGTCAAGCCTGAACAAATATTGACAAATACACTTATATTTCGGACTCTCCAAAAAAAAAAAAAAAAAACACACCGAAAAATACCAAATGTGACTGGCAGTTATCCATCGCAGTTCAGTTCTTTTTGGTGCAGTTCAGTTTTTAATATTTTGTTTTGAACAGTCCTAGTGATCAATTAATGATAGCAATTTGGTTTACAAAGAACCAGTTTTGATCGAAAAAGTACAGTTTTGGTTTGGTTTGGAACCACATGATTGATGCACCGAACTTTTATACCAGTTGGGTTCGACAAGGGACGAACCATTAATAGTTCAATTAAGTTTTAACAAACTGTTGTGACAGTTTAGTTTAGTTCGGTTTCCTTCATGAACCATACCATGAACTATCCTACTTATAGTTGAGGGATAAAGAGAACACTTCATTATATTGGTGTATTACATCCTAGAACTATAATTATTCTTGTATTTTATCAGTCAAGTTTACAAGAGAAATTTACTAAACAATCTAATAATTGACAACAATAGGCAATAGCATGTTTTGGGGAAAAAGATCCGGCTCACGAAAGATCATGATATACCATGTTGAAGGGTCGAAGCTCATAAATAAAGCTAAATAAAGCATATGAAACAATAGCAAGCTACAATAAAAAAGCAGAAACAAGACAGAGAAATAAATAAAAACCACAAAATCCAAATCAGAACCATTCTTTGAGTTACATTAGGGATGATCACTGGCTAAAGTAAGGCTCAGCGTGGCTAAAACTCGAAGTTTGATTTCACCGAGATTGATTATAATACAAGGGTTTTGATTATATAACTGAGCAAGGCACAGATACCACTGTTCAAGTTCAATAAGCTTGGCCTGTGCTTAATGAACTTGTAAATGATTTTATTCAAAGAGTAAACCCTCAATTTCTCAGCAAACCAAATTTGAAATATTAATTTGGTGCTCAAATTATATTAAAACAAGAAATTAATCCTCAAATGATGGATTTCGGTCACTGCATAGCATGTCCTAGAAAACACCAACTTTTGGACTAATTTGAATATTTGATGTCAAAGAAGTATCATCCAAGGATAGAAATGGGATACACTTTTTAAAATTATTAATATTACAATTTTCATAATATAACTTAGTGTCAGTTTTTTCTAAAAAAAGGTTAAGCTACTCCGTAAAACTGCAGATAACAACAGTTTCGTTAAAATTTCAAAAAGATCCCTATAATTTAAAAGTTCATAATTGGAACCTATACTTCCAAAAAATTCAAACAAGCCCTCACTGACCATGACATATTACTAAAGTAGCATACTCAATAGCATTCTATAGCGGCAGAGCAACACCTGGTCGCTAAGGACAAACAGTAGCGGCCACAATAGAAGCTGTCGCAATGAGATAGTGACGCACCAAAAATGAGACTGAAAATAAAAAAAAAAAAAAAACTTTGTTAAAAAGTTAGGGCTTTTGGTTGGTGTATTTTAGGAATTTATCAATTAGAAAACACCAAAACAGCATTTGGGCTTCTCCTCTACCACTGCGTCTCACTCCTACTGTAATTTTTTACCCTCCTCACTACACTGGTCAGTCACACTAGTTGTTGGGTTTTAATGTGTATAGTATAAACTGTATAAAACTTCAAAATAGCAGCCATTCTGTTATAGAGTTTTTAGGGTCGGCTATTAACCACGCTCCGCTGTTCGAGACTGATAGCATTGACCAAACTATGGAAACATGTTTGAAAACTCAAACTATGGTGACCTATTTGACAGAGCACAATTGAATAGGCCCCTATAGTTTACTGCTGGTGACAGTGGCACTTTGAGTGTGGTGCACCACTGCACTAAAATATAACATCATAAACTTATAAAATTACAAAATTTGGACACACAACATGTTCTAGAACTATGATATTTGGGTTGAAATTCTCCAATGAAGAAAACTTCTAAAATGTTGACAAACATGGCCCTACAAATATGATATTTGGGTTGAAACTCTCCAATGAAGCACATGAACCATCTGGCAGGACAAATTAAGGACAATGTGAAAGTCGCAAAATTATTAAACAAAATATTGGGGCTAACTTTTGAGATGTATTTTATTTAACGTATTGCATTTCAATTTTGGGATCTGTTGTGTGATTGAGAAAGGGGGAGATGCACAAGAAATGTAATATCCTAACCTAACTCTTCTAAATAAACAAAAGAACACCACCCATCTCATTTCCATGACCACATCAAAACTATCTTCAACCTCTTGAAAGCACCGTCTTTTTACTCACCCTAAAAATTTTGGCAAAATCACCACCTCTCCAGCCGCAAGACAAGAAATCTCATCCTGTCATCCATTAGCATCAACCATGAACACCTATACCCATCCATCACAAATCAAATGCCCAACCAACACGAGCAGCCACCCCCACTAAAAGTGTGACCTGCAGGCTGCAGTAATGAAGGGTGTTCTGGTTCCATAGTAAACCTTTGCCTTAGATGATAACAGGGATATAACTCCGATACAAAAGCCCGGTAATAAAAGATAACAAAACCTCATATAGTGGCACTGGCACCACAATAATGTGGTAAAATAAGCACACGCATGATGGAGTCTTGTGCCATGACTAACTAGAGATACACGAGCGACAGAAGATTCAACTTGTTCAAACGACCACCAAGAGGGAATGAAGATGAAGACCATTACAGATGAAATAGAAGACCGAAAAAGGGAAACCGAGAAAGAAAGACTGGAGAAGAAAACATGCATGTACAAGAACTTTTCAAGTGCCTAATTAAAATACTATTATAGTACTTTTAAAAGTTCTTTTGTTTCTGATTTTTTAAGGAAAAAATACATGTGTTTATTTCATTATAGCTGTGTCCAAAGAGTGTCTGTTCTCAGTCACACGCCTAATCACAGGGATGTCCCTGCTTTGTAGGCCACAACTGAATTGAGACATCCATGCTAGGATTTGCGGCCACGAATAACCGTAGACAGGCACGCCACAGAGGAGTCACACCCAACATTGGATTGAGAACCCTCAATAGAGGATTTCCAACCACAGCTGAATGCATGAAGGAGAAGGGGGGTTAGGATTAGGGCTAACAACCTTAGTTTTTTATAAAGGGGTCATTTTGCAAGTTTAGCTCTTCCCACTTTTTCATATCAAAGGACTAAATTACAAATAACAAAAACTCACAACATGCTAAAATAGTGGGTAAAATGGTAGTTCACCCTAGTCTTGAATCTTCATAATTCATCTAAGTTATCAAATGGATCTTTATAGTTTAGCAAAAGTTGATGACAGTATTGGACAAAATGGATTCATTACAAACTTTTTAACAATAAACCTATTTGAAAATTTAATGAAACTATTGGGGTTAATCCACACATTTATTTGAATGCAACTTGAGCTTTGACAAAACTAGATTTAGTTGAGCACATGCATTTCCGCTCAATTTCCACAATGCATAACATTGCATCATAATCAAGAAAACAAAGTACAGCCTTTGTGCAAACTACCAAGGGTATAAGTTGTAGGATCTAGAATGAGTTTATGGAACTTACTACTGAAATGGAAAATGCAACCTTGTATCATAGCTCAGTGGGTTAACTAACTATCGGAATCTGACATCTTCAATACTTTAGGTCTTCTATTCCACAATATTGCAAACCATAGAGTCCTCAATAAAACCCCATTTGCAAAGTGAGGAATAAGTATACGTCCCCAATAAGGGTAATATGGACCTGGTAATTTGATCAATGTGAAGACAATTGCAATGGCAATTAAATGCCATGGAACTTGTGCATCCTGAAAATCAGACATGCATAAGATACAGCAAAAGCAGAAGATCAAATACAGTAAATAAATGGGGAGGGAGGAGTATCAAATTGAGTTTCTCATATCTTCGAATTCAACCTATATTCTTAATGTTTGGATAACTGTATTGGAAGCTATTAATAAAGAAAATTGGCATAAAAAAGAACATCTATTGTAGTTATAATGCTGTCAATCCATTGTCAAATAATTGAAAAGTGAAATTTAAAAAGGAAGTGGAGCAAGCTCCATTGTCAGCAATTAAAAAAATCATGGATTTACAGAGCTCGAGCATCATTCCTGTTACTTTTGTGGTAAACTATTCATTTTAAAAAATAAAACAGCTTGCCCAACTAATTTGTCGGATATTTTAGATTACAAAATGAGGCATAGAGAATGATATTACCCTTAGCCGTGGAGAGAACTCTAATGCAGTATCTTTAAGGATCCCAGCAACAGCAGCTCCTAAGAGAACCAGAATAGGAACAAGATTTAGCTTCCTTTGACGCGCGCAGTAGTATAACTCGCTGATGCAGGTAACTGCGAATACAGGTACAGCTAGGTATTTGACAACAGCCAAAGTAAGATCAAGAACAAGTTGAATGAAGTTCCCTAGTGTTTTGTTCCATGGGAAATTCTTGACCGGCTCGGGAGAACTGTCCCAAAGCTTACGTGCTTTGTCTATTAATTGGGCAAGTTGCATTTTTCTATCATCATCTGATTGATGTGCAGACATATTCATAGCACATGAGATCTTGGGCCATGTCTTCTGAGATGCACGAAATGGCTTAAGACCTAAACAGAAACTGCGCTTCTCAACAAAACACGATGTACCCTGCAATAGTAAAAACGGGAGTTTCAAGCTAATGAAACAAATCACCAAACCTAAATTGGCTATGTGTACACAGAAAAACCCTTTTCTTATGAGAATATAAAAGTAGTCTACAAAAGAAGTGCCAAAAAGCGACATGAGGTAAAGATAAAAAAAAGTGATACATTTGCAGATATAAGAGCAAAGCATATAAAATTTATTTTATGTTTTGTACATAAATAAGACATTGTAATGTAGTGAACAGATTAGGCTCTCTCACCTATTAATTTCAGACAATTGAGAAAGAAAAAACAAGTGTCGTCATCCAATTTAATCTAGAAATAATTTTTTAGAGAATGATAAATTAATGATTATGGTTAATATATTTTTAAATTTTAAGAATATTATAACATAGATTAAATTTGAAGAATTCATACAATCCTTCCAAAACCCCCCAAAACCCTTCTCCAACACAATTTTTTAGTTCCCCCAAATGAGGAGGATGTTGTATCATGAAGAAAAATGAAACCCCCAAAACCCTCCCCTCCAACTGTCCGATTTCTTCCGCTTGCTTCTTCCATTTTTCCAAAGCCCTCCCCTCCCTTCCCTTCCAAACTCACAAACAAAGCCTAATAGAACCTGAATAGGGGTTATCAATTGTGGACTATGAAGCCCAGACACTCCTTGGATTAGGCGTGTCCCGGTGTCGCCGACACGACACCGACACATATAATTACACTGAATTATGTGATTTTCTCAAATTATTAGCGGTGTCGGCGTGTCCATGTCTGTATCCGTGCTTCATAGATTGTGGACTAAGGAAAATAGCAGTTTGTTTGAATTTCTATATGCAATAGTGCTATAGCGCTGCTATTTGACAACATTTTGTACCAAATTGCAGATTGCAGAACCATAGTAATTAGTTCAATTTTGACAACATTTTTGGATTTGTTTAAATTAAAAAGTTTGCATTATCTTTATAGAATGCAGATAAAGTTATACACAAATTACTACTTTTTTAAAAAAAAAGTTAATGATTATAAAATTTATTAAGGAGTTCTGAAAATGACTACGACAGTTTAATTAAGTGCTTATAACATAAGCATTTGATATAAAAGTGGTTACGTCTAATCTATTATTTCTACAACAAAATGTAAAATAAAGTGAAATTGTTTTGAGAAGCTATCTAGAAGAGATTATGGAAATAAGCTAAAAGCAAACATATATAACATTTTTAATGGGTTGAATTCAAGTAATTACTGATTCAATGATTCTAAATGGGTTTATAAAAAAAAAATAGGTACCTTGAATCCGAAAAAGGAGTTGTTGTGGGTGACAGAAGATAAGGAGGAGGAGGAATAAGGGAGAGACATTTTTGGAATGAGGTTTTAGGAATTAGCAGGAAACATTGGGAGCGCTTCCAACTCTGTAATGTTCTCAAAACTCATAGACAGAGATGGATAGATTTTCACTCAATTTGCTTCATTTTTTACTACTTTTTTTTTGTTGAGAAATTATTGTTTTTTTTTAACAATAGCAAATGTTTTTTTTTTTAAGGGAGTAGAAAATATTGTTGTATGTCCCTACGAGCTTATTGTTGGTACGTCATTGCATAATATACGCAGAGATCGAGGTTTGAATCGTAGACACTCACTTATTTACTTTAAAAAGGTGAATTCTGGTGAGTTAATAGGTTTTTTCGTCCTTCAATTTGTACGCACCGGTCAATTTCATCCTCATATTATTCGAAATAGCTAAAACGTCCCTGAATTTTACAAACTTCAATCAATTTCGTCCCTCCGTCAAGTCTCGCCGTTAACGGTGATGACGTGTGGCGTTAAACGCTGACGTGGATTGTCAACTCAGATACCACGTATTCAGGGACGAAATTGATCGAAAATTTTGAATTTTTTTTTGAGTTTTTTTATATGAAATTCATTACAAATTGTTACATTGTCAAAACCATCCCTAAATTATTCATTAAAAATCAAGACGATCCTTAAATTATATCACTTCTTATCAAATCGATCATTAAAATATTTATCTTAATTATCAAGTTGATCCCTGATGGCTAATATTGTCCAAGGATGCATATGTCTTCCTAATCAACTTGCTAAAGAGATTTACATAGTACAAAATAAGGAGCTTTTCACATACCTGGAGAGAGTTATGGTGGTCACATTATGTTCCTCAACTTGCATCCACTATTCCTCACAACAATAAACTCTAACAACGCCATTTTTAACCTCAAAGGCATTTCTGTATGTTGTTCAAACTTCAAAAGACTAATAATGCAATATAACTCACAATCTCATAAATCTAAATTCGTTAGTATCTAACATCACATTTGGGCTCATGCTTTGAACTCGGATCAAACTCATGAGTTGATTGAGAAGAATTGTGACTTCACTGTTGAAATTTTTTCAGCAATTTGTATCAATGCAACACGTAAGACCTTCATTGAGAACGCAAATATAGACTTCTATAACATCTATGCTCCACTGTGTCTTGACTCTTCTCTCAAAAATGGCTCAACTGGTTATGTAACTAATGATTTTGACCCTTGTTCGGATTACTATGGTATTGTCTATCTAAATAAACCAGAGGTCCAAAAGGCTCTTCATGCAAAACCTACAAATTGGACACATTGATTATAAGTGTCATGAAGTGGTTATGATTAAGTTGTCATGAAGTGGTGAAACTGTTAATTATAAGTGTTTTAATCATGGGTAATGATTTGGTTGTGTTGAGATTGAATTAAGTGATTTTTGGTGAAAAACGTGCTTTAGAAACTGATTTTTGGTGGCTGACTGTCAGCTAAATCGTGTCACGATTTTGAGGCCAGAATTTGGTGTTCTGGCTCTGTGAAAATCGTGTCACGCTGTGAAGAAATCGTGTCACGATTTTGGTAAGGACGGAAACCCAATATGTGAGATATGGATGTTAGCTTTCATTTGCCTTGGTTTGACTTCATTTAGATTTCTAGAACTTGAGTTATGATTAAAATACTACACATAGGTCATATTACATTTTTCGTGAAACTTCAGCATAACTTTTTCATTGAATCATGAAACATCCTTAAAATCAATAATGAGTCTAAGGAAGCCGTTAGAGCTAATAAATGAGTATGTATTTATGAAGTTGTGATCTTTAATGATGTGCTATGAGTAATTAATGACGATAATGTGGTGAGTAATATTTGCAGTTAAATAATTGAATCGTGAGTTGAATATAAACTTGTTAATTGACTAATGAGGTATGAATGATGATGAAACATGATCAATATGTGAGATGGTGATGAGTCAAGTCTCCCCGTTAACGGTGATGACGTGTGGCGTTAAACGCTGACGTGGATTGTCAACTCAGATACCACATATTCAGGGACGAAATTGATCGAAAATTTTGAATTTTTTGAGTTTTTTTATATGAAAGTCATTGCAAATTGTTACATTGTCAAAACCATCCCTAAATTATTCATTAAAAATCAAGACGATCCTTAAATTATATCACTTCTTATCAAATCGATCATTAAAATATTTATCTTAATTATCAAGTTGATCCCTGATGGCTGATATTGTCCAAGGATGCATATGTCTTCCTAATCAACTTGCTAGAGAGATTTACATAGTACAAAATAAGGAGCTTTTCACATACCTGGAGAGAGTTATGGTGGTCACATTATGTTCCTCAACAAGCATCCACTATTCCTCACAACAATAAACTCTATAACAACACCATTTTTAACCTCAAAGGCATTTATGTGTGTTGTTCAAACTTCAAAAGACTAATAATGCAATATAATTCACAATCTCATGAATCTAAATCTGTTAGTATCTAACATCACCTTTGGACTCATGCTTTGAACTCGGATCAAACTCATGAGTTGATTGAGAAGAAATGTGACTTCACTGCTGAAATTTTTTGAGCAATTTGTATCAATGCAACACGTAAGGCCTTCATTGAGAAAGCAAGATAGACTTCTATAACATCTATGCTCCAATGTGTCATGACTCTTCTCTAAAAAATGGCTCAACTGGTTATGTAACTAATGATTTTGACCCTTGTTCTGATTACTATGGTATTGCTTATCTAAATAGACCAGAGGTCCAAAAGGCTCTTCATGCAAAACCTACAAATTGGACACATTGCACGTAATATTCTATAGGCTTTTATTTTTCCCACCCTATGACATTCTCGCGCGCCCTATTTTTTTCTTCCAAAATACCCTTTGTTTGGATTTTATAATCCAGACACAGTTTGGATTATAGAATCTGAAACATTCTTAAGTTGTTGGAACATAGAGCACCTTGAAGATGTTTGTGAAATCTCTATGAAACTACACTTCAAATTTTATAATACGAAATCCTTTTAGACATTTCGTATTATATAATCTGAAACATGCCAAACACCCTAGAAAAGCATAACTTTGTCATAAAAAAGGTAAAAAAAACAAATGACCAGTCCAGATTATATAATACGGAATGTCATTAAACATTCCAGATTATATAATCCGAAATGTATCAGTGCAGAAACAAAATTTGTGTTTTTTCTCTGATACATACAGATTATGTAATCTTGTGAAATAAACATGCATTCTTGAATAAATTACAAAAAATGTTGTAATTGAAACGACAAGAAACAACAATCCACAATTTTCAAACATTAAAATTAATACTAAAATTATCCATAATTTACAAACCAATCCAATTGTTCAGACATAAAATTCAAAAGTAATGATTACAACACCAATAAACTAAAAATAAGTAAAACTAAGCCCTGCCACCCCTACCCCCAACAACACGCCTATGACGATAAATTCGCCCTCCATGAACCTCCGCTAGGATATCCTTCAAATGACACCACTGATCAGACCCCTGCTCCACCACACCACTGGCCATGACGACATAGACATGGTCTCTGATACGCCCCAACCTTCCGGTCAGCACCAGGTACCCCTCCTCTTCGTCCTGCTCAGCAACAATCTCATCAAGGGCCTCCTGCTCGGGTGGCCTCGGGACCTGAAAAGCCTCGTCTTGAAGAATGACGCGTGGATGTGAGATGGTATAAAACCATCTGATGTATCACTGTGAAGTCTCCACACTAGTCATAGCAATGATCCCCAAGTTCTAGGCTGTCAACATATAATCAAGGTAGTGCACATAGCGGTGGCTGATCTCCGTCAAGGTCGTCTGGGGAGATGCATTGTCGCATGGATGTTTGGGGACGGTCTGGAGATACCCAAACGGACGTAGCACCCGTTCTGGCAGATATCTCACCTTACGATTAACGTATCTGAGCCATCCAGAGTAAAGGCTGACCCGCTCGAAGGGACATACCTCACGGTGTGCCTCATAAGGGGACATGACAACACCCGCCAGATCCAGCTGATCCAGATGCGTCCTGTACTCGTCTGGTGAAGACAGACCCATGAGCGGCAGATACATCAAGGCACGTGGACATGCCTCCTGATAACCACCCCATGCATCCCTGGCACACATGCCCCTGAAATGCTGAAACACTCAAGCCTGCAACAAAGTCAACAACATATAAATATACAAACAATGAAGACATAGAAATGAATGAATATAAAAACATATTTATTTATACCTGCAACAAAGATAAGTATCATGCAAGATGTCTGGCCTTGTAATGACAGACATTGTTCAGCTCCATGTACAAGTGTGCAAGGGCAGCAGCTCCCCATGCATAATCAGAGACAAGCTCTAAGTCTCTGAAGTACCTCAAGTAGGCAACATCCACATAGCGGGCGCTCTTGTAAGTGAAGAGCGTGATACCCACCAAGTAGAGCAAATATATGCGGAGAGACTGGTCCCGCTTTTTCTGTATCTCAACCAAATCACCAGCATAGTAGGCCTTTTGTGCCTCCTGAAGACGCTCCTTGAAAGCATCCTTTAATAAGCTAAACCGTGCATGGCTCCCTTTTGTCTTCTCTACCTTCACTCATGCCTCCCCCACATGAACCCCCAAAAACTCCATCATCAACTCAACAACCTCAGTCCTGGTCATACTCTCGTGGGACAAGAGCATACCCTCAACGGGGAGATACATCAAACATGACACATTATCAAGTGTCACTGTCATCTCCTCAAACAGAAGATGGAAGCTCGAGGTCTCCTCGTGCCATCTCTCCACAAATGCCAAACATAGGTCGTGGTCAATCTGGTTGTAGTTGGTATCCTACATCCACTGAAGACCGGTGGCTCTCTGGCCATCCTTAAACCATTGTGCTACCATCCACGTCCTGTTTGGTTTGTGAGTTGCTTCAATCTTCTTCACGTTGTTGATGCACTTTAAATTGTCACGCTACTGCAAAAATAAAAAAAATTAACATCAGTTTCACAGTAATCGGAATAATACATGACAATAATTAACGACAGTTTACAATCATTAAAACAACATAGAAATTCAATTTTCATTAAGCTAAAAGGTGTAGTGTCTTACCACTCCATCAGCCGTCATTCTGGCCACGTGAACATGGTACTTCGTCAGCACTGTCAAGTCGTGTGGGCCACTAGGATAGTCCTCAAGCTCCTCTGGCACACGGTCATCCTTCTCATCATCGTCCACCTCCATCTCTATCCGAGGCTCGTACTGTGGCTCAACATAGTTCCCCTGGGAGGTTCCCTCGCCATCAGCACTGGCACGACATGCCCTTCCCCTGCCCCTGCCACTTCTGGGCTCTCCCCCCCTCTGCTTGCAACCTCTCCATACGCTCCCTCCTAACAGAAGCATGCATTGTTGTTCTTTGACCCCTGGTGCGATCAACAGGTTGTTCCATACCTGTAACATGCATAAAAGGGTTAAGTACTATCAACAGAAATACACAAAAGTCAAACAATCTTCATACTGGTACCATTCGAATTATAAAATTGAAACTTCAACAATCCAGTTTCAATTTTATAATCCGAACTGCTTCAGTGCTCAGAAAAAAAAAATCGAACTCAAAGGCTTGCATGCAGAGGGAATGAGACCTAACCTTCAATTTGGTGTTTGATAAAGCTTGAAATTTGATGGTTTTGAGCAAAAGAACTCTAAGATTCGACCAATTTGTTGATTTTCGAATTTTGGGATAAGACGAGAGAGAAAGTGAAAGTGAAAAGTGAGACTGTATATATATATATATATCGAAATGGTTCGGATTATATAATTGAAAATGGTTCCGGATTATATAATCCGAGGGGCATTTTGAAAAAAAAAAATAGGATGTGAGAGAACCTCATAGGGTGGAAAAAGTAATAACATCACTTTTAAGAAATTGCATAATAGTACTATATGTTTTGACACTTATATAAATCTATTTTTCTAAGCTAACCAAGAGTGTGTTATTTTTTATGAAAATTCGTAGTCATCTTTTTACTGACTGGAAAGACATTTCAATAACCATCCTACCCACCGTCAAGTATCTCGTTGACAACAACATTAAACTATGGATATACATGCAAGATCACTTTCATTTTAGTATAAAGTGTTAACACTTATGACAATATGAATCCGCATGAACATTAGTATATATAACATGTAGATTATTGTTGTGAATAATAAGAGGTTGTAGTTCTTGTTTTATAAAAATCCCAACTCCTAAATTTTGATGGTGTTTTCAACATAACCCTTGCAAACTTCAAATAATGAAAATACTAATTTACTCAATATATGGTTGATTTACTGAGTTTTCTTATAGAACAAGTAATAACATTTTTGAAATGTGACCAAATTTTAATAATAATGACAGATTGGAGGGTATGTGGTGGGAAACAAAAGATTGACATTTGTGACAGTAAGAGGAGCAAGACATCTTGTTCCAAGCTAGCAACCTGAATGAGTTTTGACAATGATCTCATCATTCCTATATGAAAGTTTGCCTCCGGCCTCACCATCAATTTAATGGGTTTCTAAGCATGATCCATGTTTCAAATTTACTTCCTTGAAAAGCACTTTGTGCGAAATCTACTAGTTAGATTGTGATAATAATTCATGGATGAAACTTCATTTCAAACATGTAAAAGATAATAAATAACAATTCTTTTTAGTTTTTAACATCAGTATCAGGGATCGATTTGATAGTTAAGATAAATAATTCAGGGATGAATTTGATAGGGAGTTACATAATTCATGGACCATCTTGATTTTTAATGAATAATTTAGAGATCGATTTGACAATGTAACAATTTGAAATGACTTCATTTAAAAAAAACAAGTCCAAAAAGATTTAAAATTTTCGATCAATTTCGTCTTTGAATATGTGGCCTATGAGTTGGCAATCCACGTCAGCGCTTAACGTCACACGTCATCACCGTTAACGGTGAGATTTGACAGAGGGACGAAATTGATCGACGTTTGTAAAATTCAAGGACGTTTTAGCTATTTCGAATAATTTGAGGACGAAAATGATCGATGCATGCAAATTGAAGAACGAAAAAGTTTACTCACTCGAATTATGGCCATTAAAATACTTGATAAAAAAAATAATGCTGTAAAGTTTTTTTTTAGGGATTGTTGTAAAGTTCTTAAATCTCAAATGAATAAGTTTTTCAAAAGATTGCAATTTAAAAATAACTTTTTTTTTAAATTGTAATTCTGACTACTTTTTGTTTTGATAGAAAAGTGTGACTAACTTTTATATCGTAATTTTTTGAGTGAATCATTATTTTGGTTCTCAAATTTACAAAGGTCGATCCTAAATTTAAAAAATATAAATTAATCTTTAAAAATGAAAGGGGTCGATCATTTTATAGAGGTGTGCTCTATTAGATGATTAATTCAATTACCTAATCGAGAAAAAAGAGAGAAAAAAAATGTAAGGTATGCTTTTTTTTTTTAAGAAGAATAAAGTAAGGTATGCTTTGATGGAGTAAGTTTTAAAAATGTGCTCATGACACTCTTTGATAACTCTTTTAATTCATGTTTATCAAAATTGATTTTTTTTACTTCCAAGTAACCTAATGCTAGAAATTCACTATTATGAATAACTGAAGAATCCGAGGTTTGAACCTCGTCCCTGCATATATAATGTGACGTCTCTATCAACTGAACTATGTTGACGGGATATCAAAAATTGATTGACGAAATGACTAAATTGACCGAAGATCTTCATATTCAAAAATTTATTTTTCGTAAATTGAATGGATTAAATTTTCCAATCCTTACATTTGGAGTACCAAAATTGTTATTCGCTCATAGTGATTTGTTACACACACAAAAGGAAACACAGAACAAAACATAAAATTTTAACTACTAATGAACTGCACCTCAATAGCATCACATAATAGGAGAGTACACATATAAGTGGTGGGGTCTTAGAGGCTAAAGCATAACTAAGGTGTGCTCATCTTTTGCTCCTAGCTGGCCAAAGTATTTGTACATATTCTTCCCAAAAAGGAATCTTGAGAAACCACATAATTAAAAGGGACTCAAAGACCATTTTGTTTCAAGTGCACCACACCACAACTAGAACCAGAATCAGAAAATCACAAGTGGTAATATTTTCATGTGCCTATTTCAGTAGAGTATCATCAGGGTGTTTAAAATCCAGACTACCTTTTCTCCAAACAGTAGAAGCTCATGTACAATAGAAAAGGTGATGCAAGAGTCTGCTTCATTAATACACGTTGGACATGTTGAAGTTACATCATCATGCTTCCTGGTTATTTGAAAACCAAGACCACCATGATTCCACAATTTTGTTACCTTACTCCAACAAGCTTTATGCACAAATCCTATCGAGCTGGTCGAAAACATATTCAAAGTAAATTGATTTTATCGAATTTTCATTCCACATGATGGTATGGATGGACATGACCACAGCATTAGCATGGGTGACCCCTGCAGGTTTATTGAGCAAACAAACATTTCATTGAACTAAAACAGGAACATTACAACAAGATGGAGCAAGAAAATGAGGAGCGTTTCCCAAGCAGATTCTAGAACCTAATCTATTGGCTACTTCAACAGCTCTATTACTTCATGAGCCTCATCATTCAGGTGTCTCCTAATAAAACTAACTCGAAAATCAACAAATATACATGAGTTCCTGAAAGTTTAGGATCACGAGATATACACGGCAACAACCTTGGTAACAAAAATCCATGATTCTAAAATATTTCGACTAGACCATCCATTATTAAGGAGTGGTGACAAAAACGTTGGAGCTCTAGCCAAGATTGATTCTCCACCACCATTAGCCACATAAGCCAATAGAACCAAACCAACAGATGAAAAGAACCATTAATAAGTTTACATGGAAAAACTGTAACATCCGGCTGGCTCCCTTACGGGCTGGCCTCCCTATCTTTCAAGGACCGAGATGTACTCACGACCTTCTCCACAGCCCCTATGTGGAGTTTTTGCCTTCCGTGGGAATCGAACTATGTGCCGGGGCCTTAAGTACAAGTTCAATGCATTCCCACTACCAATTGAGCTACTAGCTCAATTGGTAGTGGGAATGCATTAAACTTGTACTTAAGCCCCAGGTACAGAGTTCGATTCCCACGGAAGGCAAAAAACTCCACATGGGGGTGGAGAAGACCATGAGTACATCGCGGGGGCCGTTAGTTGCCAAATCCCGGATATTACAAAAACCGATACCATCGGAAAATAGGCTAAAATGAAACATGTCTAGCTCACTCTTAGTTGATAAGATGACTACTCTAACTCTATGGAAACAGAGGCAGGTAATGAAGCCCCAAATTTTCTGGAAATCCCATTATCAAATTTAGGTTTTGTAAGGCTTGACCTGAAGCACCCTTCACTAAGTTATTAATCTGCAACAACAACATATTAACATACTTAGAGGTAATGCAATGATAACATCATAGTATAATTAACACTAATATTTCACCTATAACATACCACAAATATAATGATTGCTCTTCCAGGAATTCGGTCAGGGAAAACATTGATTAAACAGTAATTTGATCCTTTAACACTATGAGTTCGAGGAATGACTCCATTTTCCAACAGTACAACAAATTCTTCATCCTGAAATCACCAAAAAATCAATGGAAAAGTAAGAACGGGAAAAACAGTGAAATTCAAACAGGAACCAATAAGAGCCTAATGAAGTAGTAAATGTTATACATAGAGTCAATGATTAATTTTTTTTGCCTTAATAATGAAGAATAACCATTGATTATTTGCATGTTGTCTGCATATATGCAATTCGTACTTTAATTTTTTTTGTAAATTAGTGCTAACGAGTAATCAAATCTAAATGTGATGAGGTGAAAAGTAGCGAAATAAAAGGGTAAACGTCATATGATAGTTGCAGTTGATGGTGCAGGTCCTCAATTCTTACTCCTGGAGCCATTTCCACATAAATAGTTGATTGCATACCACGACTCTGGAAAAGGGAAGAGATAAACATTTGTCAGTTTGCCTGACAAGCAATAGAAGAATTCCAAATATAGAACTCTTAGTGCCACTCTTACCATTGGAATCAGGTGTGGAGTAAACTAATGGTTACTTTTGAACCTGCAGCATCAACGAGTCCTTGCTCGATTTCTGGAGCTGTAATCCACAAGATAGGATAATTTTACTTATTTGGATAGAGGCATTTGTCCCCAAACTAAAATCACTAGCATTAATAACAGACACAAAGCTTTGAGCTTTTGGGAAAACAGCAGAAAGATTCAAAAAATTTATGGTCGGAGGTATGTTAGAGCAGAAAGGGTGAATCTTTGCGACAAGGGATAGCAAAAACACAAGCTTTCAAAACACAGAATCCACCGCTGCAACTGTGACAGCGAAGGCTGTCCACCAGCGTCTACAAGATGGAAATTAGTTTTTAACACCTGCATCCAAACACAAAAATTGTTTCAAAAATTACCATGGAGTCAGTAATCCACTCAGGGATTAGTTAGGCTGGAGTCAGCAAGACTTGGAAGGCATAAATCTAATTATATCAAGCAAGCTAAACTTACCATTGTGATGCCGAGTAACACCATAAGAGTTCATACCCTCAGTTACTTCAGCGAACAGTAAATTTTCTCTCGCACTTCGGCCTGAAATGAGAACCAAGTAATAGAACAACATTGAAATTATAAGCTTGTTCTGAGAATGTCGTGATATACATGTAAAAAAATACAAAAATGTGCATCCAATTTCTAACCTGCTCCACTAACACCAGATTTAGCATTAACAATAATATTAGTAGTCTGAATAAGGTTAGCCTGCAAGACCAAGAAAATTCAGACAGCAGAAACTAAAATCAAACGGGATATAACACAATTCAAGCATCATAAAAACATTTTCAAAATAGAAATCATAAAGCTAAGCCTAGTCCCTAGACAATGTTTCCACATGTGAAATCCACTGTTGATTCAACATCTAAGTAGTTCAGTCAAGGTAGACATATTTGGAATACATATATTTTCTACCAAATCATGACTTTTAAGGCACACTATAGTTTTGTACAGCAAAATTTAGAAGCTTTGTCGTTAACCAGCACATTGCATTACATATAAATGCACATCGGTTTTCTCTCAATTTCTTCTATAATGTTAAATTTTATCAGTTAGAAAGAAAAAAAAAGATTAGGTATTTCGTGGTCTCATGTTGATGTCATGCCACACTTACTTTGTTCACTTCTTTTCTCGATATAAGTAATTCAGTATTCTTCACTAGTCACCCCTTTTGCCACGAATACTCAATTGTTCACTTCACCAAATAAATGCAAATATGCACAGGCTGTATTGTCAACAATTTTTCACAATATCAAGGATCGCGACATAACAGCGACCATGATCACAACTACAACTGCAATTTAAAACATTCCATAAATGGCACACTGAACAATATTTTATTTTCCTTCAAACATACATAAACTGATCCTTTGCATAGCTAGGCAATATGAATGAGGCAGTTTCAACCTCTGATGTGAATATGCATAGGTTTACTAGCAAACATACATACTAAAAGGATGACAGACTGCACAAATCAAAGGACATGATTTTGAGGATATTATTAAACCACAATTTCAAATAGGATCATATGAAGCAATAATCCAATTAGAATCTAATATCTACATCCTTGCTCCCTGAAATCTATAACTGATTCCATCCTTATATCAAAATTTTCCAATCATCTTCTCTTCATAGTCAGCATCATGCACAGTGTTCCATTTCTTCAATAAATTTCGGTGGGAGACATATTTTAAAAGTCTTAGTCATAGAATTATTGGAAGACATCGTAATTGTATGCTATGCTAACCTTTATCAGTGGAACAAGAGGAAGTTGAATGGAAGTTGGATAACAACCAGGATTAGCAACTAGATTAACTCAGCATGAGGAATAAAACGAAAAAACGAGATAACTGGTTCTAAGGAAAATTACAAAAAGAAGAAAGCCAACATGAGCTTCACAATTCATTTCATAGATATGAACAGAAATCAAAGTGAACAAATCAAACTCATGAAAGTGATTGCATCGTATTTCATCAAATATATACCTTAAAACTTAAAGAGGTTTAGTGGTTTACTAAGGGCCTCTTAGGATTGACGCATTTGAGCTTATCTACTGTCATAAGCACTTGTGAGACTGTATGGAAACAACTCATGACATGTCCATAAGTTGTTTTCAGCTTATTTCCATAAACACTCCGGAATAACATATGAAAACAATTTATACTAGCTTATATGAAATTGGTTTAACTTTAATTTATCTGTGTTATATACTAGCTATAAGCATTTAATAAAGTTGTTTATCCAAACAGGGCCTAAGTAAGGTTCAATCAAATATACCAAAAAAAAAAAAATCCTATATGTTGACAATGTGCTATGTTAATGAAGAAAACAAAAAGTTGACCTTGATAAATGAGATCCTTTTGTAGTTGAAGATAACAAGTAGCACCTGCAAATCTGGTGCCGTGTGTGGCTGACCATACCAGTCTTCATACTTAGAAATATCTCTTAGACGAAAATCCTACAAAACGCAAGTTAACAATTCTGACATGGAGGGAAATTTCCTTTAATCTATAAAGAAAACAATTGTTGAATAAAAACAGAGACAATAGTTATTCAAAACATGTTCACGTATGTAAACACAAATTACAATAGATGAGTTATTCACTGGAGCTGCCTAGGAGGAGCTCCAAAAATACTCTAAAATGAATAAGGTAAAGAATACAATGTTTAGGCTAGAAAATGAATGGATCACCCTTGTCTTTTAAGTGTCCTCTTTTATAGTCATCACTTTCTTGACCTATAGGCCACTATTTAGATGTACAGACCCATTAGTGGAGTTTGTTACTCCTTCTCTAAACAGTTCCTCCGTACATGACACGTGGATCTGGAGCACGTGCAGCTTACGTCACTTGTCCGTGCAGGACGTGTGGCATGCCATGAAACACTTCTTACGAAGACCACAACTTTCTCTTGGACAGTAACATGAGGAAGAGGTGAAACTCTAGTTGACCTGAATGGTCAAGCTGAGCTAGGCATGCTGAAGGGCCGAGCCGAGCTAGGCATGTTGAATGGCCGAGCCGAGCTAGGCATGCTGAATGGCCGAGCCGAGCTAGGCATGCTGGAAAGAAAGAATATAAATCAAGGAATATTTTTAAGCATTAAAATTACACCCATTCTCTTGCTGCTTATCTGAAAATGATAAACTTATTCACGTACTCCATTTAGTGGCGGAGCAAAAAAAAAAATTATGGAGGGACCATATTTTCAAGATATAAATATATATTGTGACAAAAATAATTACAATTAAAGTTGTAGTCAAGTGGTTCGTTTGTTTTTATGTTGCTCCCCTAATCATGGTTCGATACTTGCATTTTACAATGTTTTCATTGCATTTTTCGTTTAAAAAATAGAAAAAATACGAATCAAAGCTAAAAATGAACAAAGAAAGAATCGAACACCAAGACCAAACATTGAAAAGTGAGACACTTAACCGCTTTGCTAGAGTATAAAGACATGATTTATAACGCAAACATTAATATATAACATAACATTTAATTAAAAATGTGTATTTATACCTATTAAAAATGATTTTTTTAAACTTTGGGGGTGCCATGGCAACCCCCTGCAGTGGCTCCATTGGTCAAATGATGAACTCAAAAGGCATAAGAATGAACCTACTTAGTTCCGGCAAGTCCTGCAAAGAAGTCGAAATCTGTAATCTGTGCAACAAAGCATCAACAACCATATATTGTAATCACGACATGAAGATTGCACAAGAAAATATAAGTGGGGACTATTTTAGTAAAAAAAAAAGTTTTTACTATTTTTAATTTATAGTTTCTTTAATTTATTTATTTTAAACAGTGGTCACTAAATATTTTATGTCAACAAATTTGGTTCTTCCGTTCAACAAAAAACTTGGTTCTTTGATGCTAAAAGAAGTTAAACATGGTGTTTTTGAAGGAAGGTAGATATCTTTATTAGCGCTCTTTTTAACCTAAAAATCTTTTTTAGATTTGATTAAGACAACATCCCTTCACCGTAAATTTTTCAATAAAAAAAAAAGTTAAACATGATATTGTATTGAAAGATTACAATTGAAAATGAAAAATGACATATTGATAAGGATCAAAAACTTATTTTCACCAACTATAAATTGCTCCAAGTGATAAAAAATTTGACTCTCTTTAATAAGTGATCAGAGGTTTGATCAAGACTCGCAATAGAAACTTTGTAAATATAACATTG
Source organism: Medicago ruthenica (assembly GCA_018208015.1). Classification (NCBI taxonomy): domain Eukaryota; kingdom Viridiplantae; phylum Streptophyta; class Magnoliopsida; order Fabales; family Fabaceae; genus Medicago; species Medicago ruthenica. Next base: position 94,423,725 of record CM031371.1, on the reverse strand, counting down.
TAACCAAAACAATGTCATATTTCATTTTTAATCAATCTATAGTGTCATGTGTGCAACTTTTAACTAGAATGACCAATTTTGTTGAAAAATAGTGGGAGCTATTTGACAAAAAAAAACTTTAGAGAGACTGAAAATGAAAAATAGACACATTATATTTAAAGCAGACTAAAAACTTATTTAATTATACGTGTGTGTGATGGATATGTATACCATCAATCTTATTTAAGCTATAGACACATTATATTTTTTTTTGTTGAATTAGATAGACACATTATTGCATATATCTATTTTATGGTTATAATTTTTTTTTGGGAGTATATTTGCATACTCAATTAATTTGATAAATAAAATCAAAATAAACTCCATTTATAATGTTGGATATTGTTCTTATTGCATTGGGATTCATCATATTGCAATAATAATTAACTAATTATTTTAATTAAAGATTTAGACGAAGGCTATAATTAAAAGAAAAATAGTACACCAAAATTCAGTATTCTCTTTGTATATAACTAGCAAAAAGACGGGGACTCACGTGCCCGTCTTTTCGCTCTTTTTATTGCGCTAAAGTTTGAAGATTATGAACGGTGTTTTTCTATGAAATTTTGATTTTGATTAAAAGTATAAATATAAATGATTGTTGCTTTCAAATTATAACAAACCAAACTAACATTGTTTATCTATTTAATTGTTCGTGTTTTGGCCCTTTATGGAGTCTGGTTCGGGGCTGGATTGGTGTTTCATCGGTTGATCCGTCCAATGTTAAGGATCATTTTATTCAGTTCATTTCTTTAGCCGGTGGTTTGCGATCTAGCCGTTCTTTTTTGCAGCTCGTGTGGCTTTGTACCGTGTGGGTCATTTGGACTGAAAGAAACAACCGACTTTTCAACAGTCAGGAGAGTACCATCTACCAACTATTAGACAAAGTAAAAGTTCATACATTTTGGTGGGTGAAAACTTGTAATATTAATGTTCGTAATAATTCTCATTGTTGGTGGTCGAGCCCCTTTGTTTGTCTGGGCATCGGCTAACCGACTCTTGGATGCTTTGGTGAACTGTGTATTTGATTTTTGGTGGAACTCTGGGTTGGCACACCTTGTGCTAATTTAGAGACTTCTCATCTAGTTATATATATTCCATTTTTGCTTGTTCAAAAAAAAAAAAACATTGTTTATCTATTTCAATGGCACCAACAATATAACAAAAAAAAATAAAGGAAAAAAAGTCGGACATATATTCATATTGTATATGTTAATTTTTTTTTAAATTTTGAATTCACTCCCATCAATTATCTTTTTTAAAGAATAAAAGATAAGGGAAAAATTAATATATTGTGGACAATAAAGATTGAGTTTGTTACTTTTTTTTTAATATTTGAATTTACTCTTATATATTTGTTATATGTGTTATTTGTATTTAAAGTTGACGATAATTTAGGAAAGAGAAAAGACCAACTCAAAGAGGCCAAATGAGGTTATTTTCTTTATATATAGTATAGATTATAGATCAGTTCGAGAAAAAAAATAGGCCAAACACATCTTAGGATCCTTTAAATTATTTAATTATAACAATTTAGGGTTTGTTTGGAAAGGAGATTTTGAAAGAGAGGAGGTGGCTTGTTTTTCTTTTCTAGATTAAATAGGCTATAACATGTTAATTAAATTGTTATAGGCTTAATTGCAGTTTTGCCCCCTATCTTTTGCCAATTGTGCGATTTTGCATCCCATCCTTTTAATTGAACGATTTTGCACCCTCTCTTTTACCCCTTTTCTGATTTCATAGCCCTCATGTGTTTCAGTGCTGATGTGGACAATGATTAGCGACGTGGCACACGATGATTGGGATAAAACGAGTACACATCAGCAAAAGCCACCCAAAATGACCATTTTGCCCTTAATGACTTCAGATCCATGTGAAAAGACAAAAATACCCCTTTCTTCTTCTTCCTTCTTCCACCCTCATGGGAACCAATTAATTTTAAAAAAACCAATTAATTTTAATTATTAAAAAATTCAAAACATTGCAGAAAAGGGGAAAAAATCTTTCGACTTCCATCCCTCCATCAAATTGGAAAACCAATCTATGAGATTGTTTGAAATTTCTATTGAAACAACTTTTGATGGAAATCCCCCACATCAAAGCTTGCAGCTCTATTGTACGGATGTTTCTCCAGCATTGTGCAAATCATGTTTATCCACAATTGTTCTAGTTATTGTTACTGTACAGGCACAAATGTTCTCTCTTTTCTCTCATAGTTGAGTTGAGCAACCACCGTCAAACACCAACACACCACCATCTATAAAATTCCTTTTATCTTAAAGCCTAATGAAATCATACTCTTTTTTTACTCTTATGTTCATCATTCTAAGATCCGCCGCAAATAGACTAAAACTCCAACCTTCTAGATCTGTCGTGGCACATAACCCATATTCGTCTTCCATGTACCGTATCGAGTCAGATCCACCATTTTTGTTCCTCGCTCTTCACTATCGTTTGTCTTTTGTTGAGTCCAATCAAAGCTAAGGCCTGAATCATCATTTTCACTTCTTTTGCCGTTAAGGTTGTCTGGTTCCGACAAACATGGAAAATGATGGAGGGATGGACGTCGAATGAGGAAGAAGGGGAAATTGAAAACCCTAAGATTTTCTTGATGAATGTATGAAAATGATAATTTTAATTTAAAAAAAAATAAAAATTTTGGGAAGGAGACCACAACTCCAGATCGATGTCCCATGTCAGGTACATAAACACAATGGCTCCAAAACCCATGAGGGTGGAAGAAGGAAGAAGAAGAAAGGGGTATTTTTGTCTTATCACATGGATCTGAAGTCATTAAGGGCAAAATGGTCATTTTGGGTGGCTTTTGCTGATGTGTACTCATTTTATCCCAATCATCGTGTGCCACGTCGCTAATCATTGTCCACATCAATACTGAAACACATGAGGGGCTATGAAATCAGAAAGGGGGTAAAAGAGAGGGTGCAAAATCGCTCAATTAAAAGGATGGGGTGCAAAATCGCACAATTGGCAAAAGATAGGGGGCAAAACTGCAATTAAGCCATTGTTATATGATCAAATACTATATCATTCTTCCAATTTTTTAAAATTTTAAATATATATTAAAATATAGACCTAGTTCTCTAAAACCCTCCCGTCTCCTCATAAAATTTCTCACCCGATAAGACATTTGTAGCAATTAATCTCGTAAGCCATTAAATGTTTGTGATGTTGCCTAAAAAAATTGTTTGTGATGTTAACATTTTTTTCATCTAACTCGGTTAAAAAATGTTTGAAGTAACCATTTTGATGGTAAGGTGGCAAGTCTGATCCAACTTATTATATTTTTTGGGAAATGTTAAAAATAAAACTATTTGACTTTTTAAGGGTATCACGTAGTAACTTTTTATGAAAATTTGTGTATTCAATGTTTTAGAAATTAAACTATTTGACTTTTTTAATAAATAATTTTCTAATTTAGAATGTTTAAAGAGTATCTGAAGGTACTCATTAACACGACCCATATTTTTTTATTAAAAACAAAGTCTCACCGTTCTTTATCATCTTCATCTTCATCAACCTTCAACATGAAGAAGATGATGATGAAAAACATTTTGAATTTTTGTTTGCGGTTTTTATTTGTAATAAAGTTTAATAAAAAAATTGTAATTTGTTGATTTGAACTTGTCACCTCAACATTAAAACGGCCTATAGGATAAAATTGTTAGGCTTCCTATATACTATTCATAAGGCAATAGAGCTCGTGATCTTCGAGCTGGATTCAAAGATGGAGTAGATAGTATATTAAGTATTAACAAACATATTGATAGAATAGAATATTTATTATAATGATTTCTCTTGTAATTATATTTTGTGGAGTTGTGTTAGATCTAACCACGATTTTTAAAATATGTAGGACCAAGTAAATCATTATAACAAATTATAACAAATATTTTATTCTATCAAATACAAGAGAACGAAATACTTGAATTTAAGTTTGTAAAATGAAAGTACTTGAATATAAGATTTTTACTTCAGTTTGTAGGAGTTTATATTTTCATTTTTCCTTCAATCTTTTGTAGAGTTTGTTAGAAAAGCAGTGTAGTTGTTTGTGCTTTAGTAAAGATGGATACATTATTTTACTACCTTTCAAAATTGTGACAATGTTACAACTTGTATCACAATTCTAATCATTAATGATATGACATAACTTTTCTTTTGTAAAAAAAGAAAAGAAATAACAATATTGAACCTCTAAAAAAAACAATATTGAAGTTCTTAAAACATTGTGTTGTATTCTTAAAAAAAAGTGTCATATATAATTTTTAGAAATAACATAAAATAAACATGCCCTAAGAAGCTGAAATTATTCATGGGCCAACAATGCCTCCTTATTTAAGATAATACATTTTGGTCAAGACTTGTTCATATAGAGCCTTATTCATACTAGCTTGATGAAGCATATAACATATTAATAATTCATGGCTCCTTTTCCAAATACAACATCATCTTTGATCACAACATTATATAGCAAAATGTTGAATCTAATCAAATCCTGAAATGATGTATTTGGATGTTTTCAACATCAAGTTTCATGAAATTGCTACGCTTTCTAGTAGCTAAAAACTTGCCCCAATTATAAGGTCTATACTTGGGAGGGTTTTGATCATTTGTGAGCTCTTCCAAAGGTTCCACCATGGTGTAGTGTGAAGGAAAGAGAAAGAATGGATATGAAAGTCTTGCCTTCTCTGTGTTTAGCATCACTCTATGTTCAACACTCTCATATTCATCGTTACTCCAAACCTGGAAAATAATTAATTATTATCTTTAGTTATATATGTTGCACTTGTTCAGCACAGTAACATGTAACAAAAAAATGTTTAGTTATATATTTTTAATCCCTCTAATTTAGCTATGTGCAATTTTGACTTTATAGTTTTTTTGTCTGATGAGTTTTGTCCCTCAATTTTTCAATTGCTACAATTAAATCTCTCATTTCCTTTTCATCTCAAAAAATTGATTTTTTATCCTTTCATAATCAATTAAAATAATTGCAAATCAAAGTTGAAAAATTGATTTAAACATTATTTGTTGTGAAGCTCATCAATTAAAATATATTAAACTTATGTCAAAAATAAAAAGTCCTTAATTCTCTTAAAAATCCTAATATTACATCCTATAAAAAAATTCAAATTTAATATAAAAAAAGACACTTTACTGAATATAGTGAAAAAAAATCATATTTACATTTTTTTAAGGACAAAAATATATTTCTTTTTTTTTATTATAAACTTGATCACTTTTGGAAGCTTTCACTTGTTTGTTACATACTCATATAAGAATAAAAATCTGAAAAACAATCTAAAAACTTCTTCAAATGAAAAATTGTTTTGGGTAGCTCCACTTAAAAAAATCATTTTCTATAATTCATCTTTATGAAGGAAAAAAAAATTCGTTTTGGTAAACAAAAACAAAATAGTTTCTACTTTTTCAAAATATCTTTAAGATTAATCTTTGAATTATTGAGCATCAAAGTATATAGTACCTGAATTACATCTCCAACATTGATAATATAAGCATTAGGTAAAGGCTTAACCAAAACCCATTCACCATCAGATTTTCTCCTCACTTCTAACCCACTAACTTCATCTTGAGCAAGAACAGTTAAAGCACCAGAATCTTTGTGGCGACCACATCCTAGAACAATGTCAGGGTTTGGGCAAGGTGGATAATGGTTGAGTCTGATCCAGCTTGTTTCATCTTTGAAGAAATCATGAAATCTTTTTGGGGGTAATCCTAAGCTTAGGGCGATGAGTTCCATTATCTTGAGTGCTAGTTTTTTCATGTGTTGAGCATATTCTTGGAATGTCTCCCTGCACAACATATATAAATTAATGTTATAAGCTTAGTTTATTTATAATTAATTAGGAACGTATAAGAATTATATTTAAGCACAAAAGAATTAACAAATTTAATTACTATGGACTCAAAGTGCACTAATTATTTTTTGTGTTGACGGCGCAGTTTGTTCTCCGTTTGTCTTCCATTTCTCTATAATTCATCAATATTATTCAAGCTTGTTTCTTAAACATTCGGTCCATGAGAAGAAAGAATCATAGTAGCTCTAAGTTCGATAGAAAGACAAATAAAATATGATTGATAATTGTTTTAGTCATGATTTGAGCAATATCTCATCATAAACATTGAATTTTACCAATTGGGTTCTTAAATTAAAAATATATATATTTTGTAGATCAAAAAAAACTTCGCAAGTCCTTTCAAAAAAAAAACTTTGCAAGTAATTGATATTTCATAAAATGAACATATTATAATATATATATATATATATATATATATATATATATATATATATATATAACTTTGTGTATGCTTGATCATTATTATAATAATAATAATAATAATAAATGAATTAGTGTAGTTCAATATTTATAATGAGTTTTTAAAATGAATAACTGCGATTTGAGTTATTCATGAAGTAACTTGATCATATGTTGTTATCAAGTGCTTTTAGTTAAATGATAATTCTTTAACTATTAGTATAAAGAGCAACGGTGCCAAACCTATTTGATTTTATACATGTACTGTAGAAATTATCATTTAACATATTTGGTCATATTTGATCTCTTTTTTTGTCGAACCCTGAATTATATATCGGTATTTTTTTTTAAGAAGAAAAAAAAAAACAGGAGAATATACTCAAGTTACCTCATCTCTAGTGGAAACTCTGGCCACTGATTATACCAATGAGTGACCTCTTTGTCATCAGGATCAATTGAAGCTGGAATCAAGGTAGGTTCCTCAACAGTAAAATCAAACACTTCCTTCCAATCCCTAACATTTTTGGTATGCTCAGTTTCATAATATCCCATCACATTCACAATATCTCTCCTAACTTTTTTCTTCTCCTCCATTTTCTGACCAAAGAATTTCTTTCCAACAGATTCAATCCTTTGCCTACTTTCAAGAGGAGCTCCATGATTGATCACTTGGAAGAACCCCCATTCCTTGCATGCACTTCCTATTTTCCTCACAAGCTCATCAATAACTAAAGGGTTTTTAACATTATTGGAATCATCTAATATAGGTGATAGGTCTATTACTGGAATGTTTTCAGCTTCTATGACACTTAGCTTTGGTCTGTGCTCTGGGGCTTGAATGAAATCAGGATCAATCTCTACCATGGCGATGATTTTTTTTTTTCAAAAAAAAAATATTGATTATTCAATGACAGCAATATTAGTGGAAGAGTTGTTTTGGTATTGACATATTTGTGTTGGTGTCCAATTATTTATACACATTGCAAATTTGACATATGTGTTTTTTGTTGTTACTTGGTGATAAAATTAACCGTGATAACAACAAGGTTAAATATGTCATTGACACAATACAAACTAAGTAATTCATTATTTTACTAATAATAAATAACTCAAATTCAACGTTGCAAAAACTAAAAAGGATTGAATCCACGGACAAATTCACGTCACCAAAGGTAATAGCTTAAAACAGAAAATTTTCTACAAATGTGACAAAATCAGAGTGACCAGAATATTTATGCATTTAAATTTGCAACGTTGACACTCAAGTCATTGGTTGAATTTGTAATTGATCAAAGTTGATCTATTAATCTGATCAACCAAACGAACGCCACATAAAACAAGAAATCTAACAATGTCTCACCAAGACGGCGAACAAAACAATGTTGCTCTCAAACGACGAAAGAAAACACAAATTAGATCTATGTGAAAAACACATATTCAGATGATGATGATGATGATGATGATGACGACGACGACGACGATAATAATAATAATAATAATAATAATAATGAAAAGGGTTAATACCGTTTTTGGTCCATGTAATATTGAGCTAATTTGGTTTTGGTCCATATTAAAAAAAATAGATTTTGTCATTGTTATTTCAGAGTCCATCACTTTTAGTCTCTCATTTGACCTTGTCAAAATAAATGATGCACGAGTGATTCAGACCCCATAAAAAAAAGACCAAAAAAAAAACTCTCCTTTTTTTTGAACAAGCAAAATCCACTCTCTCCTTTGATGAAGAAGAAAGAGAGAAGTTAAAGAGAAGGTGAAGTCTCTCTCTAAAAACTAAGGCCGACTATGTAAGGGGGGTGTATTGAATTAGGATTCTAAGAGATTTTAAAAGACTTTTTAAAAAAGTCTTGTGGTATTCAATCAAGACTCTTTGCAACTTAAAAAAAGTCTTTTGGTATTCAATCAAGACTCTTTGTCATTTAAAAAAAGTCTTGTGGTATTCAATCAAGACTCTTTATCACTTAAAAAAAGTCTTGTGGTATTCAAAATCATGCAAATTTCGAAGGATTGTTTAATAAATTGGATTTTGATGGATTTGGTGGGATTTTCTAGTGAAATTTTAACATGAAAAAGTTTTTCATGAAAACATGAGATTTCTTAGGATTGTTTTTTCTTTAAAGATTTTCCTCTCTCTCTCCTCCCTTCTCTCTCTCCCTCTCTCCCTCTCTCTCACACTTTCTCTCTTCCCCTCTCTCTTTTCCCTCCTCCGCTCTCTCTCTCTCTCTCTCTCTCTCTCTCTCTCTCTCTCTCCCTCTCTTCCTCTCTCCCCTCTCTCTCTATCTATCTCTCACTCTCTCTTTTCCCTCCTCTCTCTCCTCCCTTCTCTTACTCACTCACTCTCTATCTCTCTCTCTCTCTTTTCCCTCCCTTCTCTCTCTCTCTCTCTCTCTCTCTCTCTCTCTCTCTCTCTCTCTCTCTCTCTCTCTTCCTCTCCCTCTCTCTCTTTATCTCTCTCTCTCTCCTCTCTCTATCTCCCTCATAAAAAAATAAAGTAAAATAAATAAAAGAGTGTGTATTGAAAATATTGTAAAAGATAGTGTGTTATGATCATTTTTTTTTCAATGAGTCTTTAAAAATTCATAAAATCTTTTGAAATCCATAAAATCATTTGAAATCCTTTAAAATCTTATGAGTTAAATCCATTGAAATCAAATTGTAAATCTCAATAGTCTTTCAAAATCATCAAAGTCATTAAAATCCTGCAAAGTCTTTTAAAATCCTTAAGACTTTTTTAAACAAAAATTGTCTTTTAAAATCTTAATCCAATACACAGTAAATGTTAGATTTTGATATAGGGTCTAACTCATCCTCACAAAACCAACTTATGAAGTGAGGATTGTCCTCACTTATAAACACATGTTCATGCCATCTTTTGTTCAATGTGAGACTCTTTAACACACTCTCTCACGACCAGCACTATTAAGCTTGATTCGTGGATATAAATGGTAGGTGACCCGATAACGAAAACCTGATAGCATGTGACCCAATGGATCTTAACGGAAATTATTCTGATACCATCTTAGAAATCGTGGTTGGACCTAACTCAACCCCACAAAATCATCTTGTGAGGTGAGGATTTGGCTGGTGTTTGAAGAGCTAAATCAAGAGAGAAGGGAGGGTTGAGGGAGAATGAGAAACCGAGAGAGAAGAGAGGGTTGAGAGAGATGGCGGTGCGGTGAAACCGAGAGAAAGGAGAAAGAAGGATATTAGGCAGCTGTGAGAGGAGGGAGGAGAAAGAAAGTTGGTGTTGTTATGGGGGGTAGCGGCGCAACTTTGAGAAGAACAGGAAGATAAAAAAAAAATAGGGTTGCTATATGGCTTAGACTCGTGATACCATAATAAAATTACAATGACATCCCATTACAGAACCACTTATAAACACATGTTCAGATAATCTTTTGTCCGATGTTGAACTCATTAATTAACAGTAATCGATAAAGATTGGTTTTATGACAATTAACATTATATTGTACTGATTGAAACTAGGTTTAGATCACCTAAGTTTGATCTCAAATCCAATTCTCGTGAATGAAATAATTGTTAGATAATGAGTATTTTAATTAATTAATTATGAATTCATATAATTAATTATTGATGGATTATTCGTTAGGCTTTTGTTTATTAATGAACCATTATGGAACGGTTTTTTTAATATATGTGAAACTTATATATAGGAACGGATGGTGTAATTATTTAATTTTCGGCTAGCGTATGGATGGAAATCAAAATGACAAAGAAGGTAGTCCTTCCCTCAGATCATTCTCTACGAATCTTATTTCCCTCGCTATATCTCGATTCTCATGGATCACTACAGTCTATATATATATTCTTTATATATATATAATATAAGTATCTATAATGTATCCCTATGATGAAAGTAATATTTTCAAATCCTTCAAAAATTGGATAAAAGGAATGATCTCATTAAATATGACTAACCATGTTTAGCCATACCTCTAAAACATAATTAAAGATGAATCTTGGTTTAATACAAGAATATCCAATACAAAGGGTCCACACCTACTTAAATCCAAAATCATGACTAGGGTATAAGTATTTTTGCATTGCCATGCATATTGCATGGTTATGTTTGGCAATAATCATAGTCATTTTGAAAACATATGGGTCCATGCATCAAAAGAATTCATAAATTAAGTTGATGGCTAATATATATATATATATATATATATATATATATATATATATCACGTACTCTACATATTAATTTGGGCTATTCCGTTGCCTTTGATTTCCATGAAGTCCTTTGTGTGTCTATAGTTTTTTGTTGCCATGCTTATTAAATGCCTCATCTATTTTAAAATGAATGTCATTTAGCTTTTTTTTTTAGGATTTATTTTATTTTATCTTTACAGAATTTAGGATTGAATGTTATTTGGCTATGTTTTTTAGGATTGATTTTTATTTGTGTGTCCTATTTTGCTCCGGTGGTTGTGGAAAGGAGCAAACAATCAATCATCTTTTTCTTGATTGTGATTTCTTTGACAATATTTGGTAGCTTGTTTATCGGTGGCTTGACTTTTTTCCTGCTAATCCAGCTGACATCAGTGAACACGACACGCTCAACAATTTTGTGGTGCACATGGTTGGCTAGCATCTGGCTAATTTAGAAGGAGCGTAATGCTAGAATTTCCCTTAACAAAGAGCTCATGCTGGATCGGTTACTTGATCACATCAAACTTCATTCTTGATGGTGGTTGAAGGCTCACAAATTTATTTTTTCCGTAGTCTTACATTCGTGGTGGTCTAGTCCTTTAGCTTGCTTTGGGTATATACTTGTGTAATCTAGCTTGTTACCTTTTCGTGTGTGCTTCGTTTGTCTTGACTTGTTTGTATTGTATACTTTTGATCCCCTTTAGACATGTCTTGTGCTTCCTGGGGAGATTATTTTAATCTTAATTATCTTTTGGCCTTTCAAAAAAAAATGTTATTTAGCTATATAACCAAAAAAAGAATGTTATTTAGCTTATTTCACACAACACAATAATTGAAATAAATAGAATGTTTTCTTTTTACTAAATTGTATTTATCAAACATTATTGTGTTCATCGTTATCATAAATGTAGAGCGTATAGTATAATGACTTGTGAGTGATATCAGGGCCGTATCTGAGGTAGGGTGAGTAGAGCGACCATCCTAGGCCCCAACATATACGTATGAAATTTGGGCCCCAACAAAAAAAATTAGGGGTTCATTCGGCCAAAAATAAAATTATTTAACTATGATTGTGGCATCTACAAAAGAAGCTTTTCGAAGTTAAAATTATTGAAAAACTACTTGAGATCGTCGATATCACAAGAAAGGTTGAATGGTCTAGCCATTTTATGTATTGAGAAAGATATGATACAACATATACATGTAGACACAATTATTAGTGACTTTGCATCTGAAAATATCCGTATGAATTGTTTTGTATGAGCATTTGAATACTAAATAAAAAATTCAATATCTTTTGTATGAAGCTTAGTATTTTTGTTAGATAATTTTTTAACATAGTAAATGGACTGTAGATCTCACCATCTAGGACTTGAGACCCTAAGGACAAGGATGTAAACCCCTGGAATAAGGCTGGACGCCCTCCAAGAGGGCGCAAGGCCTACTTTACTGTCACAAATAGCCCCAGGTAACCTTCCTAAAGGGCACCCGCTGGGGGCGCCCTTAGAAGTTTACAAGGGCGCCCTGGTCATGGTTTTGGCCCTTTACGACTTGGACCCAAAACCATGACCGGATAGGCCCAAGAGAGGCTACAAATAGTAACATTGAGATCATTCCCGAGGCAGGACCTAAACACAGCAAAGAAACCCTAATTTCTATACATTGTACTCACTGACAGTACAGTAAAAAACTATTTTCTTCAAGCAAATTATTTTCACACTTTGGACATTTAAATTTTTTATATACGCATTATTTAAGACCCTAATTATAGAATTGTCCAAGGCCACCAAAATCTTTGAAACGGCCCTGAGTGACATACATATTGTCCATTAGAGAATACAACTAGAAAAAAAATATAATATCCAAATCTTCTATAAAACCATATCTTAAGCAGGATCAATCATAGTGATGGGAACCACTGAAAAAAAAAAATCATAGTGATGGGAATTATCTTTTCATTAACGTGCCGCATCAACATCAGTATTCATCTGTATAGTTGCACGATGGCAAAATATATTACTATTAGGATTAGGATACGCAAATATAATTATGATGATTTGACATCACAATCCACACCATTTAATCTAATCATTGATTAACAAAGCAATTAGACTCAAGTAGTTAATGAGCTCCACCAAAGATAAATTATTTAGGAGAACTTGAGTTTGATTCTAAGTGAAACAATTCTTGACTCCACTTTATTTACCTTCCGCCCGAATTTCGGATTATCAAATCCTCTTTTTTTTTAAAATCGAAGGATGAACATCCAAAAAAAATCTAATCGTCATTTATTTAACGCAACATAACAGGAGTCTACGACGAAACGAAAGTGATTGGATAAATAATTTGGAGCAATGATATTTGTACACGATTAATTTTCCAACACTTGTTTAACAAGAATGAATTCTTTTGAATGTGATTAATGACTCTAATTTTTCGTTACAAGATGCACAAGGAATAAATACTTTAAGCTTGTATTTGATTTGATTCTTTTCTCTTGTACACTTCTTTAAAGTGTTTTGAGGTGTACTTAAAGTATTAATTCAAAGAGTGTGAGTGTACTAAGGGTCATGGGTTTTGAGATAAAAGTATATATATTGTAACAATTGTCACGTATTATTATTCTCTAACTGTCATTAGACAATGATCATGGTCTGTTCTTTGAAGTTTCCACATTATATTCTTGTGTTTTTTATTTTCTCTATGCTAGTTTTTTTCAACAACTCGTATTGGAGCGTTTAGTTCTATCAAAGGATATGAGTTCTTAGTATGTCATGTGGTTACAGCGCTCTTTGATCTTCCACATCAGAAAAGTAGAGTGGTATTATGAAAGTGTGTTTTGGAAATGTTAGAAAAGACTTGATACTTAAGTGTGTTCTTTGTGACTCCACCTCTATTTCTTGTGATCTTTGCAAGTTCATGGTTTACAATATGGATACATATGCCATCTCAAGTTCTTTTGTAAAGTTTGGGTTAGAGAAATTTTTAGGAAGAATACACTTCGCCTTTTGAAAAATTCAAGTCAAGAATGTGTTAATACATTCAAGATTACATAAGATATTGATTAGTACACTGGCATTTATTGACATTGATACAAGATATGATATGAGATTTGTAGAAGTTCTTGGAGTGGTTTAGTTTTTGGTGAAGTATACTCTAATGGGGAATAGGATAGTTCTTTTTTTTTTTTGACGTTATGATAGTTCTTTTAAATATTCGCGTTATATTCTTGATTTTTTGTTTTTTTAAAATATATATAGGCTTAATTACATTTTTGGTCCCTTAAATATTTTTCAGGTTTCATATTGGTCCCCTAATTAATAAAAGTAACGTTTTGGTCCCTTAAATCCTTCTCTGTTAGTCACTTTGGTCCCTTTCGTTAGTTTGTGTTAAAAAACGTTAGACTTAATTACACTTTTGGTCTCTTAAATATTTTTCAGGTTTCATATTGGTCCCCTAATTAATAAAATCCTTCTCTGTTAGGGGACCAATATGAAGCTTGAAATATATTTAAGAGACCAAAAGTGTAATTAAGGCTAACGTTTTTTAACACAAACTAACGGAAGGGACCAAAGTGACTAACAGAGAAGGATTTAAGGGACCAAAACATTACTTTTATTAATTAGGGGACCAATATGAAACCTAAAAAATATTTAAGGGACCAAAAGTGTAATTAAGTCTATATATATATATATATATATATATATATATATATATATATATAAAAGAGGGATTAAACTACACTAAATATTACCTCAATTTGAACCATTGATTTCAATATAATCAGGTGATTGTGATTTATTCACTTAAGTGATCACGGGACCCACACTCTGCAAAACCTTATTTACGACAACCTTCTATGAATTGAGGTTGAACATAAAACCATTAAAGTGAAACAAATATAGATTCACTTATTCTGATCGTATTGTATGTATCGTTTTCATTTATATTATAAACGTGTCCGTCTTTTCGCTCTTTTTATTGCGCAAAATTTTGAAAATTATGAACGATGTTTTTTATTAAAATTTGAGTAAGAGTATAAATATAAATGTTTGTTACTTTCAAATTATAACAAATCAAATTAACTATGTTTATCTATTTCAATGACACCAACAATATAACAAATAATTATTTCAAAAAAAAATATAACAAAAAATATAATATAAATTTTTATCTTTTTAATGACATCAACAACAATCATTATTATAGGAAAAATTGTTTAAGAGTATAATTGAGATAATAAAAAATGTAGCCCAAAGTCTTACATTTTCTTTTATATATAGTATAGATTAAATTAACAAATTAATTCACCTAAGTAACTATTACTAATTCCCAATTGTTTGTGTATTGCTATGAGGGATTTTGCACAGATCGAGAGTTGAGTTTCTTTGTCCTTAGTGCAAATTACAAAAGGAAAAAATTTATGTGCATTTTATTTTCTTAAGTGCATTTTTTTATGTGTTTTTTTGAATGGTTCTTAACTAAAATTCACCATGATTTTCTCAAATTCATAATTTTCTCTAAATTTGTTATATTAAAAAAATGTGTATTTTTAATTAAGAATCGTATAAAAATACTCAACATAAGTTTTGTCCAGTACGGAAACGATAGACATAGATGGTCAAGAGCGTGCGGTTGAAAAAAAGAATATCTCATTATGTGCAGTGCGTAGTGGTTAGAAGATCAAAAATTGAATAAGATTACGATTTGAACCATCTATTTTAATCTAAGAGTTGTCATTCAATGTTCTCATCTCTCATATTAAAAATTTCTCTCATTTGATACATTCGTTGTGTGTGTATATATAAAAGATAATTTGCACAATATTATTTTAATAACAGGGCATCCATGTCTCAAACATTTTACAATTTTAAACATTGACTTAAAATTATAAGTCTAGATCATTATTCTGTTCGTCATTCTATTCCACCTTAGGAGAATAGGAGTGTGACAAAACACTATAAGTTCTATAATTTGAGCAAAACATTTTTAATATCTGAAATTCCTGGCAACCTGACTGAAATATGTTGTGCACAATGTTGGCACAACTGTCCGAGCGCGTGTCTACTCAGAACTACAATTAAAATAGCACAACGTAACAAAGCGCAAATTAAAAGGAACACAGCGGAAATAAAAAGTACACAGAGAGTTTGTTAACCCAGTTCGGAGCAACTCTCCTACTCTGGGGGATACCAATCCAGGAATGATTCCACTATTATAGTTCTAGTGAAAAGACCAACGCAGACACACTACTTGACTTTGCACCTAGACCCTACCAGTGGCAACTCTATCTAGGAACTCCTAGATATGAGACCCCGTCTCAATTCCTACGAACAACACACACAGTATTGTTATCAAACACACAAAACATAAAACACAACCAAGAGAAACACACGCTAATAACACATACTCACTCCGTACTTAAAAGCTTAGGAGCAGCTTACAAATACAACTCAAAACAAACTCAGTCCATAGCTTGAATCAGGGTGATACAAGCAAGGCTCACAATTAACAAATAAAACCCTAAAAACCTTAAAACACACGCTTTGCTAACACACACGGTTTTTAGTTACCCAACTAGGGTTTGCCTTCATGAATATATAGTACTCAGATACCACGGGTCTGGGCTTCAAAATAGAGCATGGACATTGACCGGTCCAGCTGAAAAACGATCTTCTAGAAATAATAAAAAGCTTCCAAATATAGAACAATATCTTGTGGAACAAATGGCAAGGCAAATAAAACTTCAAACAAATCTTCAATCAGATACACGCGCCTTGATCAGCAAGCTAGAGGAAAATAAATCTTCAAGCAAATCTTTAGAAGATTGCGTATACAAATATAAAGCGCTAGCTGGCGCGAAAACACAACTCACGTAATGCTGTTCCATATGCTACCACATCTGTCCCAGCATCTGGCTAGTAGATGTTTTTGCAAAATGTAGCCAATCTACAAAAACCCTACAATCTCCCCCTTTGGCAAATTTTGGCTAAAACACTCTAGAGCCAGTACTTTGGGAAACACACAGATAAGATTCCTTCACGTCAACACAGGCACACAACAAGGAAAGAAAAAAAATCGTAGCATAAAATGAGATTACTTCCAAGCGAGAAATAGTCAAAGATGGCTTGCAAGTAGAATCAGAGGCATGCACCAGATAACACAAACATCTAGCCTCATAGGAACAACCAGAGAGAAATAAACTCTCATATAGTGGAATCACATAGAGAAGGAAAAAAATAAATTTCCAAACATCAAGAATAAAAACTCAAGAGCAGAGCTCAGCTCCCCCTCAAAACATGCATGTACCAATACTCCCCCTCAACATACTACACTCCCCCTCAACACATGTAACCATACATAATCTAAGCTTCAAATCAGATAGGGCATAAATCAATGACCATAAATCAATGACGTAATCAATTCTATTCTACTCCCCCTTTTTAGCCAAAAATTCTGACAACCAACAGATAGGGCATATTCATAGAAAGTGCATAGAACCATAAAGAGTGCATAGTAACCACAGAGAGTGCATATTACAGACCAGAAGCACACAAGGTGCAAAGAAATTCAGGGCATAGCCCAGTCACCAAAAAAAATACATCAAAAGGTGTCAGAACAAAACAAGAAGATCAAAAATCCTCAGAATCAGCAGAGGAATCTTCAGAGTCACCAGCAGAAGCAACAGCCTTATCTCCTCCTTCTTCCTCATCCTGCTCACCCTCAGCATCAGCTTCAGCCTTCAAAGCTGCAATGATCTTATCAATCTTCACCTTCCTAGCTCCAAGGGCCACACTTGTCTCAGTAAGATCAGCAATCATTTGCTTTCTGGAGAGCACACCAGATGTCCGGACAGAAGTACCAGCTACATCATCATCATGTGTCTCAGACAGCAGACTGCAATCCAAAGCCATAGGACCAGGCCTCTTGCAGGGCTCATCACTACTGATCAAAATATCAGGGTGTTGCTGAAGAATAATTCCACACAGGAGGGTAGGAAAAGCAATTGGAAACTTAATAGCAAAAGATTTAGCATGCTCCAAAACTTGATAATAGATGTAAGCTCCATAATCAAAGGAAGACTTGGTTCCCACAGCATAAATGAACTTGGCCAACCCAGATGCAACAGAATTTGAGTGAGTGGTTGGAGTCCAATTTTGAGCACAGATCATATTCAAAGCAGCATACAAAGGAGACAGTTGAGCAGAAGACAAATGCTTTGGCCAATGTCTAAGCTTGTTATCAGTGATTGTCTTGCAGATAGTGTCCTCAGTGACCTCAAGCTCAGGGGTCTCCTCAGTAGACCTCTCAAGGTATGCATTGATCACCATAGGAGAAAAATTGACACACTTACCACGAACAAAAACCTTCCTATACTCAGGGTTTCTTGTGTCATCACACTCATCAGAAACATTCACCAAAAACTCCCTGACCAGCTTATCATAGCATGGACCCAGATTTCTCACAGTCTTCATCAGACCAGCAAACTCCAACAAATCAACCAGCTTTTGACACTTGAACACATCTTCTTTAAGATTTCTTTCAAGACCCAGTCTTCTGTGGTATATGAACTTCCACCTAGAGGAACCATTTTCCAAATGAAAGGAAACATTATCAAGAGGGGCAGGAGGAATAGTCAGAGGTATCTTCATACCCTTCATTGTTTTTCTGGAAGCCCCACCAGATGTGGCAACTTCAGGCTCAGCAACCTCAAACTCAGAGTCACTAGAGGGAGGGTCTTTTCTTTTTAAGCTCTTCTTCTTGTGACCACTTTGAGCCACCTTCTTGCTTCCAGCCTTGGGGGGACCATACACAGGCCTCTTCCCAGCCTTTACAGTTTTCTTCTTCCTATCCTTTTCTCCTTCACTGACAACTGCAGCAGTTTTGTCAGCTTTGCTCCTTGTCCTGCGAGCAACACCAATAGTACCAGTTTCTTCCTGAGGTCTTTCTTCAGGCACAACTTCCTCAACAACAATAGTGTCAGCACAGTCTAAAATAGCAGTCTCAGTATCATCTACAACATCTTGAGTCTCAGTCCCTTCATCTTCAGACTCTGAGGACTCACTCTCAGGGACACTCACAGAACCAGAAATATTAGGAACTACCACATCAGGCTCCTCTCGAGCTTGTGACAAAGATGCGGGAGCATCTGTCACAGCATTCTTTGTTGTGGCAGGGGAATCAGCAGGTGTCTCAGACACGGCCGTATCAACATCATTCTTTGCACCAGAATCAGTAGTAACATCTTTTTCGATAGGAGAATTCGAAGAATCACCAACTAATTTTTCATCTACCTTAGGATTATCAGAACCTAGGGTTTCGGGCATGGCTACAGTACTCTCAACAGCGACATTTTCAGATTCAGTGACAGAAGGTTCAGCATGTGGTTCAACAACAGTCGATACAAAAGGGTTGTCCTTAAGGTACAGATCATCCATACTAAGTCCTACTCTTGGAGCAGCAGGAGTGGTAGAAGATTTACCTTTTGATTTTGATCTGGTGTTCACAGCGGTGGAGGAGGCAGCTTTGCTAGATTTGGCAGGTGTCTTCCTTCGTGGTGCAGATGCCCTAGTTCGACGCTTCTTTGTAGGAGCGCTAGGGATAGTGGTGAGGGGTTGCGCATCAGTGATGACGGCTTCAGCAGCTTGATCTTGTGTAGTTGGATGAGAAGACGAATCAGCCATGGTGATGATTTTGAATGTGAAGGTATGAGAAGTGGACGATTTTTGAATGAAGATGTGCGCGGTAAGAGAGGCAATGAGAGGTTGAGAGAAGTTAAGACAAAGATAATGATGATAACGTGCAAGAGTTTTGAAAAAGGCAAGTGTGCAATAACCTCCTTGAGTGACGTGCAATAAGCGGTTGACGAGGGAAAAAATAATAGCTGCACGCCCCTTGCACATTAATTGCTACAATTCTTCAACTAAGCATATCCCCAACTTCCGTCTTAATTTTTCAAATTGATTAGCATCAAGGGCTTTGGTAAAAATATCTGCTAATTGCTCTTCAGTTGAAACATGTTCAAGAGTAACAATTTTGTCTTCAACAAGATCCCTTATAAAATGATGTCTAATGTCAATGTGTTTGGTCCTGCTATGTTGAATAGGATTCTTGGAGATATTAATTGCACTCAGATTGTCACAATATAATGTCATAGCATCTGTCTTGACATTGTATTCACTCAGCATCTGTCTCATCCATAACAATTGTGAACAACTGCTACCAGCTGCTATGTACTCAGCTTCAGCTGTAGACAAGGAAACACAATTTTGCTTCTTACTGAACCATGATATAAGATTGTTACCCAGAAAGAAACATCCACCAGAAGTACTCTTTCTATCATCTGCACTTCCAACCCAGTCAGCATCACAATATCCAAACAACACAGTGCTTTCCCCATGAGAATACAACATACCATAATCACTGGTACCATTCACATACTTCAGAATTCTCTTTACCTGAGTCAGGTGACTTATTTTTGGTTCAGCTTGGTACCTGGCACACACTCCAACTGCAAATGTAATATCTGGCCTACTTGCTGTAAGATATAGAAGACTTCCTATCATACTCCTATACATGCTTTGGTCAACATCCACACCTTTCTCATCCTTTGATAATTTTACATGTGTGGGAGCAGGAGTTCTTTTATGAGCAGCATTTTCCATCCCAAATTTCTTGACTATATTTTTAGCATACTTACTTTGAGAGATAAATATAGTATCTTCCATTTGTTTCACTTGAAGACCAAGAAAGAACTTTAGCTCACCTACAAGACTCATCTCAAATTCAGATTTCATTTGCTGAACAAAATGCTCTATCATCTGGTCAGACATTCCTCCAAAGACTATGTCATCTACATATATTTGAGCAATCATCAACTGTCCATTTTCATCTTTCACAAACAGGGTCTTGTCATTTCCCCCCTTCCTATAGCCATGGTTGATTAGAAACTCAGCAAGTCTCTCATACCAAGCTCTAGGAGCTTGCTTCAGGCCATATAGAGCTTTCTTCAATTTGTACACATGGTTTGGAAAACTAGGATCAATGAAGCCTTTAGGCTGTTCCACATAAACCTCTTCATTTAAGTACCCATTGAGAAAGGCACTCTTGACATCCATCTGATACAACTTGAATTTTAGTATGCATGCAATCCCAAGTAACAATCTAATAGATTCCAACCTAGCTACAGGAGCAAAAGTCTCATCAAAGTCTACACCTTCAATTTGAGAATATCCTTGTGCAACCAGTCTAGCTTTGTTTCTAGTGATAGTACCATTTTCATCAGACTTGTTTTTATAAACCCACTTGGTACCTATAACATTCACATTATCTGGTCTAGGAACTAGGTCCCACACATTACTTCTCTTGAACTGAGTTAACTCTTCTTGCATAGCATTTATCCAGAACTCATCAGTTAGAGCTTCCTTAACATTCTTTGGTTCAAGTTTAGATATAAAGCAAGAATTTGATACCTCATCATAGTTCCTTCTAGTTGTGATCCCTTGGTTAGGATCGCCAATGACTTGATCTATGGGATGATTTTTCTGAACTCTGATAGATGGTCCTTTGTTGGGAGCAGTCTTCTCTGGGCCAGTTACTTCAGAATCTTGCTTATCACTTGCTTCATCTGCTTTCTTTGCTTCCTGTAGGTCAGAAGCTGCGTCAAATGTAGCATTATCTGGCATAGCATTATTTCCTTCATCATCTACAACAACATTTATGGATTCCATCACTGTCTTGGTTCTGGAGTTGTATACTCTATAGGCTCTGCTGTTTGTAGAATAGCCTAGAAAGATTCCCTCTTCACTTTTAGCATCTAAGCATTCACTCTTAGTAAAGTTGACCTTCATTCCTTGATCGCACAGTTGACTAATACTAATTAAGTTTGCAGTTAATCCTTTCACAAGAAGCACCTTATCAAGTTTGGGTAGACCCTCTTCCACAAGATTTCCTACACCCTTTATTTCTCCTTTGGCTCCATCCCCAAAAGTCACAAAGCTTGTAGCATAAGGCTTAACATCAGTCAAGTAATTTTTATCACCAGTCATATGCCTGGAGCATCCACTGTCAAAGTACCAATCATTTCTGGATGACACTCTCAGAGAAGTATGCGCAATTTGAGCAATCTCATCAGCTTCTGGTTCTATTTTTCTAGGATTCATAGTGTTGCTTGTGAAATTATCATTTTTCTGCTTCCACTGCTTCTTGGTGATCTTTACTATGGGATCAGGTCTTGGTGAATAGGTCCTGTCTGGGTAACCATGTAATTTAAAACAGAAAGGTCTGATATGTCCTTTTCTTCCACAGTAATGACATACCCAAGCATAATTCCTTCCTTTTGATCTGGTCCTATATCCTGATGCCTGTTGTCTCACCTGATGCTGGGGCATCTGTCTTGGCATAGTATGATCATGAGTACTAACAGGTGCCACAAACTGTCTCACTGGTAATAGTTTCTGCTGAGGCATAGAACTGTAGTCAAACCCAATACCTTTAGAATCTCCAGGTTTCTGTCCTATTTCCAGAATTTCGTCTAAAGCATCAGTACCTTTGTTCATCATCCGCAGTTGCTTGTTCATATTGCCAATCTTGGAAGTAAGTAAGATAACCTCATCATTGAGGTCTGAGTTTATTTTCAGAAGTTTGTCTTTCTCAACTTGCAGGAGAGCGATGGTCCCTTTTTGTTTTTCTAGAGTTTTACAAACTTCCTCACTTTTGAGATATAGCTCCTTGTAAGAATCAGCCAGTTCATCATATGTTAGCTCTTCATCACTAGATTCATTGTCAGATGTGCACACTCCAGTCAAGGCATTCACATGTTTTGCAGTTTCAGGTTCTTCTTCTGATTCATCCTCATCAGTCCAAGACACAGTCATCACCTTCTTTTGTTTCTTCAGATACGTTGCACACTCAGTTCTGATGTGACCAAAACCTTCGCATTCATGGCATTGCACCCCTTTGCTTTGATTGATTTTGTCATCAGTTCTAGGTTTCCTCTGATTGTTGACATTTTTATAGATGCTGCGACTGTTGTCCGGAGCATTTGTCCTAGGGCGTCTGTCCATCCTCTTCACAACTTTATTAAATTGTTTGCCCAACAACACAATATCTTCAGAGATGCTCTCATCAGTATCTAAATTACTCTCCACATCATCTTCATCAGTGTTGGAGATGAAAGCAATGTTCTTGTCTTTCTTTTCAGATCTTTCATTAACCTTTAATTCAAAAGTTTGGAGAGATCCAATCAACTCATCAACTTTCATATCTCCAATATCTTGGGCCTCCTCGATAGCACATACTTTCATATCAAATTTCTTAGGCAGGGACCTGAGAATTTTGCTTACCAGTTTTTCATCGGATATCTTTTCCCCCAAGGATTCAAAAGTGTTAGCATATTCTAGCACATTCATGTGAAAGTCATGAACACTCTCTCCTTCTTTCATTCTCAAATTCTCAAACTGTGTTGTTAGCAGTTGTAGCCTTGACTTCTTGACCTTTTGAGTACCTTCATGAGCTGTTCTTAGGATATCCCAAGCTTCCTTGGCAATAGTACATTGTTTAATCAACCTGAACATGTTCTTGTCAACACCATTAAACAAAGCATTCAGGGCTTTAGAGTTTCCAATAGCTGCAGTGTCTTCTTCTGTAGACCACTCCTCTTCTGGTTTCAACTCATCAGTATCAACATTATTCGCATCTTTTATTTTAGGAGGGACCCATGCCTTGATCACAGCCTTCCAAGCTCTGCTGTCTAGAGATTTCAAGAAAGCTGTCATGCGTGATTTCCAAATGTCATAGTTTGACCCATCCAACAAGGGTGGTCTGTTCACCAGTCCTCCTTCTTTATCCATTGAGCCAGAAACTTCTTTCCCTGGAGCTCACCCACACAGAACAGGGTGCCTGCTCTGATGCCAATTGAAATTCCTGGCAACCTGACTGAAATATGCTGTGCACAATGTTGGCACAACTGTCCGAGCGCGTGTCTACTCAGAACTACAATTAAAATAGCACAACGTAACAAAGCGCAAATTAAAAGGAACACAGCGGAAATAAAAAGTACACAGAGAGTTTGTTAACCCAGTTCGGAGCAACTCTCCTACTCTGGGGGATACCAATCCAGGAATGATTCCACTATTATAGTTCTAGTGAAAAGACCAACGCAGACACACTACTTGACTTTGCACCTAGACCCTACCAGTGGCAACTCTATCTAGGAACTCCTAGATATGAGACCCCGTCTCAATTCCTACGAACAACACACAC
Organism: Medicago ruthenica; assembly: GCA_018208015.1. NCBI lineage: Eukaryota > Viridiplantae > Streptophyta > Magnoliopsida > Fabales > Fabaceae > Medicago > Medicago ruthenica. Next base: position 94,399,939 of record CM031371.1, on the reverse strand, counting down.
AGTATTGTTATCAAACACACAAAACATAAAACACAACCAAGAGAAACACACGCTAATAACACATACTCACTCCGTACTTAAAAGCTTAGGAGCAGCTTACAAATACAACTCAAAACAAACTCAGTCCATAGCTTGAATCAGGGTGATACAAGCAAGGCTCACAATTAACAAATAAAACCCTAAAAACCTTAAAACACACGCTTTGCTAACACACACGGTTTTTAGTTACCCAACTAGGGTTTGCCTTCATGAATATATAGTACTCAGATACCACGGGTCTGGGCTTCAAAATAGAGCATGGACATTGACCGGTCCAGCTGAAAAACGATCTTCTAGAAATAATAAAAAGCTTCCAAATATAGAACAATATCTTGTGGAACAAATGGCAAGGCAAATAAAACTTCAAACAAATCTTCAATCAGATACACGCGCCTTGATCAGCAAGCTAGAGGAAAATAAATCTTCAAGCAAATCTTTAGAAGATTGCGTATACAAATATAAAGCGCTAGCTGGCGCGAAAACACAACTCACGTAATGCTGTTCCATATGCTACCACATCTGTCCCAGCATCTGGCTAGTAGATGTTTTTGCAAAATGTAGCCAATCTACAAAAACCCTACAATATCTAATCCACGATCTTGAAGTGATGAATTTGAATATTCTCAACCTCACGTTTGTTGAAATCACTACGGTTTCTATTAGCATAGAACTTGCCAACATTGTATGGTTTATATCTTGCAGGATTTTGCTCATTCACTACCTCTTCAGCTGGCTTCACTATAACATGGTGACCTGGGAAAAAGAAGAATGGAATGGAAAACCTTTCTTTCTTTGTGTTTACAACCACCCTGTGCTCCACACTCTCATACTTGTCATTGCTCCATACCTGCAAAAACATCCAATATTGAAATTGAACCAATTGAATGAACAAAACATTATATAACATCAAGGAGTGATGATTCTTTTTAACGTTTTATAATAATTTGCAAATTGTGCTTTATAGTAATTTTAGTGTTTAGTTTATATATGTGACACCGTAAATAGCAATTGTATATTTGTATTTACCATTTTGACACAATAACTTATAAGTCAGTTTTGTGGGATTAAATTAAACGTGACACTCTTCACAAAAAAAAAAAATATCTAACACTTAATATGATATTATTCACGCACTCAAATCAAATATTGTTGGGGGGAGTATAAAAAAATACTCAAACGTCACGTTAGCTGGTGATAAGATCTATTAGAACTTACAAAGTTTAGGTAATATGTAATGTTCATCTAACGAGCCGATTTTGATTATGATGTGTTACGGTAGAGAAATATGACTAGTGTTAGAACAACAAATCCAACTCTAAAGAAAACAGATAAATCACAAAACACAATGATTGATCACAAGTTTAGTGAATGTACGAACATCTCGAACAACAAAGTGAGTATTATAGTTTTTCTGTTATGCAATGCTTAAAGTTGCATAGTACAAGTTGTGTTTAAAAACTACAATTCAAATTACAAGATTTTTTTTGTCTCCTACGCTGCACTCGAATTAGTGAATATGAGCCATACTCAACAGTTAGACGACCGTCTAAAACTTATTTGCAACAAGAAGGGTTAAGTTATTGAACTCGTAATTTCATGTCCTAACTTTATTTTAAATTGCTATATCCTTGCATCCAATAAAAAATACTGCTTTGTATTTGTGATGCTGTTGGAACAACATACCTGAACAATGTCACCCACATTGATGATAAATGCACCAGGAGTAGGTTTAACTGGAATCCAATCACCAACTGATTTTCTCCTAACTTGTAAGCCACCAATATCATCTTGTGCAAGCACAGTCAAAGCACTAGAGTCCTTGTGGCGACCAACACCAAGTGCCAAATCAGGGGAAGGGCATGGAGGATAGTGATTGAGCCTCACTAAGCTTAGTTGGTTCTTGAAGCATTCATGGAATTTGTCACCAGCTAGGCCTAAGCTCAATGAAATCAACTGCAATAACTTGTAAGCTAGCTTTTCAACTTCTCTAGCATACTCCTGCATTGTTTCCCTAAAAAACATATAGTCTTCAATTTAGAGATGTTTTTATGTTACATTTAGTTTGAAGTTATGCAGAGTTTGATTTCATGTAATCATTGTTGAAGTCATCCATATGCATGATCATGTGATCAAAGTAAAACACTTTCACCATAAGACTAAGTATGTACGTCTGTGTTTGGAATTGATGGTGAGTTTGGTGAAATCATGGTCACACCGTGATTTCGTTGAAACTCTGAAGTGTAGTTTTTGTCAAAATTACGGTGGCATGCTGTGATTCTGTTAAATTCACCGTCAATTTAAACATACACTAAATTGCAATAAGAGTTTCACTACTAAAGAGTAATAGTAATAGTAAATCAATTGAATGACTTTATTAAAGAAAACTCGTTCAGCTATTGGGATCAGACTCCTCTAAAGTGACAATTTCTTTTGCAAAGTAAAATAAATAATATCAATCGTTGATAAACAAATCAATGGTTTATATTATATGCACATGCATAATAAATTCTGAATAGTTAAAATATCAACCTTTCATTTTCTTTACTAACTGTTTACTTTAGTGGAGTCAAATCCCGACTATAGGCAACAGTGACAGATTAACTATACCAAAATTCTTTTATTCCTTTAAAGCTCTATTTCTCAACCACTAAAGCATGACATATACTTAATTTGCAAGACATGACTCATTTATTTTATTGAATTAAGATTGTTTTACCGTCAAGAATTCACTTATTTCCAATAACAAATCAAAATCATTCCATATAGCTTACATTTTTAATAAGTCGTTTTCATAAGTTCTCTCAAAAAGTATCACATAAGTAATTATATAAACAGATAAACTCAAATAAGTCAATCTAAACAAGAGTAATTTTATCTATCTAATATTTTTCTAATCATTTGATAAGATTATGATTACCTAAAATGAGGAGGGTATTGTGGCCATTGGTTGGTGAGAGTCCTAAGCTCCAAGTCATCTGGCTCATGAGAAGAAGGGATTTGTGTTGTATTCTCAACAAGATAATCAAAAACCTCTTTCCAATCCCTTATGTTCTTAGTATGCTCAGCATCATGATATCCCATTGCATTAACTGCATCTCTTTTCACTTTCTTCTTCTCCTCAATGCTTTGCTCGAAAAACTTCTTGGCCTCAATCTCAACCTTATTACTAACATCAGATGGAACTCCATGATTGATTACTTGAAAGAATCCCCACTCTTCACATGCCTTGCCAATCTTTGAGATGAGGTTTTCTTGTCCACTTTCTGATAGGTCAATGATTGGAATTTCATCAACTTCTACAAAGGTAGATAATTTAGGACGATGTTCTGTGGCTTGTATGAAAGATGAATCTATGTCTCCCATGTTTTTTTTTTTTTGGTTCCTTGTTTTCTCAGAGAACACTTCCAATAGATGGAATGTTGTATTGTAGATATGTGAAGAACACAGATTTTTCTTAGCTATGTTGTTGTTTCTTGTCACATGTTTATGATCGTAATCATAAAACGAATGTGGACGTTTTTGTAATTCAAGGATGAATGTGGACAAAATATTGTGGGGAAACACATGAATAGGTGACATATGATATGATAAAACTTTCATTTTTGGATAACTTAAAAAAAAGTTGAAGATATAAAAAAATGATAAATAGATATAAAATATATCTATAGTAAATTAAATAATTAAATATTGAATCAATGGTCATCTGAGACCCCCTCAGGAAAAATATATATTGAATCAATGGTCGCCTAAAAAACTATTTTACTTAAATTATATAACTTCAAAATATTTTACAGAATTTTGGTACTAATATTCGTATTTTATTATTTCTTTTTTATTTCATATTAGTGTACATACTTTGAAATGGCCACGTATGTTCATAGCTCAAGTGATTTACACAAGTTTAATCTTGTGGTTTAGGAAAACATCTGTGCGCTTCAACGACTACGGAGTGATGCAAAGGATAAATCTATGGATGAAATTGTTGTAACATCAAATAAAGATGGAGAAGCCGACTTTACTAAATACCATTTCAATAATTATAAAAAAAATTAAATAATAATAAATGAAGAGTTGGTAAGCCACAAGAACTAATTCAATGGTGTTTATTATACATTTCACTCTCTTTCATCCTTCTTGTTTCATTAGATTTTGACAGTGTCCCTGCAATCTTTTCTTTTTTTTTTCATTTTTATTACTTAAATAAATTTTTAGCTTATCAAAAGAAAAGAAAAAATATAATGATCAATGGTTTGAGAAAATCAAGGGATAAAAGGGTCTACATGAATCAAATTAACAGGACAAGTCTGCCCCATTTCAGACACTAGGGAGTGTTAGGCTGAATCATCAATATGAGCTAAAAATTTGCCCCATAATAGTTTAGTGGTATCACTTTTCAAATTATCCTTGACTATTTACAAAATAAAACATTAGTGTTCAAGCAGCATTCATCGAGGTTGAAAGGACGACGTGAGCTAAAAATTGCACCCCATCCTGGATTTTACTTATCGCTGTGATTTGATCTTCTCGAAGGTGTTCAGAGAAAGCACTGGCTTTTTCTTGGACTGATGTCTTGGGAACAACTGTGGGAGACTCAGCAGTAACACCTTTAATGGCAGCTTGATAGGCCTCAGTTACATCAGATATGCCTGATAAATGCATTGAAAATGTCAAACGATAAACGTAACTCAGAAATAGTCTGCGAATATTGTGTTCAGAAGAGTGTATTCATAACTTAGAATTTAGAATTATCTTATGCCACAAACAACTGTGTAAATGTCCGAACAGTTTATGAAACTGACTTATGATGTATCTAGTGTTTTAGCTTTATTTCATTAAGCTCACTACTATAGCTTATAAAAACAACTTACAGTATTTATATTCAAACTAAAATGACATGCAGAAGCATCACTATAGACCCTAAAATTCAAACTATGTTAGCATCTCAGAGCCTACCGATCATAAGCAAAAGAACAAGACTACAAGAGCATGGGAGGACATAAACAGAAACCTATGGAAAAATTAGGACCCACAAAATCGAAAGATAACCACACAAATTACGAAAGACTTGCAGCAATACCCAAAAAAGGTAGGAGTGACATTCCACCAAGTAAACATACGACTTGTAATACCAATACCAAAAAAGGTAATTAAATTGTACTATTTCCTTCCCAGTGAATATTTTAGATTTGAAATTGCATAATCCACATGAGCATTATACAATCCCGGGCAATTTCTAAGGGACTATATCAACATCCTCAAAAGCCCTAATCACAGGGGAAAACAACTTATAGTTTATATGCATAGTAATTTATAATTATACTAGAATTTAAACAAGTGAAAAATGGTACGAAGAAAAATAAATACTCAGGTATAGTGATGTATAATTATACAAAAACGCTTATATGATAAGTGTTGAACCCTAAACCCATAACTGAAGGGAGCTTCTAGGGTGGACCATGGTCTACTAACTACTGTCATCATAACCGTTAAACATTAATTTAATAGTTGGTTTTAGAATATTACAGTTGTTAGTGACTGTTCTATGGTTTGAGTAAAAAAAGTGATTGTTCCATAGTTAACCACATCGACCCATGGTGTAGATGTTTTTAATACATGATTATGATCATAGATGGGAGCAATAGACAGCCAACCTGTAGTAAAACTGTTGGAAACTGCTTCCAAATATCCAATCATTGTCTGGGCGTTTATTCTTATGATCTTAGCTTTTGCAGAAACATCTTCAGGCCACTCTATGTTAGCCTTATCGTCATCAACTTCTTCATCCTCGGTTTTGTTGGCAAGAGAAATGATGGATTTGCCAAAGGTTAGAAGTTGTGAAACTGCGAAACAGCACATTTCAGATAGTCTCTGCAAAGAAAAGCAGACACTACTTTATTCACTTTTACAACAAACCTTGCATGATGATGAAAAGAGAGAGGATATGTTTCATAATTAACAGAAAATAATAAATATAGCCAGAATATTTTCACGTACATGAACTCCCTCAGAATGAAGAGAGTCTAATCTTCCAGTGGTTCTCTGAATTATATCATTAGCAGCTAGGCCAGCCAAGGCATTTGTGAAGCTGAAAAATGAAAATAAGACGCATCACATAATTGGGAAGAGGGCTTTCTTAATCTATAAGGGTAAATGGTGATCACACTTACATAATAACTAGCTGCAGATAGGAACAGGACCACAAAGTTAAGTGGGAAAAGAAAATAATATTTGAGTTAATTGATAAAAACAAACATATTCCTTAGCCATAGACATTACTTAGCTTTCTTTTACTAATCCTATTAATGTAAGCACATTTTGTCTTTTTTTCTAGCATCCAACCCAACATTCAAATTTTCTACATTAAGTAAAAAAAATTAGACCAATAGTTCCACACCCTTGGAGAGAAATTGTGATAATTAGCACAAGCAGAAATCGACCATTTTAACTCAAAACTGTGGCTGCAATAGTGGGCGAATAAAACATTGATAATTACATATGGATGGGATATATTACCCAGCAGCCATTTCAGCAGCCTTGCCAACACTTGAATCATGTAAATTCTTGATCTCATCACCGCTTCCCGCATTTCCTTTCTTTATTGTTTTTCCTTTGTTAGAATCAGCACCAGCATCAATTTCATTACTCAAATCAAAAATTTGTTGGACCTCTTTAAGCTTCCCGTCACATACAGACTTTTGCTCTGCAGATAATTTTGCTTTTCTTCTGTTAAACAACAAGGCATAATGACTAGACAAAGCCTCCAGTTCCTGAGTATTGCATACGAAACATTTTGTTAACACCAAAAATCTAAAATACAGTGTGCAATTGAAACTACAAGGATTTTGGTGGAGAAGAAAATGAGAAAGCAAACTCTGAATAATAATAATAATAATAATAATAATAATAATAATAATAATAATAATAATAATAATGACATGGTACGTAATGATATGACAGCAGGTTTCAATTTTACTATATACTTTTCTATACAACTTCGATTATAAGATTAGTTTACATTTACGTTCATTCCACATAATAAAATTCATCACAACTTTTATACTACTGACTTACTAGCATTTTTTTATATTTTTTGTAGGTAGAAGTGGAGAAATGGAGTAGATGTTAACACTGCTATTGAGTTATATTTTTTTCCAAGATTCAGTTTAATTGTGTAACTTTCTTATGTGTGGTTGGTTATATTTGATACATTTTGTGGCTATTATTGTTCAATCTTTATCATGTTCTGATTTCACTTGAATATTGTAATATTTCAGCTTTTTGCAAACTGTATCTATTTGTAAAATATTTGAAACAAACTTTTTTCCTTGTGCGTTGCACAGATACTCCAACTAGTATAATACAGTTAACCAACACTGGACTCCTAACTCTAATTAAAATATAAAAACAAAGAATGGTATATGAAACCCACTTCCAAGAGATCATTTATGATACTCCAATGGGGGAGAAAGAAAGTTGGAGAGAACAAACTTCTCTTGTTTGGTTTAAAGAGAAATAGCAAAGAGACACAAGAAAAGTGGGACCCACTGCTTTTTGCTTCTTTCGCATGCAAAGAAATGGCAGAGAAAGTGTTGTTTTTTAAATTTTCCTCTTTGTCCTTCATTGGTCGGTGCTAGGCCCACTACCCATTAGTAAATAGGGGCGAAGTAAAATTGGGCATGGTTCTAGGAGACATAGAGAAAAGGATAACTGAATAGACAGTATAGGGGGAGGAATAACTTTAAATTGGTACGAAAGGATATAGAAGTTGGTTTTGGTGGTTGGGGCTGTGCAGAAGAGTGGGGTCTTCTATCAGCAGGTTTATCTTTTACTTCTTAATTTCCAGTATCACCTTGTAAGGAGCTTGCCTCCATTCCATTGTTATTTTATGCTTGTAGACACTGGTTCTTCATTGTAACAGGGACTGTTCGTTCTGCTTGAGAAACAATTCATCCACTATCAATATAATTCTTTATTTATATTAGTGTGGCCCTATTGATCAGCCTATTATTGTGGCGAGTGGCGACCGACATGATACTTATTCCTTGTTATTTTTCAAAAAAAAAATATATATTAATTTGGTGGCTTGATAGATTATGTACTGCAGTCGTATGTTTTAGAGAAATCCACGGTTGTGAAAATGCAAAATTTTCTGCTCTTAGAGAGACAACAGTTGTGTTCTTTTTATGGATATCATTAAAAACAATATTACATTGACAAAATAAAGACAAAAATTAAAAAAATGACATTTTTTAGGCAAAGAGGGACAACAACTGTTTATTTTTTGAGAGAACATTAAAAAGAATATCAAATTAGCAAATAAAGACAAAAATAAAAATAAGGGCTTTTATATCTTTTGAAAAATAATAACATTCTCTCTTCCTACTTTCTACTCAACCAAATAGATAGAGAGGGAGAGAGAAAATACATTTCTCTCTTTTCTTTCTCTCATACCAAAACAATTAGACAAATCAGCTCTATTTCTCAATTCTATCTCTCTTCTCACACTCTTTCTCATCTCTTTCTCTCTTCTCAATTTCTTCTCACAACCAAACATACCCTAACAAATGGTGCTAGATATAATAATGATATTATAAGATATTTTCTATAAATCTGCAAAATAAAGTTACCTCCAGCTGCTCCGGACCTCCATAAATGTAAAAACATCGATCAAATGTCACTTCTTCTGATAATTGATCTCCATCGCTTTGGTCATCACCTTCTTTTCTAGCCTTTTCAATCTCAATTCCAGTTTCACTGATTAATAAGTCCATCGTCTCCTTACCCACGTATTCAAGCACTTGCATTCCCTTTGCAGTAAAAGCTTTTCCAGTCTGTAAAATAATAAATAGAAATAAGCGTGTAAATATGTAACTATTGATAAAAGAAATCCTATTGAGAATGGCATGAGTTTTCCGAACCTCTAATAGGGAAGGGGCATTAGAACCTGGAGTTCCTGGTCCATCATGCTGTACAGATCCTCCAAGGTTTGAAGCTGAATTCTCGAGCCTAACGAAACAAATAAATTATTCGAGTTAATAGCTGTTAGCTAAAAAAAAAAATTAGATGTATGATAGGAAGCTTATGTGTCCTTACATTAATTAGTTAAGTATGCTAATATTAAACCAAGTTCAGTGACTTGTACAGAAAATTAAAGGAACAAAAGGTTTCCATTGCATATTAACAGACACTCAAAACAAATTGCAAGAAAGCACACAAAAGCCATGACTTCGAATAAAAGATAAAAAGCTCTTCTCAGTCAACAGAAGTCAGGTCTATACACTAAATATAAGCAAGAAAGAAAGAAAACAAACAAACACAGTCAAGAGAATACGCTTTAGTAGTCTTATCCTCTGCATTTGTATTCGTCTATTTCTCTTTAATAGAATTACTTCTTTTATGAAATTTATGGAGTGAAGAGTCAATAAGATCATAAGCTTGGTGTTGTTGCGGTAGATGAATAAACATATAAGAAAATATGCAAATAGAAACGGATACAATAGAAAGAATGCAATGATAGCATGTATAAAGGACAAGGTGATTGAGTCTTGCCTAATGTAAAGGGGCCCAATTAATCATCCACTTTGTAACAGTATTAAAAATACTAGTGGGTTACGGGGTTGATTTGATTTTACTAAAGGTGAAGCGCATGTTGGTCCATACTTCATTCCCCTTTAAAAAATTGCACGATATACTAGTTAAAAGATACATAGGTGTGTAATTTCATCAAAAATACCAAGGTATCACCATACTAGTAGTGATCAGCAACTAGACTAACAATGCAATCCCCGTGTAGGTTAATATAAACTAATAATTAATTAAAAAAATTAAAACAATGAATCATACTTGTGAACTAACTCACTGCCACCTCTCCATGCATTTCCTAAAGCACTCCATGCTCCAGAAGCAAAAGTCTCCACAGAATTATCGAAAACCTTCAAACCCTACACACATTACGGAGCTCAAGTATAAGTGATGGATATAGTGCAGACCAGATAACAACAATAAACGCATTTTTCCCACTATGTGGGGTTGTCTAAATGGATCAAACAATAGCATAATGTCCTACCATGATTCATATCCAATGATAAGGTACTATACTACTATAGGCAAACAAAAGGAGTAAAATTTGCATCCATAAATACAAAAATATCTTCCCCCGATACAATTATGCAGCGACATTAAACCATCACTTGTCTTTCTTAAAAAACAATATTGCCTACAATTAGTCAAGACAATCATACCATAAAAACATATTCTAGAAGCTCAATTAAGCACTATTTTCATCATCACCTAGCAGAAAAGATATCAACATAAAAAGATAAAAAAATAAATAGAAAAATTGAATTGTGAACAAGAAATTTGCATATTTGTTATTTCATAGTAAAAACTTAAACCAACATAATATACAGAGAGAAGCTCAGTTGATCTAATTTTGAAATGCAATAAAGATCAAACATCTAAAACAAAAGGAGTATCCTTTGATGCTTGCCTGGCTAAGTAGTGAATCTTCACTAGCTTTCTCCAATTTATCCAGCGCAGATTTTCGCAATGGAGCAGCATCACTCTCATCGTCGCTTTCTTTTTCAGCTTCTTCATCCACTACATCCTCTTTGGAAGACTCTGAATCTTCAGCAACGATTTGCAACTCGGCAATGCTCTTCGATGCTGTCTCCGCGACTGAAGCAGCCTGCATTACGAAAGACACCATTAATTCACAACCAAAAATTCTATATCCTCCTATCAACTATTCCCAATAACCTAAATCCTTCCAAAATTAAATAATTTCTAAGAAATTAACGCCTCTGCCCTTTCATTTAATTTTATTCATTTCAAGAAATAGAGATCTACCAAATCTTAGGAAAACATAGCACCAAGGATTTAAATTGCGGTGAAAGCCACGCAGGCATGAAAAACCCATTGCTCCGGCCTAGATCGCAGTCGTGAATTTTTTTCATAACCCTTTAATAACATTACTCACAACCACATGCTAATTTAGACTCCTACAAATAATAACATTTACATAGTTTCCCTTTACAAAGTCGGTCAATCATATTCGTCAAATCATTTTTTAATATATGATTTTTTTACCGTAACCACCTTTAAATGATTGTGCTGTGCTGACAGTGTAATAATTTTTACACTGCATGAAAATTAATCACTTTCCTTTATCATTAATAAAATCTATATTCTATGAAAAACATCAAATAACAAACACTAACTTACTCCACTATGATCTAAATCAGTAACAAATAAAGAAAGAAAAATATTTGTAATCACATAAATCCCATAACCCTAATTCCATTTTTTAAAAATTAATTAATAAACACAACACAAACACATTTGCAGTACATAATTGAATTAAAACTAATTAAATAATTAAACGGATCAAAACGAATGCATAAAACGGCATCGTATTGTTATGAAACGTACATTGCGAGAGATCTCTTCGGCGGCGACAGCGGCAGCTTTTTGAAGATCGGAGAGAATGGAAGAAAAGCCCCAACCACCCCAATTTGCGGCGGCGGCGACCGGCGATTTATTGTCTTGTGTTGATTGTTGAGAAAGTTGTTCGTCGTCGTTTTTGTTGTTGTTGGAGTGTGTATTGTCGTCCATTTTTTATTGAAGATTTGAATGAGAGTTTTGAGTGTTGTGAAAACATGGAAGTTGGATCGCGTTGATTTTAGTTTTGGAAATGGAAAGAGTGTAACGTAAGTCACGAGTCGACGTCGTTTTGATGTTAATACTTTCTTTTTCTTTTTAAAATTTAGGCAAAATTACACCATCCTCATTTAATATTTAACTGTAACACACACGTACTTTATACTATTTTTTTTTTCTGTTTAGATCCTTTAGTTATTACTTATTGCTAACGCAAAGATGTCTTTCTGCATTTCTACTACGTTTAACTTATTTTTAGATTCCCTCAAAAAAAATCTTATTTTTAAAAGTGTAAAGAAGAGATTTTGTCTTAAAAATAATGCATATTGAAACTTTAAAAAATAATTTTTTTTTATTTAAAATTTACCGGTTATTTTTATTTGTATATCATTAACAATTGTCCTTATTAGCGAGACCTTAGATAGTATAGACGGTATGTTTAAGTGTAAGTTTATTTTATCATATTTGACTATAATTTTATCAGAATACAATCTAACCAAATAAATATTTAATTTTATTGTTCCATTTGTAGTATAATTGTTTGTGTGTTACAGAATTTAAATGGTTTACGGATGGGTAGGAGAAAAACATGCATGTGGACTTGATTTGTGGGATTAGAGGTCGGGACTTTTACGGTAGGACAAATAGTATAAAAAGTTGGGTCAAACAAAGTGGTCAAACATGAGAAAACGTGTTCTGACAATCAACATGATTTTATATCATTTGCTTTTGAAATTTTCGATTTCCTAACACTAGATGTTGTTGACCTTCTACAAACAGTTAAAAATCATGCATAGCAATGTCCTTCCACATTTATGAATGTTGTGTTTACCATTTTCGAAATCCCAGGAATTTTGAAATCCAAGATCAGTGAGAATGCTTGTTCTCTAGTTTTCTTCACTTCGCTCGTTCTCTTCTCGAAATATCTAAATTGAGTTCAATTGTAGCAGATAATAAAGAATCCCAAAGAAACATTTAAGAAACAATTGAACTCAATCAGCACAACCGATTGAGTATAAAATTCCAAGTGATGATATTTATTTGATAATAATTGGTACAGAATACTGAAATCTAGAAATCTATTGTTTCTGTTTCTTTTGGATTTGAGTCCAAAAAAAATGTAATGTTTCTTTGGGATTCTTTATTATCTGCTACATACATTGAGTTCAATTGTTGTGCTGATGTTGTTGTTTGGATGCTTTTGAAGTTTGAATCTTCAATTGCTTTATCTTATTAAATTTGCTTTAGTGTTTTTGAAAAGCTCTTAATATATCTTTTCTTCAGGTTTTGATTCTCGGAGAAACTTGTTGATTTCAATTTTAGCCTTCAATCCATCTAAGGTCAGTGATCTCATCTAATATTTTTTTTTTACAAGTTTGAAGGTTTCAGACTTGTTATAAGATGTCTTTTATTTTTGCCAATGGAATAAACCTTCAAATTCGTACTTAAAATCGAGAGCGATAAGTTTAGGGACTAAATTGATATATTGAGAATAGTTTAAGAAATATTTATTACGTTTATTTATACAGTTTAAGGACGAAATAGGAGAGAAAATGATAATTTAAGGACTGAACTGATGGTTTATTCTTTTGCCAATATAGTTGGTTGAGACTTGTTTCAATGATTTTCCAATAGTTAGGAATTGTGCAACTCTTGTAGAGATGACTTTATTTTTCCTTGCCAATGGCTCAGATTTGTGCAGTACTGCAGTGAACAAATTATGCAGTCTGTGATGTTTTGATATTGTTTCAGATTTGTAAAGATGGCATTACAAGTTTATGGCTAATGTTCAAACTTGTAGAAAAAACATTTTATTTTGTCTCATGATTAGACCAATTTATGTGCTTTGATGCTTAAAAGATTCGATCAATATTACCAATTTTAAAAATGTAAAATCAGTTTCCCTTTCGCTCGCTCTCTTCGAGTTTGTGCTAATCACATTCTAAAGAGAAGCCACATCTGACATTTTACACGTTGTTTAAGCCCTTGAGCTTCAACAGCTTCGCCTTTCAGTAGTGACGGTACATTTGATGTTTGGTTGACTTATATTCTTTGCATGTTCAATCCTATGCTCATAGCAGTAACATCTAGTTGTTTGCTTATTTTCTCTTTGCCTTTGATTCTTTGAGGACTTTATTTGTTGTTTGAGATTTTTGTTGAAGGTTAGAGAAATGAAAAAGATGTAGTTTAATCCATTTTAGCTTAGTTATCAGTTCAAATACATGTTTTTTGGAAAATTTATAGCTAAACCGACCGAGTTTAAAATTTGAAAATTGGTACAAAATAATGAAAGCTAAAACTCCATTGTTTATATTTCTTTTCGATTGTTCATGATCTGCTTTGTAGTGTTGTGTGTGGGTATGTTGTTTGGAAGCTTTTAAAATTTGAATCTTTAATTGCTTTATCTTGTTCAATTTGCTAGTCTTTGTGTGTCTTCAAAAGCACTTAATATTTGTTTTATGCAGGTTTGGATTCTTGAGGAAACTTTTTTCAATTTTGCTTCATATCAGAGGATATCAGTTTTGGCATTCAATCCATCCAAGGTCAGTGACCTCATCTCAAATTTTTACAAGTTTTTTGATTTGATGGTTTCATACTTGCTACAAGATGCCTTTTATTCTTGCCAATAGTTCAGATTTGTTTCATTGATTTTCCAATGGTTCAAAATTGTGCAGCACCTATGTAGAGATACCTTTATTTTGGTTATCAATAATTCAGAATTGTGCAGTTTACACATTATGCAGTCTGTGGTATTTTGATTCTGGTTCAGATTTGTAATGATGGCATTACAAGTTCATGGTTGCTGGTTTAGACTTGTAGATAATGCATTTTATTTTGTTGCATTGCATATAGGAAATATGATCAGAGCAATTTGTATCAATTTATGCGCTTTGATGCTTATAGACTCGATCAATATGCCTTCATACCAAATAGTAGCATTTTTCATCTTTTATACTCTATAATCATATTTAATTGACCTCTTCATTTCTTTTAGAAACTGAAAACAATCTCTACTCGTAATAGATAATCCTCATTTGGTAATTAACTAACTATTCAGTCTAAATGTCAACAACCCTACTTAATTTATAACCAATTATATTGAGGCTACTACTACCCATTCAAAAAAGTAACCTGTTGGTAATAAATAAGTACAGTATTGATATTTGTTGCATATAGTAGTACGCTCATAAATTAAACTCAAGTATGCGTATTAAGCAGCACGGAAATGAAAGGAAGCAAAGAAAAGAAATTCATTAGCTACTAATAGGAACTAAGATATAAAATGTCATTGAAATGAGTCCAATTAGAATTCACGCATATCTGAAGTTCAGCTTTGTGCATATTTTTGGGACTATCGCAAAAATAAAGACAATGATGTTAGTATCCCTCAATTGTTGGAGGAGGAGGCGACCTATATTCAGCTCCAATGTGTGGTGGTAAGATGATGTCATCCCACGTTGGTGGTGGTGGAGAGTTGACCGGTGGAGGAGGAGGAGAGTGTACTGGTGGTGGTGGAGAATGGACTGGTGGTGGTGGAGAATAGACTGGTGGGGGTGGGGGAGGAGAGTGAACTGGTGGTGGTGGAGAGTAGACTGGTGGAGGAGGAGAATGGACTGGTGGGGGTGGTGGAGGGGAGTACACCGGTGGTGGTGGGGAGTGAACTGGTGGAGGAGGTGAGTGGACAGGTGGTGGTGGAGAGTGGACTGGTGGAGGAGGAGAGTGGACTGGTGGTGGGGGTGAGTGAACAGGTGGTGGGGGAGAGTGAACTGGTGGTGGTGGAGGAGGTGAGTGGACAGGTGGTGGTGGAGAATGAACTGGTGGTGGTGGAGAGTGGACAGGTGGTGGAGGAGAGTGAACAGGAGGTGGTGGTGATGACACTGGTGCTCTTGTTGGTGGAATATCCTCGACTGGTGCTCTTGTTGGTGGAATATCCTCAACTGGTGGAAGCGTAGGTGGAATGTCCTCAACTGGTGCCCTTGTTGGTGGAATATCCTCGACTGGTGCTCTTGTTGGTGGAATATCCTCAACTGGTGGAAGTGTAGGTGGAATGTCCTCAACTGGTGCTCTTGTTGGTGGAATATCCTCAACTGGTGGAAGTGTTGGTGGAATGTCCTCAACAGGGGGCAGAACTGGTGGTGGTTGAGCCTTTGGTGTCTCTTGCTTAGGAGCTCCTCCACCACAGTGTTTGCTACAATCCACAGGTTTGGTCAAAACTGGTAAGCATTCCTTTGATGTCTTTTGATTTTTCCTTCCGGGTAAACAGTTATTGGCATCATCAAATGCAACATTAGGATTACTAGAAGGAACACAAGTTTGAGCTTCTCCATTGAAATAATTATCAGAAAATGTGAAGTTATTCAACAAAGGTAGCTGACAAATAGTGTTGGAAACATATCCACTAAGCTTGTTATGTGTAATGTCAATAACCTCAACATTCTTCAATCCTGACAAATTTGGGAGTGTCCCAACAAACCCATTTTGGCTAACATCCAAAACTGTTACATTCCCCAACAAACCAAGCTCTTGTGGAAAACAACCACCAAGACCATTTCCGAATAAAACAATTTCATTCAAGTTCACCATGTTTCCAATTGATTTTGGAATACAACCTGTGAAATGGTTGTTAGCAAAAGTCACTACAGAGGCTTTTGATTTTCCAAGTGTTTCTGGTATACCACATGTGAAACGGTTGTTGTTTAAAAATATTGCATCAAGTTCTTTCTCAAAGAGCTCATGAGGTAAACATCCTTCAAAGTCATTGAATCTAATATCCAAGTACTTTAAATCTGGCCATGTGAGTACCACAGAAGGAAAACCGCCGACGAAATGGTTGTTACTGATATCAAACTCATGCATAAGGGTGAGATTTTTAAGGCTCTCTGGAATAATACCACAGAATCTGTTTGAGTTAACATGGAAAAGAGCAGTATCTTTCAATAGGCCTAACTCTTCTGGAAGGTGACCAGCAATGTCGGCGTGGTTAAGATCGACACCGGCTACAACATTCAATTTAGGATCATCAAGAGCAGGAGCACAAAACACACCAGTGTAAGAACAAACATCATTACCAACCCAATCACCAGTTGTGTTAAAAGGGTCGGAATAAATAGCCTCTTTCCATGCTTGAAATGCAACATAAGCATTTTTTAGCCTCTCATTTGGAAAACTTGTGACACTATCATCATTGTTATTATTATTACCACCATTTCCACTTTCGATTACAGGTGATGGAGCGGGAGAATGATCGATATCAAAATTGAATAATGGCGTTGGTGATAGAGCCGGAGCTTGTGATTGAACCGGAACATCTGGTAATTGAGTCGGAGCTTCTGATTGAGCCGGATCATCTGATACTTGAGCCGGAGTATCATCAAAAGTATATCCAAATTCATATTTTGATGGATCATCAGAGACAACTACTGGAAAATGATGGCCATCAAAAGAAAAAGTTGAAAAAGAAGGAACAAGAAGAGAAAATAAGATAAAGCAACCTAAGGCCTTATTAGAATAACGGTGAGCCATGGCTTCCCACCTTGGTTGGCCCAAGGCTGCATATAACAAAGCTTAAGGAAATGAAGAAAATAAGGGAGTTATATTGAAGAAGATATAGAGGTTAGTTGAATTTGACACCCATTACGGAGTTGTAGAAAATAGAGTTTCTATGTCTAGAATGTTTTTGTTCCGAATGTCATGGGTTCTCTCTAAGATAGACACTAATTTTGGCTTGACACTAATTTTAGTTTTGGCATATTTAGAGAGGATATAGATTGTTAACAACCATGATTTCATAACCTTATAGCCAATTATTGTTTGACTTGGTTGTTCTTTGACAAAATTAGAACTAAATTTCCATTGGTTTCAAATTATATCCCATTTATGTATGTATTATTCATCTCCATGAACTCATCACAATTAACCACAAATGCAGCTAGCTATATATCAGAGAGAGACAAATATAGCTATTATTGAGTATATCATATAAATCGTAAGATTATTATTTACAACAAAAAATAATGATAAGACTATATATATATATATATATATATATATATATATATATATTATTATCGTTATTGGCTTTACCGTCATTTTTATTGTTACTATTATTAGTTGCCCTTAAATAGGACATCCATTAGACATCAATGTCTTACTAATCCTACAAGTGTTACTGTAACAAATCCTCTCAAAAGACCAACTTGGTTTAGAATTTCAACATAGTAATAATTACATTAAAAGAAGATTAAAGCTTTTTAGAACCCTATTTAACTTAACTATTATTACACTGAAGATGGTACGTGTTTACATAGGGACATGATTATTGTAATGCATTCATCATATTCAATTAGTTCATTATTTCTATGTGAATGTAGATTATATACTCTCATCAACTTATCTTAAAGCAATTGAAAATGATAGTGAAGATGGAGAAAAAGCAGATTCAGACCTTTCTAGAAATGTAACCCCGCATAGCAAAAGAAATAATTCTTGCTCTTAAGAGTTATTGTTCTTTCTTTTTTGGAAGTAACTGATTTTATTAATCATAAAGTGGCAATAAATCAAAAGTCACTACAACCGAAATACAACGAGGAGTTTCTTCAATCCAAATAGAATCAGTTAAAGAGGAAAAAGTAAATTTAACCAAGTGAAGTGCAACTTGATTAGCCACCCGACGAACATGGAGAAATTCTAGGTTATTGTAATTTGAAATGAGCTTTTTGCAATCTTCAGCTATCCTCCCCAAGTAAGTGTGCTTAATTTGAGATTCACTAAGGGCTATGACATTTGATGAATCTGATTCTGCAGTTAACTACAAAGCATTATGAAATTCCGGCTCGGACCTTCAAAGAATGTGACAAAATCAAATTTCGATCAAAACCAATTTTACCACAAAACATTGACAGGTGCACCACTGCATATATCAAGTTTTAAAGTTGTAAAAAACATAAATCAACAACGCAAATCTAAACAGAAGCCAAACTAAACTAAAGTCTCTACTTGACTAAGTTGGTACCTCTGCTTCATAGACTAACTTAATTTTCTAGCTTAGCGCATTAACCCCTCAAAATATAAGCCAAACTGAACATTATAACAACGCAATAGGCAATAGCTTTTACCTAAAGAGGTTTAATGCCACCACCTTGACCAAATATTAATGACACAACCTGAACAATACACTATTTTAATAAAATGATAATTATGTATATGCTTGGAGGTTTCCAACTTTCATGGCTATAATCTTTTGAAAGCTACTGCTACACTGTCATTAAGTCACTCTAAGAAGCTTGATTATAAACCTTTTACCCAAGCTAATAAGATTGATGTTCTAAGAAAACATAAAGCTAGATAAAACTAAATGACTCAGTTTTTTACATGCAACAACTGACAGCGACAACATGACTCGTTAATTTTGTCATACATGCATGTATTACAAAATTTATACAGCCAGTTGAGCGGCTAAATGGATTGGGTCGAACCCTTTGATATAACAAGTCTGATTTCATAAATGAGTTAGACATGATCGATCTATTTGCTATCGAACCACTCATAATTAAGTCTGACTCAACCACTAGGCTTTTACTTTTCTCACCCTATCATCTACTTACGCGTCCTATTTTTTTTCTTCGAAAATACCCTCTATTCGGATTCTAAAATCCGAAACAGATTGTTAGGTATTTTCGGATTTTACAATCCAAAAAAATACGAACTACATTTTCTGTGTTGTATTTAATGTCAAAGGTCTCTGCTGACCGTCGTAGAATCCCCGCATAAACTGCAAAGAAATTGCAAGGATTCTATGAACAGTCAGCAGTGACCATGACATCATAAACACTTCTAAAAAACTAAAAAAAGTTTAAGAAAAAGTAAGAAAAGATGGGAAGCGAAGAATGAATGAAATTGTTGAAACATGCAAAGCTATTTATAGCCTTAAACCAATCATGGACTATAACTACAGTCAAATGAAACTTTTTTTATGGTCCAACCGACCAAAAATGCATTAAACACACCACAAACCGTTCAAACATTGGGTGAAACGTCACAGTCCACCTAGTCTGGGAGGTTTCGGATTTTACAATCTGAAACTCTCTACATATTTTCGGATTATACAATCCGAATAGCACCAGACTGTGTTTAAATTTGATTTTTGGCAGGTTTTCATGGCGAATGACATAGGAAAAAATTTAAAAAAAGGTACAAAAATAATTAAACAACTTAAAACAGCACAATAACAGAAGTGATGAATCTTCTGGGAAGGTGTTCGAAGAGATGCTTTTGTACTTGATTCAGCTGGCCTGTCAACTGTCATATTTCGATCAGCAGGTCAACTGGATCAAGTTCACAAGAACCTCTTCGGAATCAGATCTGCAACATAATGGTGAAAGGCAAGGTGTTTCAATAGGATTGTTTTGAGTTAGATCATGTTGTCTTGCCAACTGACATGTTTATATTGTCAAGGCAGCAAGATCTAGCTCATAGCACCATCTTGGTGTTCATATCGTTCGGAAGACTTTTCAAAGTTTTTTGTTGTGTTTTACAACAAATGAACTGAGCACACTTATTATATAGGTTTTTGTGCATCGTGGACCACAGAAACTGTCGATGCAATGTGGACCATACAAAAAACATGTGTTGAACTGGCTTGCACCCTATATATCTTCGTATATTTTCTATCTATGTGTTCATATCTTTTGAAAGAGATTTTTCAGAGTTTAAATGAACATCTTTAGCGTAAAGTTCAGCGGAGAGATTTTTGACAACATGATGAAGATCTTCTAGGAGAAATGAGGTCATAAACTGACCATAGATATATTGATTTTAACAACATAATTCAACAACATAAAACACGTAATAAAACAAAATATAATAGATCACGAATCAGTTAAACTAATGTCTTCGTCTGGTGCGTCCAACAGAGCCCTGATCTCTTCGTAGTTCTTGGGCCGGATCAAACTTTTTTGAATTTATTCAACAGATCTGACCAACGAAGCGTCGAACTCGATCGGTCCTTTAGTACAGTACTGACCAAATATCGAGAACATGGTTTTCACGTCGTCGTCGTTCCTGAGCTTCATCATGTTGAACCGCATAGTTCCAGCTGAGTCTGTCGATGGACGTCGATACTCAACATCATCCACCCTCATTGTGTCTCTATGGTTGAGTTGACGGTTGATTTGATCCAGCTGATCCTTCAACCTGGAGAGCGTGACATCAATGCAAATCCTGAATAGATAGGGTGGTTTTCCCCCGTTATAGTAAACTGCAGCAAGCCTGGTGTTCTTATCAATGACAGAAATTTTCATGGTTTTTTTTGTGTGGTTTACTGCTTATGAAAACAGACACACTTATTTATAGAAGTTTATGGGCGTCGTGGACCACAGAAACTGTCGGTGCAATGTGGACCACACGAAAAAATCTTGTACATAATATTTTCAGATTGTATAATCCAAAATATCCCTCACTCTACAAAGTACGAAGTTTGACTCATTTTCACCCATTATTGAAGCGTTTCAGATTATATTATTGAAGCGTTTCAGATTATATCACTCATTAATTTTGTCATACATGCATGTATTACAAAATTTATACAGCCACTAGAGCGGTTAAATGGGTTTGGTCGAACCCTTTGATATAACAAGTCGGATTTCATAAAGGTTATTACTTTTCTCGCCCTATGTGTTTCTCATGCGCCCTATTTTTTTCAAAAATACCCTTTGTCCGGATTTTAAAATCCGAACTAAATTGTTAGGGATTTCGGGTTATATTTTCCGAACTGAGTTTTGCCAAGATTTCAAAGATTGTGTTTATATTATTTCAATGACATAAGTATAAATGACAAAAATATAAAATAAATGCAAATATAAACAAGATTAAAAGGAAAAAATGATAGAAATAAAATCTCATTTTATTAATATAATAATACATTATATTTACAATAAAATAAAGTTTAAGCTTAAAAAAGGGTCAGTTGGCTAAATATGCCACGCTCATCATGATGGTGAGTGTTGTATGGCTATCAAGACATATGGCTGACATAATTTTTGTGAATCAATAGGGTTGGCTCGTTAAGCCAACCCTCCTTAGAAAAAAAAAAAAAGAAAGCTTAAGCTTAAAGTTTATTACATAACATATTCAAACATAATGCTAAACTATTAAAAACCTAGAGCTAAACCAGTGGTGCAAACTGATGGAGGGGAAGGAGAAAGAGATGGGGGGAGGTGGCTGGGGTAAGGTTTGTTTCCTCTCTATAGCGAAAGAGACCTTGATGGTCAACCTTGCACCCAGACGAACCTCGCACCCAGACTAAATGTGCTTCTTTGCAGCGCGTCACCATCCCCATTGATCGTTCATACAATCCCTGCATTTCCAAAGTAGTCTCTTTTTATGAAAGGCCAACGATGGAAACACATTGTTGTAGAAGGAAGACGAGGAGAATGTGAGAAGATTGTGTGAGAAATGGTGAAGGTTTTAAGGGTATTTATAGGGGGAATTTGTGAAGAATGGGTGCATAGAGTGTAACGTCTCTTAATTATGAATAAAAAACGTGTTCAAAGGGTTTTACCAGCCAATAAAGCTAGTAAAAACCTTTGAAAAACGTGTTTCATGAGTTACTGAACACCGTCCAGAACTCTGACTTGGTCCGGATTATATAATCATGAATGTATTAAAGCTTTCTGGGTCATATAATCCGAAATGCTTCAATACTGGGTGAAAAATGAGAGAAACTTCGTACTTTGTAGGGTGAGGGTGTTTCGGGTTATATATCCGAAAATTGTATGCACATGATTTTTTTTAAGTGGTCCATATTGCACCGACAATTTTTGTGGTCCACGACGCACAGAAACTTCTATAAATAGGTGTCCATGTTTTTATAACCAGTAAACCACACCAAAAAAACCATTGAAATTTCTGTCATTAATCTGAACACCAAGCTAGCTGCAGTTTACTACAATGGGGGAAAACCACCCCATCTGTTTAGGATTTGCACTGATGTCACACTCTCCGGGTTGAAGGATCAGCTAGATCAAATCAACCGTCAACTCAACCACATAGACACAAGGAGGGTGGACGGTGTTTAGTATCGACATCCATTGATCGACTCAGCCGGAACTGTGCGGTTCAGCCAGATGAAGCTCATGAACGACGACGACGTGAGAACCATGTTCTCGATCTTTGGTCAGTGCAGTACTAAAGGACCGTTCGAGTTGGACGCTTCGTCGGTCAGATATGTTGAAGAGATCAGGGCTCTGCTGGATGGACCAGACGAAGACATTAGTTTAGTTGATCTGTGATTTGTTATGTTTTATTTTATTACGTGTTTTATGTTGTTGAATTATGTTGTTAAAATAAATATATTTAAATATATTATGAGGATCCTCATCTTGCTGAGGATCTTCATCATGATGTAAAACAAAGATAGATAGATAGATAGATAGATGCTGAAAATCTTCATCATACTGTCAAATATAGATAGATAGATTTTGAAGATCTTTATCATGTTGTCAAATATTTCTCCGTTGAACTTTACGCTAAAGATAGATTTTGAAGATCTTCATCATATGTTGTCAAACATACCAAGATATATGGTGCAAGTCAGGTTCAGATTATAAAATACGAAAATGTTTATTCAGGTTTCAATTTTATAATCCAAACACCCTCAGACTAGTTGGACGGTGGTGTTTCACCAAAGGCTTGGTCGGTTTGTGGTGTGTTTAATGCATTTTTGGTTGGTTGGATCATGGAAAACGTTTCCTTTGACTGTTATTATGGTCTAGGGCTGATTTAAAACTATAAATAGGCTTGCATCTTCAACACATTCATTCATTCTTCACTTCCCATCTTTTCTTACTTTTTCTTAAACACTTTTTAGTTTTTTAGGAGTGTTGATGGTGTCATGGTCATTACTAATCGTTCATAGAATCCTTGCAATTGGTTTTCAGTTTATGCGGGGATTCTACAACAGTCAGCATAGACCTTTGACATCAAATACAACACAAAAAATGCAGTTCGTAATTTCTCGGAAATTATAACCCAAAATCCCTATCAATCTAGTTCGGATTTTAAAATTTAGACAAAGGGTATTTTTGGAAGAAAAAAAATAGGGCGCGCGAGTATAGCTTAGGGTGGGAAAAGTAAAAGTCTTTCATAAATAAGTTAGACCAGATTGATCTATTTGTTATTGAACCACTCATAATTAAGTCTGACTCAACCACTATGGTCTAATGGGCCACTTTGGCCCATATTTTTTGGTTTATTCATTCATTTCATTGTTTTGGTTTATTCATTCATTTCAATTTTTGCAATTTTCCTTCTAACAATTTTCTATTTCGTGAGAGTATACTCACAAAAAAAACAAATTCATAATTAAAAATATGGGCCAATTAAAGAACAAATTCATAACTTATAATATATAAACTTATTTGTACTTTAAATTAACAAATTATGGGCTAATTAAAGAACAAATTGTTTTTATCTGTCATTTAAATGTGCATAACTTAAACTGTTTTGTCATTTAAAGAACAAATATGAGCCAATTAAAGAACAACTTCATGACTCATAATTTAAAGAACATTTTCTATGTAATTTTTTTTAATGCTAAATGCCAATTAAAGAACAAATTCCTAATTTATAATCAATAAACTTCAAATTTTTAAAACCTTTAACTTTTGTTAAAAATATGTTTAAGCTAAACATATCTCATTTTTATTAAATTCACATATTTAAATATATTTTTATTAATATTTTCAAATTATATAATTTTTTTACTAATTTATTTGATTTTCAAATATCAGATGGATATGCTTGTATGGGGTTAGTCAGAAGCCCAAATGGTCAGTCTGATCTGACTCAAATTTTATCGGGGCTAATTGGATTGGTGCGAACCAACTCATACTAAATCATGTGTCAATGGATTGCCCATCGTATCCAACCCTTTTGGTAAGTCGGTGTATACAAATTATATTTAAAACATATTCATACGACTATCCCCAATGGTGAGGTTTTAACCATTTAAGACCCGGTATCTAATAGATACCTCCATTGAGGAGAAATTTTTTGGGGGTCTTATAGGACTCCAGGTCTCACTTAAGCATCTCATTCTTAAGTGGACCCCACAGTACTTTTCTTTAAATTAATTATTTTGCAATGTTTGTTTGGCATGTTTTGTTTATTGGTGGGACCCATTTAAAACTTTTATTAGAGGTGCTGCATTGTAGTGATTGAGTGCTTATTAGGTACTCTTGTTCTGGAGCAAGCAAATGCATTAGGCCCATTTACTTAGGTCCAATACAAACTGACCCAGATCCAACATCTGGTAAATTACTCACAACACACATCCTCTCCGCGAGGGGGGTGCTCGGAGCAAACGGAGACTGATTCAAACAATCAGTAATGTCTCCTTCCACGTTCCCGCGAATCTCTCCTCGGCAGTTACGATTCCTACGAATCCGTAACCGCCGAGCCACACATGTGTCGTACAACGGCTCCTGCACCACTCACCTCTATAAAAAGGGGACTCTCAGTAGTCCCCAAAGTTAGACTCTTCTCATTCTCTAATCCCCCTCTTCAACTCAATACTGACTTGAGCGTCTGAGTGTCTGCAGGTACACACTCCCGTCGTTGCAGTCAACACTAAACACTCATTACCATCTTACTCAAAACTGCACCGGTGGTCCATTTCTGATCAGGTAAGATCAACTCTTATTAAAAAAAATTATAAATGAGTGATATGTCCACGTGGGACCCATTTAAATACTCAAAATTGAAAGTCATATTTAAAAAGCTAAATCAGATATCAAACTCACAAGACTTTTATATCATAGCTCGATGACTTTAAACTATTCAAACCAACATAAAACCACAATCAAATCGCTCAAATAACTTAACTTTAACCATAGTTCGGTTTGACTTGGTTTGGTTTGTTTTAAGACACTAATTCATTTGCCTAGTAAGATTTGTCTTAGGTGGACAAAACAGAAACCGAACAAGAGAGAGAGAGAGAGCGAGGTTACCGCTATGCTATCTTTGAATGTTTCAAACACTTTGCTTTCAGTTACAGAACAAGGTAGAAGAAGATGGTGAAGAAGAAGAAGATGGGTCCTCTTACAATGGATATCATCTTTGATCTCATTGAAGAAGCTAAGCTTCGTTTTCTATGGTGGTCTCTTTGTATATTCGCCATTTCCTATTTCTTAACACGTACGTCATTTCAATTCTATTTCATTCACGTTGTATATTGTTCAATCTCATGTTTTTAAGGATTGGTTTTGTTGCATTTGCTTTTTTCTATCTGGGTTTTGCTTTAACAGTGTAAAGTTTGAATCTTTGATAGGCATTTGCTGTTTTGGTATATGGGTTTTGCTTTAACAGGGCAAGTTTTGAGTCTTTGATTGATAATTGCAATTTTCCTTGCTGGGTTTTGGTTTATGAATGCAAATTTTGAATATTTGATAGATGAAGTAATGGGACAAACATGGACACGAGATGCAACATTGACATGCCCGTAATAATTTGAGAAAATAGAAGTGATTGATTGTAATTTGTAAGTGCATGTGTTAGTGTTGCACACCGACACGTGTCAAACACACTTTCAATGTGTGTAATGTCGGTGTCATTGTTGATGTGTCAAGTGTGAGTTAGAAGTCTCACATTTGATGAAAAAGTTGATGTTGAACAACATATAAGTGAGATGTAACACTTTAAGGTTTTGGGTAAAGATGTGGTGTTCAAACCAACTTGTGTAATAGCTCTTGGCTCAATGTGTTGATCCACCCCAGTGTAGACTCCCCTGGAAGTCCCAACATTGTCAGACCCTGACATGTGTCAGACATGCCTTTAATATGAACTGTCGGTGTTACATCATAGTATTTGATTGGTATCTACTATTTTGCTATCTAGGTTATGCTTTTTAAATTGCATAGTGTATTATTTGTTTA
Organism: Medicago ruthenica; assembly: GCA_018208015.1. NCBI lineage: Eukaryota > Viridiplantae > Streptophyta > Magnoliopsida > Fabales > Fabaceae > Medicago > Medicago ruthenica. The sequence continues at coordinate 94,373,312 of CM031371.1, read as the reverse complement.
TATTTTCTTTGTTATTTATTATAGATACAAGTAAATCAATGTGGATGAATATACCAATGTCCATTCTTTTTTTTACTGGTCTGAAGATTCTTGTGAACAAAGTGGAGTTTCGTTGGAAGGTTCAGCCACCTAAATCACAAACTTACCTATCTCATTTGGAGAAAAAGCAGTTGCCACTAGATGAAGAACGCCCCTCTACTTCACCTCCCCCTCCCAAATGGAAGAAGAAGATTGATTCTCCTGTGGTGGAGGCTGCTTTGAACGATTTCATCGATTTGATATTGAAGGATTTCGTGATAAATATGTGGTATGCAGACATTACTCAAGATGGGGAATTTCCTGAGCAAATACGTGACTTAATCATGGACGCTCTTGCTGAAGTCTCGGTGAGGGTTAAAGAGATAAACATTGTTGACTTGCTCACAGGGTATATTGTTTTTCTTGCTTTTATGAAGAAAGGGGTTTAGGGAGTTATTGACTTGCTACTTTGATAATGAATTGATTGATACTACACTCGTCCCTAAATATAGGACCCTCTTAGATTTTTACTTGTCCCGTTTGAAATTTTCAATCGCATTAATTATTTCTTTACCTATGCACCCCTAATTATGTTACATCTTTTTCTTCAACCTGTAATAAATATTAAAATGGAAACATAAACGAATTCTCTCTATTGAAGGATAACTTTTTAAAATAACATCAATTGTCAACAAATTTAATACTGCTAAAACATTCTTAATTCTCATGATTTAGTCAACAAAATCTTATATTAAAAGATGAAGAGAGTACTGGATAAAATTAAAAAAAGCCACTGAATGTGTTATGTCTCACTTGCATTGCAGTGGTATAGTTGATTTAATCAGTGATCATATAGACCTCTTCAGAAGAAATCTAGCTGCCATAGGTAGGGATGTTATGTTAACATTGTCTTCTGAGGAAAGAGATGAAAGATTGAAATTCCATCTGTTGAACTCCAAGGAGCTTCACCCAGCACTAATATCTCCAGAGAGTGAGTACAAGGTGTGAGTGGAGTGTCCAAATGTTATCTCTGTTTAGCTTTTGAGGAATTTATACATCTCATACCTTACCTACTGATTTAACTTTCTTCATTAGGTTCTTCAGCGGCTAATGAGTGGAGTATTAGCTACGGTACTAAGAAAACCAGAAGCTCAAGTTCCAGTCGTTCGATCAATAGCTCGGGAAATTCTAACTTGTTTGATATTGCAGCCTATAATGAATTTGGCATGTCCTGCGTAAGTTGCTAAATATTTTATCTTATATTTCATTTATTGAACCTTTATTGTTGGGAGAATATGATTCAGTTTAGTAAATAACCTAACAGGTGACAAGCATAGAAAGTATCCAATAACATAAAACCTATGCGATGATAAAATATACATCGATCAAAGCATGGTTGTCAAAATTGGGATCCCACTAAAGATCGTTGAGGTATAATCATTAAAGTAAAAGTTAAAAAATGACATTGCATAATATAATGAAGTGATAAGTTGTTGGCCTTATGACTTATTAACTACTTTGGAGAGTTTTCTTTGATGAAGATTATGTTTCCCCTTAATATTTTTGGTTGTCTGAGAGGCTGGAAGGTACGAGAAATCATATGCATTTACCACCTGTTTCCATTCTCAAGCTGGCTAATTTGAAGTTAATATAGTTCCAAGCTTAAAATATCTTATCTATGGATCCAAGAAATAAAAGTTTAGCATAGTATCTAATCTAATTGATACAAGAAACTGGATTTTCTTCTTGATTCCTTAAGTAAACCTATCCATGTTGGTCATATCCAACCGAGAATGTTATAGAGTTTTAACTATATATACAATACTGCAATTTCCATTTATATAAACATATTTTTCTTTATGAACAGGTATATCAATGAGCTGATTGAGTCTCTTCTACTTGTCCTTAATGACGGGGATATAAATTGGATGGGCGGTGGTGATCATAGTTCAAATGCTACCAGTACCACTCATAATCACGATAATCACACAGCCACTGCTGATTGGGCACAAATGCTGGACGCTGCAACTCAGAGAAGAACTGAAGTTCTTATGCCTGAGAATCTTGAGAACATGTGGGCAAGAGGAAGGAATTACGGAAGGGAAACCCGTAAAAATGCCAAATCCGGCTCTCCTGCAAAACATTCTTCTGCAGACCATTCACTCTTTGAGAGACATTTCGCTCATGAAACATCAGCGAGTAAACCTGGTGGAACACATGCTTATCCATTGCATAGCGTGGGTTCAGATCCCATACTATATGATGGAAGCACAACTATGTCTGAGTCGTCAATGGATCATGACAAGAGTTTATCTTTTGAATCAGATCGTCAAGTTGACGAAGTGAGTGACATCAAGGATCTTGGTTCTAATAAGCATAAACTTCCACTCAGGAGAACCGGATCCGGAAGTTCTTCTCTCTTGGGAGCCCATCCTCATAAAGGAGGGTTCAATGCTGAGTTCCACGCCCCTGAATTTAAGAAGCATGAAGGATTCTGGGGAAAGAGTAGTTTTGACATGGTTACCAGGAGAGAGGGACAGGGTGTTCCAAAGATTCGGTGCAGGGTATGCACTCTTGACTATAAAAGTTGTGAGTTCTGAAATTTAGAAAAACCTTAAAAAAAACTACAATAAAGCTCATTGGTTTTCAAGTTTTTGTTAGTTTTCGTCCATATAATTGGGACCAGAGGGAGTATACTATTCTAAATTTATAAGTTGTAAATTGATTTATGAAATATGAATAAGAATGGAATCAAGTCTGATAGATGGAAAAATTTTCTGCGAACACTTGCGTTTAACTAATTTGATTGTTTTTTATTGTCTAATTGTGCACTTCAGGTGATGGGAGCGTATTTTGAGAAACTTGGATCCACTTCTTTTGCTGTATATTCAATTGCAGTGACTGATGGACAAGAAAAAACTTGGTTTGTAAAACGAAGGTATAAGGTTTGCTTGTTCAAATCTTTAGGCTCTAACAGTACAACAACATTTTTTATCACTTAAACATTTTATATCGTACCATTCTCTTTCCCGTATTTTTTAGTTGAAAATCATTCTTGATAGAGAATAAATATGACAGAAGTTCACCATTGTTTTGATTGATATTTATATGTGTGCTTTCGCATCACTGAATTTTCATTTTATGATATATTCAGATACAGGAACTTTGAACGATTGCATCGACATCTAAAACATATTCCCAATTACACATTACATTTGCCTCCCAAAAGGATATTTTCCTCAAGCACAGAGGATGCCTTTGTACATCAGCGTTGCATTCAACTTGATAAATATCTCCATGTATGCTCAATCATTCTACGACTCTTGAAAGAAATATTTCCTGCCGTAACTTTTTAATTGATATATCATTGCTCAATTACACTGTCTTTTTCAGGATCTCTTGTCGATAGCTAATGTTGCTGAACAACACGAAGTATGGGACTTCTTAAGTGTGTCCTCAAAGGTTTGCATCTGCTTGGTATTTCTTATCACAACATCATTTGAGTGACCATAATAGGTAGGAAGAGTGACAATCTAACAAACTTTTCCTCTGTTTTCCTCCTGAAGAATTACTCTTTTGGGAAACCTTCTTCAATGATGAGGACCCTGGCAGGTAAATAAAAGGTTTTAACATTTTGGATTTTAATCATACTTTCAGTTTAAGTCTCAGGTTATACATATTCTATTTCTGTGCATGGTGACACAAGCAGAGCGAAATAAAAGGAATAGGGTCTATGTTTGGCGAAATAAAGGCAGTTCAAATTAGTTTGTTATTAAAAGGAGAATGGATATTTCTGTTCGTTTGTTTTGAGGGGAGCAGGGGGGTATTGGAAATGGTTAGGCATCGCTTAGTCAAATTGGAAGTGGAGAGTTCAGGTCTCTTGAATAGCTGATATTATTTTCAATTCAATAGTGAATTCTTATTGTCCTGTTGTTGGAAGTTCCACCTTCATTCAGGTCCGCCCCTAGCCGCCTAATTGTGGCATTGGATTGCCTTTGTTGCAGCCTCCACACCTTCATTGTGTTGGGTGTGAAGGGGTTGATTTAGTCCCATGTTGCCATAGAGATATGGCCTATGTAGTGCTTATAGAGATTGGGCAGACTTCACCTTACAAACTGTTTTTGTAAGGTTGGGTTAGGCCCAACCTAAAATTCTAAGACCTTTCAGCTTTTCCGGTCCGGTATATCAGATAAAAGTGTTTGTCTTTACCATGTTAGTGTGCTTTTCATTGTTGTGTGGGCTGATTGGGCAGGATAGGCAGCTGGTATAATGTATTAGCTTTTAGAAACTGAAAAAACCTTTCACTTGATGCTGAATATAGGATCATTTCTCTTTAATATCTGGTGGTTTCAGATTGGAAGCCAGGTTGTTTTATAGGAAGTTCTTCCAATGAATTATTTATCTGCAAATCAATCTAAACTCATTCTAAATAAATAGGGAAACTGGAAAACAAATCATAATATCTAGATAATATGAAAAACTAATTCTAAGAGATAATCTCAGATAATCTAAAATTATAAATTAATCTTACGAGATAAACTAAGATACTACAATGTAATGTAAAGATAGTATAAGGTACTATATTTTCTAATATTCTAACACTTATTTCGGTGTATTCAAATGTAGGAGCTACACCCTATTGTTTCTTATTTGCAAAATTCAGCTCCTATCATAATGCTCAATTTTTTATACTGGCAGTCAATGTAGATGATGCCGTGGATGATATTGTACGGCAGTTTAAAGGTGTTTCAGATGATTTAAAGCGAAAAGTTGTCACTGCATCATCATCCCCTACCGCTGAAGGTTCTTCTACATCTTTCACTTGGAACATGGATGAAACAGATAGAAGTTGTCCGAGGAAAAATGCTGCAGAGAGTGCGCTGAGCTCTGATAACGAGGAAGGTGAAAAAGAAGGCAATTATGGCCATGAGAATATAGCTAGAGAAGTAGCAGAAGATAGTTTGTGCCTCAAAAACAATGAATCGAGCTCAAAGGATTATTCACAACGGGTATTAAACCATGGTAATGAGTCTAGTAACTTGGATTTTGATAGAAAACATGATGTTGTGATGGAAGCAAAGGTTGGCAAGGATATTCCAGCTACAAATGGAACTCTGAGTCACGATAATCCGGACGATCCAATTGGAGTGCCGCCTGAGGTCTGTGTAGTCATTTCGGTTTGAATTGTTTTTTTTTATTCAGGCCACTTTTAAAGCACAATAGCTTTGCTTTAACACTAGAGGCTTAATTAGATAACTTACAAACTATTAAGGACGATTACAAACTTTAAAAACATAGTTACCCACATGAACATTTACAAAAGTGTTAGGGACTTGAGGATCAATTTAACTTTCTTTTTACTTTCAAAAACAATTCAGTAATACTCATGTTTTTAACCATTTTGCAGTGGACCCCACCTAATGTGACTGTCCCTATTCTGAATTTGGTTGACAACATCTTTCAGCTTAATAAAAGAGGCTGGCTAAGGTATATTACTCTTTCTGATTTTTCTTCTGTATTTCCAATTCAGTAAAAGCTATTAAATAATGTCTTTATATTTTCTAGAAATTTTAATCTTATGCCAATTTACATATGCTTCTTTTGGTGTTGTTTAATGTATTTTTTCTAATCTTATGCCAACTTACATATGCTTAGAGACAACTGATTTCTTCACTTTCACCTAACAGCATAAGATTTCAGGGTGCTCCATTCTTGACATTATACAAATTATGAAAACTGAAAACGTAATGGTGAATTGATTTGCCGCTCAGTCCTTACTTCCTCTCAATATTAATTAAAATTTTAACAAGAAATAATCAAATTTCAATCTTTTGTAACTTTCATGAAATTTGGTACTTTTGGAATAAATGGATTTGATTGAGCAAGTGTGATGATCCTATTTTATTTTTTTAATATACAAGATGTAGAAGTTGCTAATGCTAGTTCATTTTTGTTCATGCAGAAGACAGGTCTTTTGGATATCAAAACAGATACTACAGTTAGTGATGGAAGATGCAATTGATGATATACTCCTGAGTGAGATTCATTGGCTCCGGAGAGAGGAAACCATCACGCAAGGAATTCGGTGGGTCCAAGATGTAAGGTTTAAGCCAAAATTTCACCGGAATATTGTTTGCCAACTCAGAATGAAATTTTTCATGCAAATTAGGAATATGACACACTGTGTTTAACTGGCTGTCAATGTCTACCATTTTTTATACACACTATTCTTAATAAAGTTAACCTAGGTCTCACTTTTGTACCGTAGTATTCTCAAAATGTTATTGAATGTTGTTGCTTTAAACTTCATTTGATTTGGTATTTTGTCATTATCTTATTTTAATATATTTTATGAATCAGCCAAAGTTGTTTGTTAGTTCACTTCTAATCAGATTGCCATTATTTGTTTCACATGAAATAAACTACCTGCTTATTTGGCTTGTAACTGCTTGGTATTTTTTTCATTGTTGGATTGAGCTCGTAAATGCTTGATTGTTGGGACTCTGGCTTGTTTTAAGTTTTTAAAATATTTTGCCCGCATTAAAAATAAATTTACATGTCTTATGTATATTTTGTGTTTCTTATTGCATCCAAAAAAGACCAGTTTGCATTTTGCTGTTTGGTAATGACAAGTCACAATTTGCAGTTGATGGGGGTAAAGTCCTGCCCAAAATGTCTTCACTTGAGTTAAAAATTACATCTTTACAACTAACAAAAAACAAAAATTATAAAATAATTGCCAATGGCATATCCTAATGCTTCATGTTGTCTACTTATTCTTGCAGATCCTCTGGCCAGGTGGCACCTTTTTCTTAAGAATTCAAACCCCTCAGGTGTTTATTGGTGGTGGTGTAACTGATCAAAAGCCTTTACAAACCATAAGTGAATCTGGTGAAAGGAACAGCCACAAATCACAATTATGCTGTTTCGAGGAACAACTAGAAGCTGCTCGTAGAGCAAGTGATGTGAAGAAACTACTCTTTGGTTAGTTCTATTTTTGTACAGTTTGTATTGGATATTCTTCACTTTTGGAATTTAATTTTCTTTTTTCAATCTTAGAATTTGAACTTAGGCTTGACCCAACCTCAGAAGCTTGTTCAGGCACTGAATGTTGTTCCCCACTTATAATTATCCAATGTAGGACTCAACACTCCCACTCATTCCTAGAATTGGATTTCTGGGCATGTAATTCGCACTTGCTCAACATCTGCAGATGGCCCAGGGATTCTAGGATAGGCTCAAATACCACCTTAGAAGGTTGGCCTAGGGTTGAACTCAACTCCACAAAATCGGCTTGCTAGATGATGACTATTTTGTGAGGACTACATGGGTCGTATCTACAGTTGATGTGAGACTCTCAACACACCCTGTTGTGCTAAGGTCTGAACATCTAAAGCGTGGATTAATGTGGGTGGAATAACAAGGATCTCAACACCCCCTCACTCTCAAGACTGAACATCTAGAGCGTGGAAAAACGCAAGTGGAATAACAAATATCTTGGCATAGTAACAGATATAGAATAGGCTTATGTATCATCTTAGGTTTTGGGTCAAGAGTTGGTGGCAGTCTATTTTTGTGGTCTCTCACTTCATCCCATTGATTAGTAGAGCTGCTCCCTGTCTACTCTTTCTGGCTCCCTCTTGTCGCCCATCTCTTTTTTTGGTGGTGTCTCTTGTCGCCCATCTCTTATAAATGGTATTAGAGTCGATGATTATGGTGCGATGCAAATTAGTGGGTGGTGGGATTATGTTTGAGTGTGCTCCACCTATTTGTTGACAATCCCATAAACTCGACAAGACTTCCACTTGAGGGGGGGCATAGCAACGTAGAGTCCCACACTTAAGGGGTTGATTGTTGTAAATATGCAAGTATGAAGTTGTGGAAGTCTCACATTGGTTGATGATAGGTTAAGTAAAGACAATATAGGTGTGGAAGCGCTTGTTAGCATTGCCTTAAGACTTTGGATCAAGACGTGGTGTCGGTCCATTTGCGTGCTATCTCACTTCTGACCATTGATTAAAGCTCATCTTTGTTTACTCTTTCAGGATCCCTCTCGTCGCCCATCTCTTTCAAGGGTTTTAGGATTGTACCCCAAAAGCTAGCTCTTGGGGTTAGGATTGTACCCTACTAATAACCATTGTTCGGGCCATATCATTATTTAATGTGTGACTTTCAGCATTCTATGTCTTGATCTTCTTCCAAGATTAATGCTTACATCACGTTTATCTTTCACCCATTTTCCCAGACACATATAGGTTTTTACTTCTTGTAAACCTCCCATGTGTTTTGGCAATTATGCAATATAATTATCAGTGATAAAAATGAATAAATCCCTATTATCCTAGAAACTTCAATGCCTGTTGTGCAAATTTAACAGTACCCAACATTTCCATGTAGTATCGAAATGACACGAGAGTAATTTATTTTATTGAGTGCTTCAACCCATTAACATAAATGACTATACCATAGAGTGCATGATTGCAAACTTGAAGGAGTACTTGGTCATAGTAAGGATGCATATACATTACCCGCTGTAGTATTGGTGCATCAGGGAACTATTTATTCAAAATGTTGCTATCCTTTTCTTTTTCAGTTTTCATTTTAAAGTTTGATGACTTCTGTATTTAGCCTTCTGTTGCTGCTTTAATTTCTTTCTATACTATGGTTTTTCAGTTAGTCTCTTTATTAAATTTTGGGGTCATAAATTCTTGTGAATTTCAATGTAAATTTCAAAAATTAATAAAGGAGTGTTGTTGGTTGCATTGTATAATAAATAACTACCCGTAGGAAATTCACATCAATCCTAAAAGTGGAGAATGTGTTATTCAAAGACTCTTTAAAAGGCTTGAAAGTATGAGACATTTAATGTTGGTTATCCACTGTATGGTCAGTGAAGAATAGAAGCACCCAAATCTAAGAGAAGTGAGTGAGTGTAATTCTTGAGCAAGTTATTCAAGTCTATAGGGTGATATACACATCGGGCATACTTTTCCCAAAAATCTTGCAATTTTGTTTAGGATAGCTTCTTGTGAACTTGATGGCATTCGCTGAAAGAATGTTATGGTATTTTCATGTTATTTGTGTGATCTTTATAACCTTGTGAAAGTTGATGTGAATAGCTTATGAAGTTCGAGGATTGGACATATAAAGTTTTCTCCATTTTTGTCAGATGGAGCTCCAGCAGCCTTAGTTAGTTTAGTCGGGCAGAAGCAGTACAGACGTTGTGCCAGTGATATATATTTCTTTAGTCAGGTTAAATTTCTTTCTCGTTGATTTGAGTTAAATACACTTTGATTCCTATAAAATCGTCACAGTTCAACTTTAGTTTGTTTTTATTCATTTTTAGTTCCGATATCTAACAAAAACTGCGTTTTTAATCCCTCAAGGACTAAAAACACACTTTAGTTCCGTATGGACTAATGCTAAAGATTTGTAAATGAACAACGCTGATACTATTTTATGTGATTGCAGTCTTCTGTATGTGTGAAGCAACTTGCTTATGCAATCCTTGAACTTCTCCTTATATCGGTCTTCCCAGAATTGCGTAATGTCGTCATGAGTGTTCATGAGAATATGCGTGTTCACCAACCTGTATAGACTATGGTTTTCCTTCTCAGCTGCTTGGAGTGGCCTGCTTATGTTCCTAACTAGAGCTCATTTTATGAGAAAAACAAAAAAGAAGAAACATGATTGATGGTTTTTTCTCCACTACGGAGAGAATATTTTTGTAAACTTAGAGATTGTGTACATAAAGATAAAGATTCATTTTGTATTGTGTGGCAGACTGGTGAAATGCATCTAGTGAATATTTTGATTTCTTTCTCTTTCTCGCCTTCTATCAATTTATTTACATATTTATTCATGAGCAAAAATATTACTTACAGTTAACTTCAAGTTCTCTTCAATTCATCATTGGTATGCTTGGTAAAAATCCAGATATGAAAAAAAGGATCTCAGTCCCTAACAAAAGAAACCGTTCTCTTCAAAATCCAAAATTGGTTCTCTGTGATTGTGTTTCAAAAGACTTTTGAGATTTTGAATTGTGTGTTGCCTCCATACATTTTTTTCCACATTTGGTTCCTATCATATATCTTTTTTAAGGAAGAATCCCAAATGTTCATGTTTTCAATGATGTTTTGGAGATTGTCTTACAAATCAAAGTTAACATAAAATAGTGTGTGAAGAAAAGCTCAGATATTTGTGTGGAAAACTTAAAAGTTCCTGACCTTACAAAAAAAGTCTGATAATGAGCTGGGATACACATTTATCATCATAGCCATAGCCATAGCCACTGTAAAAAAAGCCAAAAAATCATGAATCAGTGAATTTGTTTAACCAGGAAAACACAGCTGAGAAGAACAGAGAAGACACAAAAATCTCTCTCAGCTGTGATTTTCTTGATTAAAAATATGCAATGGATCAAAGAGAAACTAAAAAAGAATAGGAAAATGTTAACGAGTGCCCCCGGGGCACTCTTTAAGCACCAAAAGTGGTAAATTTTTATAAAAGTTTGTGCATTTAGTGCATTGGAAATTGAAGTTTTTAATTTTTTTTAAAGAATAATTTCTTTATTAGGGATGCTTAAAGAGTGCCCCGGGCACTCGTTAACGAGACCCAAAAGAATAAAGGAAACGTATGAAAAGTGAACCATAATACATGTCAATCACTCACAAGTATCAAACATTCAACCTCGTCACTACTCCTCTCCGTTATAGTTACCTCCGGTTCCGAAATAACATTCAAATAACAAAAATAAACCATAATAATTCAGAACCATCCTTCTATAATGCATATAATACGAATTAATTATTTGGTTCATGTGTACAAACTTGCAACAAATAATGAAAGATAAAATTTAAAAAGAATACAAAAATTGTAAAATGAAAGAAAAATAAAATAAACAAAGAGCCAATGGTCTTTAATTTTTTATTTTTAACCAACATATTTTTTTGCTGGATCAAAAGCTTGTTGCACGAATTAATTATTTGGTTCATATGGTAGATCCTCATATTAATTTTTTTCATATTTTCTTAAGTTTTTAGTTTACTTATATAAGAAAAATAACAATAACCACATTCAGCTAAGGTCAGAAGTTCTTTCTTTATGTCTCTTTTACATTTGCAGTTTCTGTGCAATCAACAACACAGTGCTGGCGTGTTGAGAAAGAAGAAAGAGGGTGTAGCAGGGCTATTTTTTTCTTGTTAATAAATAGTAAAAAAAACATTTATTTCAAGCTTTAAATTAGATCTTTTTGTTTTGATTTAATAATTTCAGTAAATTTTTAGTATTTATTTATGTGCATCATGTTCCTCTTTTTTATGTTATTTTATTATGTAATAAACATATAAAACAAATAAATAAAATCTGGTCATTTATCATCTCTGATGCTTGCAAGAATCTGCCAATTTTCATATTTCTTTTTGGAAATGTTAATGAATACACTCAGAATACTCTTTTGAGATTAAAGTGTTTTTTACTAAAGGAAGGAAAATGATAACCAATGTCTCTGAAGAAATTGGTTAAAGAATTAAATATAGTAGTATTTGTATTGGAAGTTGCGATGTTGGTTTGGGATCTTGAAATGTACTCCTTTTTAAGATCTCATATTCGATTCTTCTCGGTACCAATTTATGTGGGTTAGTTAAAACTATGTTGTATGTTATAATCAGGGTCGTTCCTATGAATCTGGAGGCTCGGCTCTAAAAGTAAAAAGAGGCCTGTAATAAAATAAAAATGGTGGAGAAAAGGAATGATTGTTGAGATTCTTTGAGAGACGGCGGTCGGCGGAAACGGTGGAGACAATGCGTATTAGTCAGTGTATCATCGTATGCCTCCTAAACGGCGGAAACAGTCGAAACACAAAGAAAGAAAGAAAGAAAGAAGAAAGAATCTCAACTTGTATCAGTGTATCACCGTATGCCTCCTAAACGGCGGAAACGGTCGAAACATAAAGAAAGAATGAAGAAAGAACGGCGCTGCCTTGGTTGTTGGTTGAGACTTGAGAGAAGAAAGAAAGAAAGAACGCACTGTGTCTGTATTGGTGGAAGAAAGAACGAACGAAGAAGAAGAAAGAAAGAACGCACAAGCAGAGGAATTGAAAAGAACGCACAAAATAGGAAGGAAGAAGAAAGAAATAAGAAAGAACACACTGTCAGTGCCAATAGAAAAGGAGGAATAATTGAATTTTTTTTTAATGGGGGATACTGGGCTATAATTTTTTTTTAGGCTCATGTCTTTGGGAGGCCCAGCTCGATTGAGCTGTTTGCACCTCCCTTGGGCCGGCCATAGTTATAATAAACAACAAGAAATGCTTCAAAGAGGAAAAGACAAGGATTAATTGAAACCGTGAGATTAAAAGAAAATATAAGGTGAGGAATACTCTTGGAGTCAAATCAGTCAATATATCCTCATCTTAAAGTAAAGTATAGGCCAAATACCTCTTTTGGTCCTTTAAGTTTGACAAAAATATATGATTAGTCCTTTAAGTTCTTAAGTTTCAAATAAGTCCTTTAAATTGTTAATTTATTACACCGTTACCCTTTTAAGGACATATTTGAAACTTAAAAACTTAAAAAACTTCAAATAGGTGCATTAAATTAACAACTTAAAGGACCTATTTGAAACTTAAAAAACGTAAAGGACTAATTCGGTATTCTTGTCAAACTTAAAGGACCAAAAATGGTATTTGGCCTAAAATATAAAAAATATGTCCAACTATTAAAGTAAAACCATTGGCTCATTCTTTTGTTCGAATATACTATAAGGCTTTGTCAAATTTTAATGTGAAATTAATATTGGCTATCATATTTGTGCCAACGTATTCTCAAATTTTCTATGTTACTAAATGGTTATTGATTTATGGTGCTTTAAACTTCATTTGGTTTGATTTAGTATTTTCTCATTATTATCTTATCTTTAATATATATTTTATGAATCAAACAAAGTTGTTAGTTCAGTTCACTTCTAATCAGATTGCCATTACTTGTTAGTTGTTTCCCATGAAATAACTATTAGAGTATAAGTGTAGTAAGCTAGACAAGGCCTAAGAATTGTAACTAATCGTGCTGACTAGGCACAGTAAGAGAATGCTATAAATAGTTTCATCTAGTATCTTGTAATCTAACTTAATCTAAATCCTAAGAAGTCTCATAAGCCCAAATGGTAGCCCTAGCCCGCCAAATGCAACTCAACTAGGGTTAAAATGTGTTTAATTTGGAATTAATTGGAATTAATTTTCGGTTAATTGGAATTAATTTTCGGTTAAGAGACTTAATCAGTCACTGATGCAAGCGTTATTTTTCATCCGTTTCCTCCTCCATTAATTCACCCGATTTGTGTTTAATTTGGAATTAATTGGAATTAATTTTCGGTTAATTGGAATTAATTTTCGGTTAAGAGACTTAATCAGTCACTGATGCAAGCGTTATTTTTCATCTGTTTCCTCCTCCATTAATTCACCCGATTTGTGTTTAATTTGGAATTAATTGGAATTAATTTTCGGTTAATTGGAATTAATTTTCGGTTAAGAGACTTAATCAGTTACTGATGCAAGCGTTATTTTTCATCCGTTTCCTCCTCCATTAATTCACCCGATTTGGACTTACTGATACAAATCCATTACTATGCTTTAAGATCACCATTTTCTGACCAAACCCTTGAGCATACCATAAGCTGCGAAATTGTGTTTGTCCAGACTAAAATTATGGCATCCAAAGGTTGTTATTGAGTAAACATACTTAGCTATTTCACATTTATTTGATTAGATTAGATATCTCTGTTTATGTGTTATGCATTTCTTTACTAAGCCAAATTCGACACTTTTGTAGGAAAATCAATGAAGATGACCCAGATCTCAGAGATTGTTGGTGGAAGGATCGATTTCAATTTGAAGGTTCGTGTAATGAACATGTGGACAACACCAGACCGTGTCAAACCTACTGAGCAGGGAAGCATCCATATGATCTTAATTGATGAAAAGGTCAGATTATCAGCCATTTGCTTATCTTTGTCTTGGTACTTTTTTCGAATAGAATAAGGGAAAGTTATTATTTTAAATCATGTACACAACTGTCTGAGACGTGCATCGCACGGGTTGTTGTTCCAATATCCCACCATCCAGAAAAAAATCATGTAATAGAGTTACAAATCCTGTAATAGAGTCATGCTAATGACGCTGAAGGCGAACTCCTCAAATAGAATAAAAATTGTACTGGAAATTCATTTGTTTGTTGAACTCCTAATTATTAAGCACTTGGAACATACTTCAACCATTTATACGAACTGCTATTGCATGTTACAAACCCATGTCCTCATACTTCAGACAATAATCAAGATTAAAGAGTAATATTCCACTTGGTAAAAACTGTTGAGACTCGAGCATAAATACATGTATATTATTTTTTTTCCTTTTCTGTTTTGTGAAGAACCGCAGAACATAATGAAAAATGAATTTGAAATAGAATCCTACTATAGTTTTGCCAAAAGGATAATAGGTTGAATTCTTCCATGATTTTCCAGAGTGCACATGAACCTCAACATTGCAAAAAATCTCCTAACATATTAAATATTTTGATATATTTAACCATCGAAACCTCTGCCACTTGATATCTGTCAAAACCTTAATTTAAGTTTTAGTATAGTTATGATAACCAATATATATTGTTGGTTTGAACTTGGATTTATTATAGTTTTTTTTTTGTATGTAAAACCAAAGCACACCCATCCTTAATAATTGGATAATTCTTTCCCAACATGAATGCAGTTCTGTAGATTTTTTTAAGCATTTGGTGCCAAGAAGAACATTGATATTTTCATGTTTTTTTTTTATCTCTCAAGTCATGAAAATGATTTCACTGGTTAAACTATTCATAATTGTTTTTATTTGAAAAATCGGTATCTTGAAGGCTTTGAAGATGTTGATGATATATGAGAAGTTTTTTTCACTATATACTTATGCTCCTCTAGGAAGAGCTGAATAATGTCTGCATTATAGGATTCCAGGATTATGAGTCATCCACCTACCCACGCAACACCAAGAAACTAAAATGACATTGAATTTCCTTGAATTAGGCTATGAAAATATTTTAGGAAGGAGTTGTCCTGAGTTAAGATCTTTTGGAAGAATTTCCTCTGAATTTGATTGATAGAAGTTTCATTTCATGGAACTATGTAGTGTGTACCTATAAGTGTTTTTATAACAATTTTATCTATTGTCATCATTGGGATCAGTTATAGCAATGGTGACGTGCTATGAACATCATAGTGAAATCATAATCATCCTTTGACCAGTTTCAAATAGTTAGCCTATTTGTAAAATAAGTCAGATCCTTAACTGCATTTATATCAAATTTTGTTGCGCAGGGTGGCAAGATTCACGCAACTATAAGGAAACATCTGCTGCCAATTTTTAAGGGTGAAATAGAAGAGGGTGCAACGTATGTCTTAGAGAAATTGATGGTTGCACAAAATGACCCCACTTTCAAAACTACTGATCATAAGTACAAGCTAAGCTTTATGGCAGGCACCAACTTCTTCAAGGTCAATGCTACAGAAATCCCTGAAAGAGTTTTCAGCTTTGTGTCTTTCTCTGATATTTTGGCTACTCATAAGGAGGATCGTTTGCTTGGTAGTTTTCTGCATCTTTTTATTACAACTATTTAACATTTCATCTTCTTTTATATTATTTCACTGCTAACATGTAATATGATTATGTTCTATAGATGTTATTGGCCATGTTGTGGAAAAGGATACTGTAAAAGAAACTGTGAAAGAAGGAAAGACTAACAAAGTTTTGGATTCGACTTTAGAAGACTTGGAGTAAGATTTCTTGATTTAGTATTGCATAGTCATTTGTATCCTTGAAATTGTATGTGGATGATTAGTAATTAGTTTAAAATGATATTCCGTAGGGGAAACAGAATTCATTGCACTCTTTGGGATGAATATGCTGTGAAGATGCATCAATTCTTAGAGGCTCATGACTCATCAATTCCTTTGGTTGTTGTATTTCAGCTGTGCAAGCTTAAGAAGTATTATGGTACTGTATTTTTTAGTAAATGCTTAAAGTATATATGTTTACCTGTTTGTGTTTCACTCATGCCCGCATTATATATTTGAGATTTTGTGGACTGATTGCAATTTTAAATTTATTTTTATGGTTAGGTGTCATGGGAATTTCCAATGCTTTTTATGGTACTAAAATGATGTTGAATCCTAATATCCCTGAGGTCACACACTATGTAGAAAGGTGTGGATTTAGTATTATAATTACACAATTACTTTCATGTTGTCCACTGTTATCATATAAACTTTAAGAATTAAATTAATAATCCTATCACACATGGCAGGATGAATGGTGCGGATGTTGAGCTCACTCAGGGTGTTAGCCAGATGACTGGTCCGACTATAATTCCCTTGGCTGATGATTTACTTTAAACTCAGAGGATGACCATTGAGGATTTGATTGAATCGTCTGAGGTGATGTCTGTAAATAAATTTATAATTTTATTCCTTTTCTATGTACGTATCAAAGCTTACTTAATCAATGTGTGTAACATTTTTAATGCAGAAATGTCACAAGATTGGTTATCACAAGAATGGGAAAGTACATCCTTGAAGCAAAGGTCATAACAGGAAGCAATATTGGTCAAAAGGTTTACATCCCAAGGTTATCATTGACTCCATCTGACAAGAGAATCCCCTTTAAGTTTCAACGAAGACAGTTTCCACTGGTTGTTTCATTTGCAATGACTATCAATAAAAGCCAAGGGCAATCACTTAAACATGTTGGAGTCTATCTGCCTCAATCAGTTTTCTCTCATGGGCAATTATATGTTGCCCTGTCTAGAGTTACTTCCAGGGAAGGCTTGAAGATATTGATCCATGATGACGAGGGAGATGATACAAATGTAACATCAAATGTAGTATATAAAGAAATATTTCAGAATGTACTTTAGTTTATTCATATGAATATAAGTTTGCATATCATCGTTATGATGATTATTTATACAATTACCTTTTGTATTCAACTTTATGTCCTTGATTTGTCTATATTCTAAAACACCTTCATGGTACACTGACAAATAATATAAATGACTAACGCTATAACAGACCCGTGCGATAGCACGGGTCAAAAGTCTAGTTAACAATGAATGAATGGGCATTTTCGTCCATGAATTTACAAGTACAAATCAATTTCGTCCTTCAATTTGTTGAAATAGTCAAATAGTCCCTGAATTCGACTCTCCGTCCAATCTCTCCGTTAGGATGGATGACGTGTCAATCTGCATGTTGTGTTGTCATATCCACGTGTCCTCCACGTGTTCAAGGACCAAATTGAATGAAACGTTTCACTTTTCACTTTTCGCTTTCAATTTTTCAGTTTTCCTATTTTACCCATGAAATATAAGGATCGATTTGCTAGTAATTGTGATAATTTAGGGACTGACTTGATTGAAAATTGTATTGCAGGGTGTAGCTACAAGGAGGTATGGCATGAGAGGACCAATTATTTCAACTGAGAGGTCTAAGCAAACAACAGTAAGGGGTCCTGCTCCAGCACAGACAACTACTCCTGAAATCATTAGAGTATCATATCCTGGTTATGGGTCATCTGGTTCTACTCAACCTCAATTCATGGAGTTTATCCCAACACCAGGCTTTCCAAAGAAGTAACGAGACTTGTGGCTTATGACTTATTTATGATAGTATTGCTTTTGGATATGTAACATTTAGGAACTTTCAGCTTATGGCTTATTTATGTCTCTGGTTGGGTTGTTTTTGGCTATGTAATATTTAAGAACCTCCTTTTATGATTTATGGCTTATTTATGTCTCTGGTTGGGTTATTTTTGGCTATGAAATATTTAAGAACCTCATTTTATGACTTATGACTTATTTAAGAACCTCCTTAGGAACTTTCTGCTTATGGCTTATTTATGTCTCTGGTTGGGAGAACCTCCTTTTATGACTTATGACTTATTAATGTCCATAGTTGAGCTGCTTTTGGATATGTAATATTTCTGCATTTGTTTTGCAATGGTTGTCTTAAGTTTAGGTCCATCATTATGACTTTATTTTGGGTATGTAAGGACTTGTAGTACAATGACTAAATTATGAAACAAGTTGAATATTATGCATTCGAACTGTGTCTCTTTTCTTTTTACTTTGTTCTGAACATATATGCACCAAGGATAAATTTGAAAACTAAATATATAATTCAAGGACTTATTTGATAGTTTTGCATATATTGTAGGATCGATTTGATAGTTTTCACAATAATTCAGGGACTAATTTGCTTATAATATTATCCCAGAAATGTTACATTCTTCTTCAACCTCTTTTCATTGAGGGTATTACACACTCCTATTACAATACACTAACATGTTAAAAAATTCAAACAAGCAAATTATGTTTATCAAATACTTAATCAATCTAAGCTCACTTCCTACACAATCAACTTTGTCCATCAACCTTGCCCTCCAAACCTCTTCATTGCCACTTTCCTTAGCCTTAACCATAGACTGAACCTTCTCCATCAATCTTGTCTTTCTTCCCTGACCAGCACCAATTCCATTGTTTTTAAAGTATCCTAGTTTTTCAGTTCATCAACCCAGACAAAAAATTCACAATTATCATCATCATCTTGTACAAAGGAAAATCAAAATCAATCAACAATATAAATGCATAACATTAAACAACACATAACCATTGTTAAACAAACATTTGCCAAAGGGCAAGCATAGAAAGGCCTTCTTGGATTTTTTAGAGTATTGGCTTTTCTTACGACACAAATTATGGCACACCAACATTCATTCATTCAGACATCACCATTAAACATGGAGCTTGAAGATGAAGCTCGAGTTTGAGAGTTGTTTTTGCTCATACGACCACTACTCATCATTTTAGTTCAATCAGAACAAGTTTTATTAAAGAAATTTTGGGGATTTTGGATTGTAAATGGGTGCAAAAAAAAATAGGGTTCAAAGTTTTTTAGAATTGGGAAGAAAGAGTTGTTAATTAATGGAAGAAATTTTGGGGATTTTGGACTGTAAATGAGACATTGAAAAATTAGGGTTCCAAGTTTATAGAATTGAGGAAGAAATAGCCGTTATACAACGATGTTGAAGAAGATAATGTTTTTGTGGATTTCAATCAAATTCGTCCTTGGCAATTTTTCACTATCGTTCATATTGGTCCCTAGTTGTGTGGCATATGACATGGCACACCACGTGAGTGGTTAACGTCCTACCAACACCATTAACGACCGACAAAATTGATTGACATTTATCAAATTTTGAGACTAATTGGCTATTTCGACAAATTGAAGGACGGAATTAATTGCTCCTTACAAATTTGAGGACGAATTTGCCTATTCACTCAATTAACAATTCATTCAATACAAAATATCAAATTGTTATGAAATCTCAATCACTCTAATTTCTCTTTCTATCAAAACAGTAATTGTTATGAAATTGCGACTTGCTTATGCAATCCTTGAACTTCTCCCTATATCTGTTTTACCCAAATTGCATAATGTCTTCATGAGGGTTCATTAGATTAGAATAAGCATGTTCACAAACCTATATAGACTATTTGAGTTCCTTCTCAGCTGTTGAGTTACCTGATTATGTTTAATATAAGTCTTTGGTGATATGGTGTCATTTTATGAGAAAAAAAACAAAGCAACATGATTGATTGTTTTTTCTATACTAAGGGGAGAATTCTTTTGTAAACTTATACCTTGTGTATAGAAAGATTCATTTTTGTATTGTGTCACTTTGTTAATAGTTTTTGTGACAGCCTAAAGAGTTTGTTTATTCTCTTTAATCTTGGATTGGTAATGGCTTAGATCATATTTCTATTATCAGTTTTGTTCCAATTATATAGACTGGGTTTGTTTGTCTAGTGGGTGTGTTGTACATGATTTGTATTTGGGTCTAAATTAGCCCTAAAGTTTCTTAATTTAATTATAAATAGACAATTTAGCCATTAACCTTTTTTTCTTCTGGACTTCGTTACCTTTGAAATCCATATAACTTTCACACATAAAGACATGGATTTCCCTCAATAGGAAAATGTGTGTTAAGAGAGAAGTGTTTCTGACCAATCTCTTGTGCACCAAACTTTTTGAACCCTAAAAAATTTGATTTTAAAATTAAAAAAAAATAAAAAAAAACAGACCTTCAAACTCATTCCTATCTCTCACGGTTAACTATCCATACTCATTCATATTCATCATTCATTTGATAAGCGTCATAATAACCCAGATCTGAATAAAAAGGATCTCAATCTCTAATAACAAAATCAGTTTCCTTCAAAATCCAAAATTGGTTCTCTATCTTTTTGTATTAAGAGTTTTATTTAGTCAAAAATATCCATATATGACAAGGAGAAAAACAAAAAAAAAAGATACAAATCAAAGTTAAAATAAAATAGTGTTGTGAAGAAAAGCTCAGATAGATATGTGTGGAAAATTTCAATTCCCGGACCTTACAAAAAAGTCTCATAATGAGCTGGGATACACATTTATCATCATAGCCATAGCCACTGTAAAAAAAAAATCATGAACCAGTGAATTTCTTCAACCAGGAAAACACAGTCCAGAAGAACAAAGAAGAGACATATAAAAATAAAAATAAAAGACAACAATGAAAATAAGAGACAAGCACACGGTGATAACAATTGTTAAATGTATATAAGGTTGTATTTATAGAGAGCAGCTAGGGTTACATAGGATATTGTCGTGAGGACCACAAAACCCGTTTCTTGAATTCTTTTCTCGGCCCAAGCCCAAGTAGTTCGAATTCAAAATTGACAATTATTTTTTCACCCTATAAATTTTCTGTATTCTTTGGATTCTAAAATCTGAAATGTTTAACGATTTTTGGTGGGTTTTATGGGAGTTTTTTCGACATTCGAATTTTATAATCCAAACTGCATAGGACGCGCGACAAATTAAATGGGATAAAAAAAGAAGGTGCCTTAAAAATATTCATTTTTCTTGTATTCCCAACTTTACATTTTCCACAAAATTTTATTTGTGTTGACCCTTTTAGTTTTAACTAAAGAATTTGATCATTTACAATTTTTTTTGCGACTCAATTTAGTTTTTGAAAAAAATAATTAATTAAATTAATCTTTGACGTTTTTATGTAGAAGAAGAATTAGTCACGTTCTTAATTTTGACTTATTATAATATAGGGATTAGTTTGTCCTCGTATAAAAGTATTCAGGATTAAATTGATATTATTTTTTATTAGGGTCTTAATTAAGTATGAAGATATTGCAAGGAACCAAAATGGGTATTTACTCTTTAACTTTTATTATGCTTACATTTGTATGTAATTTTGGGCTCAAGTGTTTAAAGAGTTATATCAAGAACAAGTTGTTCAAGATAACCTGAGTTCCATTCTTAAGTAGAACATTTTTTGATCGGACTTTGCTTACCTCCCAACCTTTTGGGCTCAAGTGGTTAATGAGTTATACCAAGAACAAGTTGTTCAATAGAACCTGAGTTTCATTCTTAAGTAGAACAGTTATTGGTCGGACTTTACTTATCTCCCGACCAAACACCAAATTACAAAGATACATTTCCCTTGAAAACCAAATGGTTAGCACCAAAAAAAATGTAAATGATTCTTGTAAATATCGAGTTTTAATTTTAATCCATGTATAATATTTTTTTGGTCTTTGCAAATATATCACTTTTTAATTTTGTTTCCTAACTTTGTTTTGGTCTTTGCAAACTTTATTCGCATTAGAATTGGTATTGGTCCTTGTAATATGAAAAATATTTGACTTTAGTCCCTAAAAATAAGGATTAAAATAAACAGGCTTACTTACATTTTTATCTCTAAACTTAACTTTAGCGTTCATTTTGAGAATGTTTTATCGAATAACCCATCCTGAAAACTTTAATTCTAAACTACATGGAAAAAAAGGTTAGAATAACCTACTTTTGAGTTAGTATGTTGGACCTCACAGGTCAAAGTTGCGAGTTAAGGTACCTCACAAGTCAGAATTGTGAGGTTGGCTGGTTCTTTTCTTTTTTATCTAGCTGGTGGGGTCTCGCAAGACCAAGTTGCAGGGTAGCTCCTATCATTTATTTATTTTTTCGTTTTCAGATTTTATGTTCAAATGAATTAAAAATTAGGGCATCCATTATAAATAGATGTGATTGGCTCCTCGTTCACTTACAACTTTTCATATACTCTTTCAATCTCTCTCATCGCATTGTCTCTCATTTAAATCGTGTATACTCTTGTATGCACCATTGTTAAATTTCAACAAATAAAGAAGCTGTTTGAAATGTATTTAGAGCTAGTGAAAACATTATTAGAGTTAAAGGACCAACTAAACTACTTGAATATGTTTAAGGGTAACTTCAAATATAATTCTAAATTAAGATATATTTTTGGCTTAGATATGTGTTTAATCCCTACAAACAGGACTCACTTTAGTTTTTGTCCTTGTACTTACCAATCCTTTCAAGATTTCCTTGCAATTACTAATCATTTGAGTTTTGGTCCTAATCTCGTTTGCTTATTTATGTAAAATGTGATTAGTGACGTGGCCCTATCGTGACACAGACTGACTGTGTAATCAGAGTGATGACTCAACAAAAAATACTTGAACGGACCATTTTACTCTTAATGAGCCCAAATAATTATGGAATGACGAAAATGCCCTTTTCTTCTTCCTTTCCCATCCATTTCCCTCTCCTTTCGTTTCACTACCACAACCACCACCACCACCCACCCACACCCTCTCCATCTGACGTCTCTCCTCTCTTCACCACGCTGGTGACGCTCTCTCAACCCTTTAATCCGCTATCTCCTCTCTTTAATCCTCCTTCCACCGTCTTCGATCTGACCTCTCCAATCCACACCGCTCAGTCGCCTCCAAAACTGCTCAACTCACTAACCTCAACTTCACCAATGAGCTTCTCCAACATTACGGTTTGTGCACTTCGAATCTCAAAGAAACTTCGTGATATCATGGGTGCAAAAATAGAAAGAAAAAAAATCAATCTCGCTAAAGCCACTCAACTCCACTCTAAGATCATCAGTCTAAGTAATGAATACGATCTAACCGGAATCGATGTTGTTGATGAAGAGAACCTTTGGGTAAAATAAAGTGGAGATAAGTTGAGAAAAAAAACGATGAAGGTAGACATAAGCTAGTATTGGGTTGCAGGTTTTCTATAATCTTGGTGAATTGAAGGTTTTCTCAGCCATATTGATACTGGGTTTTCTACAATCAAGCGACGCAGGTTTTCTAGCGGAAGTTGGTACTGGGTTGAAGGTTTTATGAAGAGGGAAGAAGAGATGGAATATGGAAGAAAGAAGACAATGGCATTTTGGTCCTTTATAACGTGTATGGATTCAATAAAGGTAAAATGGTCATTTTGGGTAGAATTTGTTGAGGCATCAATGTCCTTTCCCAGTCAACTTCTGCCACGTCACTAATCACGTGTCACATAAGTAATCAAATGGGATAAGGACCAAAACTCAAATGAATACATAGATGAAAACTCAAGTAAACCCTATTTGCATGAACTAAACACATATTTAAGCTTGATTTTTTGGAACATGAGAGGAATTGACCATTTTGAATCAAGAATTGCCCTTAAAAGCCCATGTTTTGCTCATAAACTAGATTTTATCTTTATAAATGAACCTATGATTGACTTTAAACAAATTCCATTACATTTTTGGCAATGTTGGACAAACCAAAATTTACAATAAACAATAAGCGAAATAAATGTGCTAATTTATGGAATAATAGCAGCATGGATAGAACTTTGATCAACGATTTGTTAAAAAAGTGAGTAAAAATTCATTCCTAATTTAAATTCATAATATATGTTAAATTTATCCTTTATAAATTTTTCAAATTTTACTTTATTTTTCATTGTCATAATCTTCATGTGAGTGCTACCCAATTCCTCACTCAAACATTATTTTTCCAACCTTTCCCTAAGTCCACTGACTTCACTTACGTCAACCATCACTGAAAGGTTCATTGCTAATGAGAATGAAGTTAGCTGAGGAGATGTCAACGATGTCATTTCTTCAAAGTGTTCCATTCAATCAACTAGAGATACATGTGTTCGGAAAGTCCACCGAAGAATCAAAATTTCGCTATTCTAACAAAAAAGGGGTTGATAATAATGATACAAAAAAACTTCAAAAAAGTATTAGAAATCAGATATGAGTATGTTCTTTTAGCTATTTTTCCCTATTGTACTACATAACATTGACATTTTAGATTGAAGACATGCTCGATGTCTGACACACGTCAATGTCCAACTTCGACGTGACTCTGATGTACCATCAATATATTTCATATTGAAGGTATGCTCTATCGTGTCAGAGTTGCACATTAATGTGTGCCAGACACCGGCCACACCTTCAGTCTCAAATGTCGACTATGCAGTACAAGAAAGAAAACTTAGCCAGAGAGCTTACACGAATATGATTTATGCTTCTTTCTTAAAGTTTTCTTAGTATCGTTATTACTAACCCATTCCCCGTTAAACTATCACAATTTCAATTATTCAATGGATGTTTTGAATGCATTAATATTAAACTGAATACCTATATCTCTATGGTTGACTGGACGACACCCTTCGAAGAAAGATAACCACCAACATCTCCCTAGTTAACTTCTTTCTCAATGGCAATTCTTTCTAAATGGATATTCCTTTGAAGTAGTCTTAACTCCATACCATTTTCCATTTATTATTATTTGATTGGATGCCTTTCACAGGTAAATCGCCAATACCAAACCCATATTCTAAACCCTTAGCTGCATATTCTTCACTGTTATCAAAACAAACTTCATTTATTGAGTCATCACTGATATCAACTCTTTCTCCACCATTAACATCAACACCAAGACCTACATTAATAAATGCGTGGATATTCACTTTCTCAAATATATGAGCAACATTTTGTTTGACATATGCATGATCTTCATCATTCCTTTTAATAACATGTAAACCTAATTCAACAACTTCAACGTTCAATACCACTACTTTTAACCCATTATCTACATCTTCCATTTTTCCTCAACATACGGATTTAAGCTTCATCATTATCGCAATTCTGAAATTGCTAAAAATAAACTATATTCCCCAATATAGAATAACATCTAATCAGTAACACTCATCCCCAATATGAAAACAACATTGCACCCCATCTCTCCGCAACATAAGTATAACAGAAAGGCAACAAAACCCAATTTTTGTCCCCACAAATTCTCTAAAAAACTCGTGCAAGATGCAAACTATTTTAACTATACACTATGCGTATGTTTAGCATCAGAGTCGAAGATAAAATTAGAATCACGACGACTCACTATAATTTTGCAAAAGTAGCTTTTGATAATATTTGATTTTGATATCTGACTATATATACATTTTGTATCATGTTGGATATCTCAGAATTACGGTGGTCTAAATATACACCACTAAGTCACGGTGATTCTGCTGTACAAGCTATAATGCCAAACATACACATATCAAAATATCAAAATCAAGATATTAACAAATGCTGTGGTTTATTTAGATAAAATAAAATATGGAAGTGACTCAATAGCTTTAAATTTGGTGAAATTGAGGGTTTTGTTTTTTGTTTGACTGAAAAGCAGAGAAGGTGAAGAACAACCCAACCCAACCCAACAACTCAGATCTCAGTGATTCCTTCAAAGTTTTCAACTTTCAATCAATTTCTCCAATCTCATTCTCTCACAATGCCCCGTCCTTCTTTCCACAAGCTCGTTCTTCCAACAACCCTTCAATCTAGACAATTGGTAACCAAAATTTCTCTCCTTTCAGTTTTTGTTTTTGTTTTCAATTGCTTTTGTGTTTTGATTCGATTTTTCTGATCTTATGACGGGGTTTTAGGGCTTTGCCACTTTTTGTTATAAACCCTAATTCCCCTTTTCATAAAGTTTGGATTTTTGTTGGTTTTGCTGTAAACCCATGATTTTGATCATCAAGTTTGGATTTTTTGTTAAGATTCTCGATAAAGGGCAGTATTTTTATCTTTGTTGTAAACCCATGATTTTTATTCTGTTTAGTTTTGATTTTTATGCTTAAATTCATAGAAAAGTGTTGAAATTTCATTCAGTGTTGCTTAGGTTTTATGATTTTTCAGAAGTTGTATATGGGTTGCCGAGTTGATTATTAGCCCTAGAATTTGACTCTTTTGATCATACATAACTTATGGCATCGAAATTGAATTTGCTATCATATTGATTTCACTCATTGAAGTTTATTTTTTGTTTGGAATTGATTGTGTTTTTGATTGAATTTTGATGTTGCTGAGTTGATTATTAGCCCAAAAATTGAAATTGAAAAGGTTTTTATGATTATCCACAAGTTGTGTCTGAATTGCCGAGTTGATTATTTGCCCTAAAATTGAAATTGAAAAGTGGTTTATGATTATCCACCTGTTGTATTCGAGTTGCTGAGTTGATTATTAGCCATAAAATTGAATTGGGTTGGTTAGTTTATGTCTTTATTTACATAGTATATTCGTGGATTAGATATAACTGTTGCAATTTTCCTTGGCTCTATCTTTACTAGTTGAACAAGCTAAGCTTATCTAAAATTGAATGAGAAATTCTTACCTAAATTTGTGTCATTGAAATTGAATTTGCTATCATATTGATTTCTTGATAGAATTTATGCTCTTGGGTGTTTTGCTGTAAAATCATTAATATATGACACAATGAACAGATTTTTATGCTGCCTATGAAATTCTACTTGGATTTTATTTCATGTATTTGCTATGAACACTTAAAGGCATAGATTAACTTATTTAGTGTAGTTATAGATTCTCGCACTGATTAAGTATGCGATTGCAGTTGCTTGTAGCGTTCTGGAAATTAGTCATTTTTTAAATGAATCTCCATATTCAGCATGGTAGTTAATATCACATCACGTATCACTAATTGAAATCGAACAATTTAAAGAAGTTCTGTGATTCAGATCTCACACCTAGTTAGTTTTTAGTCAAATCAGATGGTATTTGACTTTGAAAATCGCAAAAAGTGTGTGCTTGTGTGTTAATTTCGGGCCGAGTACATGGCCCGGTTAAAGTTAACGCACCTGGGGTAAAAGGAGTCGCAAATCCTCAAACTTCCTACATCTGCAAATGAAAAACCTCTTCTCACTAGAAAACCTTTGAACGTGTGACAGAGAACCCTTTCTGCCTGCCCTGTGATCGGATCCTTTCTTCCCTGTGACTGGATCCTTCTGCCTTGCTCTAGGAACTCACCTGTGTTGTGCGCTGTTCTTATGCTCGTTGCCTTGCGGCCAGAAATCCTTGGCCGTAATGTTGTGCACAGTTCTGCTGCTGTTATGCTTCAATTTGGGCGCACATGGTTTATTTGTTTTTTCTTGTGTGTATACACACACACACACACACACACATATATACTTTAGCTTAATTAGTGATTTAGAGTGTGTTGTTGCATTTAGTGATTGTGTTTTTGATTGAATTTTGATGTTGCTGAGTTGATTATTAGCCCTAAAATTGAAATTGAAAAAGTTTTTATGCTTATGTCTTTTATTATGAGCATTTACTAACATTTGGATGCTCAATATTATTTTCGATTGCAGAGGATTCCGGATAATTTTCTGAGGAAATATGGGGCCCAACTTTCTACTGTCGCAACCCTCACTGTTCCTGGTGGCACCATCTGGCGTCTAGGATTGAAAAAGGTTGACAACCGTATTTGTTTTGTGGATGGCTGGCAAGATTTTATTCAACGCTACTCAATTGGCATTGGATACTTACTAGTATTCACATATGAAGGAAATTCAAATTTCATCATTCATATCTTCGGTACTGCTGAGTTAAACTATCAATCAGCAATGAGAAGCCGGACTGAAGGGCCTTTCCATGAAAACCATCATATTTTTGAAGACATTGAAGATATCGACTCTTTTGATTTCATGGATTCGGCACCTTCAAACCCTACTGGTGCATTGCAAGGCAAGGATTTTACTGGATGTATGGATCAACTGATACCAGCAGAGAATCATATCCTACAAAGACACGAAAATAATGATACCAAGAAAACTTCAAGAAAGAAGCGGAAATCGCGGAAATCAGATCTGAGTAAGCTTTTTTAGCAAAGTTTTCTTTCTACTATACTATGTAGCATTGACATTTCAGATTGAAGGCATGCCTGGTGTCTGACACACATCAATGTCCAACTCAAACGCGACACTAACACGTGTGGTTATATTCAAATATTTCACGTTTTCAAATTATGGCTGGTATCAACGTCTCAGTGTCGTGTCTGTCTGTCAGTGCTTCATAGCTATTGTGTAGTAATCTAAAAAATTAATTCTCATCAATATAATTTGTGGAACTGTAGGTGCACAGGAAGCCTCCACTGAAAATGATGAGGAGGCAGAGCGCAATCGATCTTATGAAAGTGCGTCTGCAAGAGTAAGAAGCAATGTAGCCTATGAAAGTGCGTCTGCAAGAGTAAGAGGCAATGTGGCAAATGAAGAGAGAGAAAGGGCAATGAATGAGGCAGCAGCATTTGCACCAACTAATCCTTTCTGTCTTGTTGTCCTGCGACCCTCCTATTTATATAGGGGATGCATAATGGTGAGATATTGAATTCAATTTTTTGATATTTTTCTTTGGTCTTCTTTGACATGTTGTGTTGCGTACTTAGCTCGTGTTTCTGTTTACCAGTATTTGCCTTCCAGCTTTGCAGCAAATTTGAACGGTGTTTCAGATTTTATTCAGCTTCAGACATCCGATGGTGATAAACAGTGGCATGTTCGCTGCCTTGATAAAGGAGGCCGGATAAAGTTAAGCCAAGGATGGTACGAATTTACACAAGAGAACGGTTTAGGGGAAGGGGATATCTGTGTTTTTGAGCTGCTTAATACCAGAGATGTAGTGCTGCAAGTTACTTTTTTTCGTCTAAAAGAGGATGAACCCTCACTTGCAGCACCGCGTTAGCTCAACCAAATCGGCTAAAAATTAGCTGGGAGAGTTAACTCCAGATAGACAATTACAAAACTGTGTTGATTAGCTCTTACTTCTGAGTGATCCTGGTATTCCCTGGTTTATTCAGTTTGGAACTTCGATACTTTCTATGTCCATAGGCGTTTTAACTTAGTTATGGTAGTTTTGAATCTTTTGATATGGATATTTTGTTTTGGCTTGGATTCTCTGAAGAATGGGTACATGTAAAAATGTGAAGTATCTGTACCGGGTACTTACCCATACCGGGTACCCGTATGGTACTCGTGGTACTCAATTTTTGCTAATTATTCTATGGTGAGTGAAAATTGTAGCTTTCTCTTATATATTCATATGATAATGTAGTATTATATGTGCATGAGTTTTTTGTTGTTATAACCAACTTTAATTTTCGACTTGTGATGTTTTTGATGTAAATAGAAGAATTTAGCTCTCTCATGTTATATTATATAACAAAACTCGTGATTAATTTTACTGACATACCCGTACCTTAATTTTTAAAAAACTGCCGTAGTCTCGTACCGGTACCCGTACCTATGCAACATAGCTTGGATTGTAAATAGACTGTGCTATCTATTCATTCATAAACTGAGTCAAAAAGCTTGTCCTAGTGCTGTATCTTGGGATTAATTTTTTTTTTTTTGGTTTTGAAGTTTTTAGCTTCATCTGCATGAATATAGTGATTCAGTTATTGTGTGTTGTTTATGTGACTGCTGATGATGAGGTTTTATACGTTTTCCTTCAACTTTTATCTATTTATGTTGTTTGGATTTATGATATGATATGGACACAAAGCAACATTGATGATAGCTTTATTCCTTATTTTTCATATATCATATCTATAATACCATTCTTGAAAAAGGTCCAGTTTATGTGTGATATCTTGTAGTCACAGACAAGAAACTTATCATTTTGGGATCCAAGTGCAGGATTTAAAAAAAACAATGTACATCTGGATTTCATTGGACTTCTTTATATGATTGATGTTGTAACAAATATGAAAAAGGGACCTCTTTTAGGCAGTGATTTTATCTTTGATAGATCGGGCTCGGTTTTGCAGTGCTCATTTCTAAAATACCTTTCATGTTTTTTGGACATGCGTATCCAAATTGTATAAATTATTCGAAAGCATGCATCTGGATTGTACAGATTTATAGTTTTTTTCGGACTCATATTCGGACTGATGTTGGGTTATGAGTGCGCCTTAAGTTTTTTGAATGTGCATGTGAAGTTTGTTATCTTCACGAAGGTTGTCTATTATAAGCTGTGCAACTTCCATGAAATTTGTGTGCAAGAGTTTTAGTTTCGAGCAGTTGTACTTTATTCTAGTGTTAATAAATTGTTGTGAATGTCATATATATATGATTAAGTTGAATATGTACTGGATGAATCGGCCGGTACTAGATAGATGAAATCAAATAAAATATAGACAAGTTGCTCTTTTGTCTGAATTACATATGTTATACTATTATGTTGTCTGGATATTCTGGCAGTTACATATATACGAAATGAAGAATGGTTTAACGTGGAAATGTAAACACGTTAAATTGTATTAGGTTCATTAATTGAATAAAAAATGTAAGTGTTAAGGGCAAATGACACAAGTCGCATTTATAATATATATATTTTGAGGAAATGAATGTCAATATCTTCTGCAAGTTTTTTTTTTTTGACAAAAGTTTCTTGTGCATGTTGGTTGTCTGATTATTGTGGTTTAATTTTTTTAGTTTCACTACTTAATTTGGTTGTAGCTAACCAAAAGATACTTCTTGTTATTTATATTTATCTTGTAAAGACACACGAAATTATCAGGGTTTGGTCTAGTGGTGATAAATCACACTTTAGATCTGGAGGTTCCTAGTTTGGGATGTGCCATTGCTCTTGGAGGGAGATAAATGTAAATTAGTTTGTGAGTGCTCTTTGAGCTCTCATGTTTTTTCATAAAAAATCTAACAGAAAGGACTAAATATTATTTAGTCATGTGTAAATTAATATACTATCATTTTAGGTGTTGTCTCCAGTGGTTACATATGACCATTCAGGGGTTATCTCAAAAACCGGCTATAGTGACTTTCTCTTGGTTTTATATACACAAAAGAATAAGAAAATACATTTGAGTCTAAATAAAATATTAGTTAAATATATTACTTTTTTTATTTTACTATTTGTAAAACTATTTCTTAAATCCTTACAAATATCTCGCTTTCTTTTTAGTCATTGGATTTTAGAATTAGTAAAATTTGTTTAGGTCGAAATTTGTTCCCTATAATATATAGAGTATTTGATTTTAGAGTGCTCCATTTTTGACATGATACAAATTATGAAAACTAAAACCTTAATGGTGAATTGATTTCCAGTTCAATCTTTTGTAACTTACATGGAATTTGTTACTTTTGGGATAAATGGATTTGATTGAGCAAAATATCAATTATCAAATTCAAGCGTTATGATGCTATTTTTTTTTTTTTTTTTAAAATTTACAAAGTGTAGAAGTTGCTAATGCTAGTTCATTTTTGTGTTCATGCAGAAGACACGTCTTTTGGATATCGAAACAGATGCTACAGTTGCTGATGGAATATGCTATTGATTATATACTCCTGAGTGAGATTCATTGGCTCCGGAGAGAGGAAACCATAGCACAAGGAATTTGGTGGAAGATTTAAGGGTTAAGCCTAATTTTCACCGGAATACTGTTTGCCAACTCAGATTGATTTTTTCATGCAAATTAGGAATATGTGACACTATGTTTAACTGGATGCAATGTCGACCAGTTTTTACACACTATTCCTGATGAAATTAATTTAGGTATCATATTTGTACTGTAGTGTTCAAAAACTTTCTGTGTTACTAAATGGTTATTGACTTCTGTTGCTTTAAACTGCATTTTATTAGTATTTTGTCATTATGGTATCTTCTATATTTTTATGAATCAGCCAAGTTTACTGGTTAACTTTTAATCAGCTTGCCACTACTACCTGCTTATTTGGCTTGTAACTACTTGGTATTATATTCTTTTTTGGCTTGAGCTCGTAAATGCTTGAATGTTATGACTCTGACTTGTT
Source organism: Medicago ruthenica (assembly GCA_018208015.1). NCBI lineage: Eukaryota > Viridiplantae > Streptophyta > Magnoliopsida > Fabales > Fabaceae > Medicago > Medicago ruthenica. Next base: position 94,341,212 of record CM031371.1, on the reverse strand, counting down.
TTTTCAAAATACTTTTCCCTAATAAAATCTTGCGTAAAAATTTCTTTACCTGTTCTATTTATCTTCTTTGTTTTTTATTGCATCCAAAAAAGACCAGATTGCATTTTTCTGTTTTGTCACAAGTTGCAGTTGATGGGAGTAAAGTCATGCTCAAAATGTCGTTACATGAATTAAAAATTACGTCTTTAGTCATGTGGATGTACCCTCACAGACAAAGTAGAAAACCAAAATAATTGCCAATGGCTTATCCTAATGCTTCATATTGTCTACTTATGCTTGCAGATCCTCTGGGTTGGTGGCACTTTAAGAGTTGAGACTCCTCGGGTGTTTATTGGTGGCGGTGTAATTGATCATAAGCCTTTAAGAGTTCAGACTCCTCGGGTGTTTATTGGTGGCGGTGTAATTGATCACAAGCCTTTACAAACCGTAAGTGAATCTGACGGAACAGCCTCAAATCACAATTAGGGTGTTTCGAGGAACAACTAGAAGCCGCTCGCAGAGCAAGTGATGCGAAGAAACTACTCTTTGGTTAGTTTGTATTGGTTCATTTGACCTGGATTGTTGGATATCCATGCACTTTTGGAATCTAAGATTTCAATTTTCAATCTTAGAATTTGGACTGAATGTTATATCCCATGCACTGAATGTTGTTCCCACCTATAATTATTCAATGTGGGATTTAACATTCCCACTCATGCCTAGCATTAGATTTCTGTATATTCGGTTTGCAGGACTCGACATCTGTATGTAGCGCAACGACTCTTGGATAGGCTCGGATACCATCTTTGAAGTGGGCTTACGGTCTAACTCAACCCCACTAAATCAGCTTGTTAGACAATGACTGGTTTATAAGGACCACCTAGGTCATGTCCCTAGTTGATGCGAGTCTCTTAAGTGTGGACTGATGCAGGTGGAATAATAACAAGGATATAAACATCCCCTCACTCCCAGGACTAGACATATGGAGCGTAGACAAATGCAAGTAGAATAACAAAGATCTTGGTACATAAACAGATCGTGGATAGGCTTAAATAACATTTTAGGTTTTGGGTCAAGATTTGGTGTCAATCTATTTTTTTGGTTTCTCATTTCAGCCCATTGATCAATACTCCTCCGCTTATACTCTTTTTGCCTCCCTCTCGTGGCCATCTCTTATAAGGGTTAATGTTAGGGTTGATTGTTATGGTGGGATGTGAGTTATTGGACAGTGATTAATGTCCGGGAGTGCTCTACCTGTTTGCCGACAATTCCGTAAACTCGTCAAGACTTCTGCCTGAGTGAGGCTTAGCAATGTGGAGGAGACACACACTTGAGGGGGAGATTGTTGTAAAAATAAGTGAATTAGTTGTTGAAGTTCCGCATTGTTTGGCAATGGGTTAAATAAAGACAGTATAATTGTGGAGACCCTTGTAATCGATGCCTTAAAGTTTTGGGATCAAGACTTGGTGTCAGCCCATTTTTGTGCTCTCTCACTTCAGCCCATTAATTAGAGTTCATCTTGCTCTTTCAGCCACCCATCTCTTACAAAGGATTTGAGCACACCCATTAGTTAGCTCTTGGGGTTGGGTTGCACCCACTAATAACCACTGTTCAATCCATATCATTGTTTAATGTGTGACTCTCAACATTCTATTTCTTGATCTTTCTTCTAAGATGAATGCTTACACCCCGTTTATCTTTGACCCATTTGCCAAGACACCGTTTTTTTAGTGGGTAAAACCAAGGTATCACCCGCGTGCAACTATTGGGACTAATCTCTCGAGGTGATTGAGACCCATTTTAAGTGGTTGACCTCTCCTAACATATGTTTTTCCACACGCACTGACCAAATATCAAACCCCTAACAACTGGTTATGAGAATCAAGCTTCTCCATTGTGCCACACCATGTTGGGTAGAAGCATCAAGGTTTTGGCAATTATGCAATCTAGTTATTAGTGATAAAATGAATAAGACCCTATTATCCTATAAACTTCAATGCTTGATGTGCAAATTTAATAGTACCGAACTTTTTATGTAGTACAGAACTCACTAGAGGCTGAGGAAGACCGAGAAAAACTAAGAGAAACTATTAAGAAAGATCTTGAGACTAATGTGTTGATTATTATCTATTTTATTAGCGTTGATATAGTTTCCTCATTTATCTATTTTTCCTTTATCAAGATATTCTCTCCTGCATATAAACTTGCTCAAAGCTCCTTGTGAAATACAAGTTGATTGTTCTAAACTATTCAACTTAATGAATTGTATAGAAATATGGTATAGGATAGAGCATTATGGCGTCGTTTACTCATTTAATTTTTTTTCCCGCAAGATTTAGTCTTTTTATATTGTAAAATGTTAGCGTCGATGACCTTTTTTTTCCAGATTCTGTCGCCCTTCATTAAAAAGAAGACTATGTGGCTGTTATGTTGCATGTGTCCATTATATTGACATTTTTTTGGCAAGATTAAACTTTTTTTTTTATCAATATTGACATTTTTTCAGCAATATTAAACTTTATTTTTTATCAAAACTTGATTGACATTTTTTTGGCAATATTAAACTTTTTTTTTTATCAAAACTTGAAAGAAAGTTAAACAATTTCTTCATCATCAAACTCATTCTTCTTCAAGTGCGGTTGTTCTTAATTCATCCTTTATCTCACTATTCACTATCCATACTCATTCATCTTCATCATGCATTTGGTATTCTTCCTAAAAAACCATACTTGAATAAAAAGGATCTCATTTTCTAACAATTGAATCAATCACTTTCCTTCAAAACCCAAACAGCCCAAGTTGAGTGTTGGACTCGTGAGCTTTAAATTAGGTCAAGTTGAGTGTTTTGTTTTTGTTTGACTCAAGCTGCTGAAAAGGGTTGGAGTGGCAGAAAGTGAAGAACAGCCCAACAGCTTAGATCTGATTGATTCTTCCAAAGTTTTCAACTTTTAATCTCTCCATTCTCTCACAATGCCTCATCCTTCTTTTCACAAGCTCATTCTCCCAACAACCCTTCAATTTAGACAATTGGTAGCTCATTTTCTCTCTCCTTTCATGTTTTTTTTTCTTTCACTCATTGAAGTTGTTTTTTTGGTTGTGTTTGATGTTTTTGATTGGATTTTGTTGATGTTTTGATGGTTGCATGAAAAGGGTTTGGCTAATTTTATTATATTTTTTCACTCACTTATAAAACCTGACACCCCTTTTCATAAAGTTTGGATTTTCCGTTAAGATTCTTGATAAAGGGTAGTTTTATTTTTTTATTTTTTTTAAGTTACTTGATAAAGTGTAGTGATTTTTTCTTCAGTTTAGGTCTGATTTTATACCTAAATTCCTAGAAAATGTTGAAATTTGATTCAGTGTTGTTTAGGTTTTATGTTACTTCAAAAGTTGTATCTGGGTTGCTGAGTTGATTATTAGCGCTAGAGTTGAATTGGGTTGGTTTGTTTATGTTTATTTTTCTTGTTGAGGCTTAACATAACTTGCTCTATATTAGACTCTGGATCATAACAAAACTTGTGGCATTGAAATTGAGTTTGCTATCATATTGATTTCTTGATAGAATTTATGCTCGAGTGTTTTGCTCTCTGTCAATTGGAGAACTAATTGGTATTTTACATTAGAATTGATATTTTTGAGAACTAGCAATGTCTCTTGTCACTTGTTTTAAGTGAAGGAAAAGGCACAGTGAACGGGTTTTTATGCTTCTTATCTGTCCAAATTTGTTTTGATATGCCTATGAATTGATATTTTATGTATTTGCTAAGAAGACGGGAAGGCGTTGAATAAATTATTTTATGTGAACCAAAGCTATTTACTTGAGACAATCATATTATGAATTTCTCTAAGTGTATAATATTCTTTAGTGTAGTTACATATTCTTTAGATTGAAATTGATGGTAGCAATCATGAAATTAGTCATTTGTTTAACAAATCTCGATTTTCAGCATGGTAGTTAATATCACATCACATATCAGTCATAATTGAACAATTTAAAGATGTTTTTTTCTGAGCTCTGTAATTCAGATCTCACACCTAATCACTTTTTTGGTCAAATCAGATGGTTTTTGCCTTTGAAAATTACAAAAAGTGTGTGCTCGTGTGTTATTTCGGGCTGAGTACATGGCCCGATTAAAGATAACGCACCTGGGGTTAAAAAGGAGCCGCAACTCCTCGAACTTCCTAGATCTGCAAATGAAAAATCTCTGAACTGGTGACCGAGATCCCTTTTTACCTTGTGACCGGATCCTTCTGCGTTGCACCAGGATCCTGCCTGTGTTGTGCGCTGTTCTCTGCTTGTTGGCTTGCGACCAGAAGTCCAGAACCCTAATGTTGTGCGCAGTTGTGCTGCTGTTACTCTTCACTTTGTTTCAATAGAATATCTATTTGTCCGAAACCCCCTATTTAGACGCCCCTGGTTTATTTGTTTTTTTTATTCTTCACTAGCTTAATTTGTGATTTAGTGTGTTTTTGCGTTTCTTTGCTCGTTGGGAGTGCACCATTGGGCCCCACACTTTAGGTCAAATCAATTTTTTTTTTGGTCGAGGGAAAGGTCGAACCAATTTATTTATTTAATAGTAATAATTAAGTAAAAAAATGGATGCAATAGAATTACTTTCTTTTGCTTATGATTTTAGGTTTAAATAAGCATTTTAAGTGTGATTTAAATGCTCTCTTTATGAATTATGTTGAATCTTGCATTCCTGTTATGATTCCATGCTTGTGATTTTATTTCTGCTTTCGATTCTTACTCAAATCTCAATTTTAAAATCTCCAGTCTTTTATTACAAGCATTTACTAATATTTTGATGCTAAATATTATTTTTAATTGCAGAGGATTCCAGATGATTTTCTGAAGAAATATGGGGCCCAGCTTTCGACTATTACAACCCTCACTGTTCCTGATGGCACCGTCTGGTGTCTAAGATTGAAAAAGGTCGACAACCGAATTTGTTTTGTTGATGGCTGTTAAGATTTTGTTCATCGTTACTCCCTTGGCATTGGATAATTTCTAGTATTCACATATGAAGGGAATTTAAATTTCATTGTTCATATGTTTGATATGAGTACTGCTGAGTTAAACTATCAATCAGCCATGAGAAGCCGTACCGAAGGACCTTGCCATTGAAGATATCTTTTAATTCCTGGATTCATCACCTTCAATTTTTTTTTTTTTTTTGAAAGGCGCCACCTTCAAACCTTACTCCTGGTGCATTGCAAGACAAGGTTTTTACTGGATCTATGGATCAACTGACACCAGTGAAGAATCCTATCCAACTCAGACGCGAAAACAATGATACCAAGAAAACTTCAAGAAATAAGCGAAAATTATCTCCGAGTAAGCTCTTTTAGCTAAGTTTTCTTTCTATAGTAGTATGTCGCATAGCTAAGTTTTCTTTCTATAGTACTATGTCGCACCAACATATCAGATTGATAGCCTGCTCAGTGGCTGACACACATCAATGTCCAATATTGAAGATATAGATTAGTGGCATATTAGTTCTAGTAGATAGTAGTATAAATAGCTTGTAACCACCCCATTAGTGGGTAACTTTCTCATTTGTAATAATATTCATTCTCATCAATACAATAGCTTCATAGCTTTTCTCTCATTCCTTTCATGGATGCCATGTCTCATAACATCCAACTCAGACGCTACACTGACACGTGTGGTTACATTCAAATATTTCACCTTTTCAAATTATGACTGGTATCAACATCTCAGTGTCGTGTCAGTGCTTCATAGTTGTTGTCTAGTAATCTAAAAAGTTAGTTTTGTCATCAATATAATTTGTGGAACTGTGAGCACAGGAAGCCTCTGCTGAAAATGATGAGGAGGCAGAGTGCAATCGATTCTATGAAAGTGCGTCTGCAAGAAAAAGGAAAGTGACAGATGAAGAGAGGGTAACTAATGACTAATGAATGAGGCAAAAGCATGTGAACCAACTAATACTTTCTGTCTAGTTGTCCTCCAACCCTCCTATTTTTTGATATTTTTCTTTAGTCTTCTTGGACATGTTGTGTTGCATACTTAGCTCGTGTTTCTGTTTTCCAGTATTTGCCATCCAGCTTTGCAGAAATGAATTTGAATCGTGTTTCCATTGTACTTGATTTGAGGATAAGTTTATTCAGTGGATGGATCCATGAACATAAATAACTAGACCATAGAGTGCATGATTGGAAACTTGAAGGAGTAGTTAGTTGGGTTATATTGCAGATGTATATATACATTACCCTCTACAGTATTGGTGTATTGAGGAACTATTTATTTGAACAAAATGTTGTTTCTTTTTCAGTTTGATGCCTTTTGTTTTAATCCCTTTTCTTTTGTTTTAATTTCTTTCTCTATCAAAGTTTGTGAGTTAGTCTTGATTATGAGCAGATTTATATTCCAATCTAATCGATGTTTTATCTTTTTTTCAATTTCCAGAAGCTAAGATGTGGCATTTATCATTTTAATTACTCCATTTAATACTAGCAGAGAAACTTAAAATCGGAGAGTTAGAGGAGTTATTGGTTTAGTTGCATATATTAAATAACTAACTACTCTTGGAAATTCGCATTCATTCTAAAATTGGAGAATGTATGATTTAAAGACTCTTTAAAAGACTTCAAAATATGAGGGGATGTATTGGATTATGATATTAAAAGTCTAGTAGATTTTAAAAGATTATGCAAGATTTGAATGACTTTTAAGATTTTAAAAGATTCTCAAGATTTATAATTTGGATTTCAAAGGATTTAAATTCTGTTTAGTGTACATGATATGATAGAGATAAGATAAGATATGAAACTGGATAAGGATAGGAAATGATATAGACACGATAAATATTTATCATATCATATGTTTGTTGCACACATGATAACAAACATAATATCATATATATCACAATTAAATGACATAATTAACCTTGTAATTAATTATAATTAAATATAATTAAGCTATTATTAATTAGATACAAAACTATTATCGTCAATCGTCTTCTTCCTTTTTTTAGGGGTGTCATAATCTTCATCATAAAGTTCAATTAAAAAAATCATGACTTCTTCAATTAAAAATTTGTTTACTGTCTTCTTCCTTCTTCAATTACAAAGTTCTATCAAAACTCATTTGTGTAACTTCAACCTGTAAAAAAAATTCATACACGAACAACAACATATAAAAAATTTACAATTACAATCCAAACGCTTAATGAAACTAATTGTTGTTTCTGTTGCAAATAATACGAAATTCCAAAACTCTCTGTTTCATCTCTTTTTAAATTTGACTTGAATACAAAATAGACAATCAAGAAAGAAACAAACAAACAATTAAGCTGATTGAGGAAAAAAGTGATTGTAGGGTGGAATTGGGGTCAGATCTATAACAAATAGAAGAGATGAAGTTGAAGAGTTATGGGGAAAGATGTAAAGGTCGATGAATGGAGAGCATAGAGAACATGAGCAACGAATTGAGAGAGAGTAAAATAAACATTTTAATGCTAATCATGACAGGATAATTTTAACCCACCAAAAACTAAGATAAAAATAACAAAGGGTGAGTATGATAGAATTAGAAATGAGTTTAAGTTATCTTTTCCTATTGACGCACCAAACAACAAATTGAACCAGAATATGATAGTTTTATCATATCATATCTTCCTATCATGAGCACCAAACAGACCCTTATATCATAAGAGTTTATAAGATTTTAAAAGACTACCAAGATATCGAAGGATTTATATCAAGAAGTTAATAGTGTTTTTCTTAGATGTTTGTGTATTACACTATTATATTTATTTCTAATAATATATAACAGACTTTGAAGACAAAGTATTACATTTTTTTTTCAAGAATGACAAGTATTACATATTAAAAAATAGTTTGAAGTAGAACTAATAAATTGAACACATAGCTAACATTATTCGAGTGAAGGTAGTTCTAACCACATAGACCGGAAGTTTTCTACACTCAAAACAAAGTAACAAACGACCTTCTCTTTGCACTTGGAAATAAATGAGAAAATGGAATCTCGTTAGACAGTACCGAAAATAAAATTGTGAGAGTCTCACAAAGTCTCACATATTTTTGTGAGAATGTTATGAGTATTGTGTTCACATTTTTAACTAAAAAGTCTCACAAAATTCACTCAATAAAATAATCCTTCAAAATCTATAAACTTTTGAATATCAATTTTATAGTTGTGAGAAACCCTAACTGAATACCAATGGATTTCGTTGCATTGAAAAAAAGTATTGATTGTCTTAATTGAATACCACAAGATTTATTTATATTTTACAAAAGTCTTGATCGAATACCAAAACTTTTTTATCATCATAAAATCTTTTAAAATCCTAATCCAATACACCCCCTAAACATTTAACATTGGAAAATTGTTTTTCCACTTCATAGAAAGCTAAGAAACACCAGTAAAATATGATTTTACCCCGGCGGTAGTTAAGTGTCGATGGATTGGTGCATCGGTAGTTAACTACCGCCGTTTCCATCAGCAGTTAACTATCGCCGTTCTCATCGGCAGTCAGCTGTCGTTGCGTCCTGAAGCCTCTGCAGTGGCCAAAACATGCAGATACAACCTGTTTATATGAGTTATAAACACCGTTTTTCAATATCAGATCATAAACGCGAAATATGAGTTATAAACACTGTTAAATTAAGCAAAATATCAATGTTACCAACAATTAACAAAAAACTAACAAATGTCATATATTTACAAAAAAACTAACAAAAGTCATGAAAAACTAACAAAAGTCCTAAACATAAATATCCTACTCCTGATCCTGGTCCTGCTGCTGCCTCCTCTCCCTCCTACGTCTCCTGGTCAGTATCGGTGTCATCATGTCCCTGATATCGCGCAAGGTCTGATACAACTGCTCGGTGCTCATCCCCTCCTGACCTAAGTACTCATCAGCTTGGCTAATAGCGCCACCAGCCATCTCAATGGTATCAGGCGAGCCTCTCTCCTGGTGTCGCTGCTGCTGATGTGCAATGATTTGTTCCTCATTTGCTGGCCTCGGAAGAGATCCCTCAATAGGTGGCAAAATCTTTGGGTGAGACACCCGATAATACCATCGCATGTATCCATCCTCATACCGCCATGGCTGATCAACCTCCCGACCCCATTGATCCTGAGGAATGGTATGCACACGAAAGTCGAGGAAAGCCTGCACAACCTGAGCATCCAGTATAGCAAGCACAAATGTCAGAGCTCTGGGGATGTCATGCACGTACCCGTATTGCATTTTAACCCGCTCAGGCAAGTAACAATAGACCTTGTCACGACCGCACATGATCCAGCCTGAATACCAGCATATCTCCTCAAACTCCTGGATCTCCCTATGCTCCTTGTACGACATCCAGACTATATCATCCATCTCCAAACGATCAAGCGCCAGACGGTAGGTCTTCGCATGTCCATAACCCATGTGTGGAATCCATCTGGCAACGCAAGGATGGTTTTGCCGATACTTAACATTATCTTCAGCTGGGTACACTCCTGGAAAATGTGCCAAAAACCATCCCTGCACAAACCAAACACATTTATAAGTTATTACCAAGCATAAGATAGAAATTACTATAAACACATTATATTCAGATACACAAGCATAATAAATTAAAATTATTACCATCAAAAGTGATGTGCTTCCCCGATCGATTTGCCTCTAGGCAAAGAGACCTCAGATAGACTGTGGTAAAGGTATGACAATACCATTCCTCCCCACGAGTACTGCCTCATACCAGCAAAGTCCTCCATCGTCTGCAGATATATCAAGTCGATGTGTTTGTTGCCTTTATCATCGAACAACGTACATCCAACCAGATATAGGAGGAAACTCCTCACACATGCAAGCCTACGCCTATCCCTTTTTTGGACCTGCTCCTGCGTCTTTGGACGCGCATATCTGGTGGCAACAGTCAGGTGATCCTCATGAAGGTCCTTCAGCGCCATATAGCTAATGTATCCACCATACTCAGCAGCACAATTCTTCACAGCAACGTCCTTGATAACACCTAGGTATCTCACCATTAACTCCACTCCATCAACCTGAGACACCTTCTTTGGATGGTTCAGCATCCTCCCTTCAATAAGAACATACAGCAGACACGCCACATCATCTAAAGTGATGCTCATCTCCCCTGTAGGCATGTGAAAGTTGCTGGTCTCGGTATGCCACCTCTCGCTAAGCGCCATGAGCAGAGCATGATTCACGGCAGGATACCCCGTGTACACCAAATCATGCAGACCACTAGCCCATAAAGGTCCCCAAAACCAGACTTAATTCGTTGCTGGACGTTGGAGATCTCCCACCTTAGCCCCATGATTTATGCTTTTAACCTTGCGGGTCCTACGAATATGAAATAATAAAAACACCACATAAATCAAAAACATAAAAACAATGTAAACACTTATAAAAAATAACTAAAACATAAATACTTAGCATAAAAAAATCAATTTTATATATACTTCATACATAAAAAATTACGCGAACAATAATTGAAGACAAAAAAATTTATAAGAAAACAACATGTGTTTATATCATTTTTTTTAAAGTCTCGTGCATATAAATTTGTTAAAAAATATATATATACTTCATATATAAAAAATTACGCGAACAATAATTGAAGACAACAAAAATTATCAAACAACGGCATGTGTTCATATCATTTTTTTTAAAGTCTCGCATATAAAATTTAAAATATATATATATACTTCATATATAAAAGTAAAAAAATGAAAGAAAACTTACATCATTTGCATTATACCACAACGGTAATGCAACGTGATGAGCATACGAAGTCAACAGAGATCCATCATGAGGCCCTCCAGGAAAGGGAGCTACATCAGGTAACCGAGCTGGGGCTGCCTCAGCCGCAAGGTCGTCCTCATCAGGCTCATCAGCCTCCTCCTGATGCTGATCCTCGCCACCCACGGCAACATCCGCAAAATGTTGGGTGTCGTAGCCACCATCTATGTCATCGTGTAGCCCCTTCTGATAATTCAGGTACTGAGTAGGGTTTACCACTAGCGAAGAACTACCCTCCCCTGCAGAAGGATCCGGCCTCCGGCCTCTTCCCCTCTTAGGCACATGAGGGTTTGCAGTCTGTCTCTCCCTCCGGTAGCTGTCAGTCATCGTCTGTCTACCGGCTCTCATCCTATCTGCGTTCTGATCAGACATATCTACACAAAAACATAACTCAAAAAATTAGCCATAATAAAAACATCATTCACAAAATTAACATCATAAACTAACTAAAAAACAATCTAAACTAACATCAAAATTAACATCATAAACTAACATCAAAATTAACATCATTTAGACATCAAAACTAACATCAAAATTAATCTAAACTAACATCAAAGTTAACATCATAAAATAACATCAAAATTAACATCATAAACCAACTAAAACATCATTTAGGCATTTTAACAAACACTTTGAGTGCAACATTCACAACATTCACAATGTGTCAATTTGACAACATTCACAATCACATTCTACTTAAACATATTCTAAACAACATTCACAACAACTACTTTCATCTATAACATCATAAACTACACATGCAATCTACCAAAATTTCAATTTAAACATCAACCCTAACCACATGCAATCTACCAAAATTAACATAAATAAACCTACACAAATTAACATTAAAATTAAAAATGATTAATACTACTTACTTGTTGTTTTGTGCGTATGATTTGCTTCAATTTCGTGGGTTTGGAATTTGAGAGGATTGGAGGTAAATTGAAAATTTTGAACTTTCTAACTGTGATGCAGGTTCTGTTTGTTGTTCTGTATATGTTCTAATCGCAACGGTAGTTAACTACCGATGAAATGATCCGGCGGCAGTTAACTGCCGATGGAAACAACGGTAGTTAACTGCCGATGGAAACAGCGATAATTAACTGCCGATGCACCAATTCATCAGCACTTAACTACCGCCAGAGTAAAATTGTATTTTAGTGGTATTTCTTAACTTTCTTCAAAGTGGAAAAAACAATTTTCATAACATTGGTCATCCTTTCCTCTCCACTATTGTTGCACTGCACCCAAATCCAAGAGAAGCGAGCAAGTGTAAAATATCACTTATTTAGTATTATTGTCTCTCGTGAGTGTAAAGAAATTTTATTTTATTGAATAAAATTGAAGGAACGAAGCTTAGAATAAAAGGAGTTGAAAGTTATTTACACACGGTCACAGACCACAGTTTTACTTTTTCTTTTTTAATATTATTTCAGGAATTTAAGATTTCAAGTTTTTTGCCCCTTTCCTTTAAAAAAGAAAAAACTTTGGCCCCTTAATAAGCCCCAAAACATACGATTTTGGTATTCTACATAATTAATTTTTGGATTAAATAATGTTGACTCCATGTCCCTGTAAAAATAAAGTTGGAGATTTCTCTTTGAAGATCTTTTGATTTTAAACTCTCAAGACATATGACCGTGCATTTATGCTTATGTGACACGTTGAGTCGTCATTTTTTGATTATGTGGCAAGATATTATTAATTTTTTTAACTTTATTTTAATTCCACTTGGTTTTTTCATTATTAAATGAATTAAAAAAATGGGTTAAATAAGTTTTTCGTCCCTATAAATATATCAAAATTTGATTTTAGCCAATAAAAAATAAAATGAGATGTTTTCATCCTCACATAATTTTTTGTGGATATAATTTTAACATGTTTTTAACATTTTTTGAACATAACATGAATATATGAAGGTTGAACATAATAAACGAACATAATATGAATACAATTTGAACATAAAAGTGTTATAATCTTGACATTCACATGAACATAAAGTGGTCATTAAGGACCAAAAACAAAATAATTTTTTTTGTGAGGATGAAAACATTCGGTTTAATTTTTTAGGAACTAAAATCAAAATTCGCTATATTTACAAGGACGAAAAACTTATTTAACCCTAAAAAAATTATATAGAATAAATTAAAAAATTATACAAAAATAAAAACAAAATCTTTTTTATTTTTTCTTTTCTCTCTTTGATCATCTCTATCGCCATGATTTTCATCTCTCTCATTCAACATCATCACCAATAAACACAAACCCAAAAAAATCTCTCATTCAATTTCATCTCCCTCTTCACAATCATGACTTCATCATCAAATTCATCAAACCCAAAAAAATCAAAATCCAAAAAATTACAAATCCATAAAAAACACGATTTTGATCAACTCTAAATTTCTACTCATTCAATGATTTTTTTAAAAAAACAAAATAGAGAAAAAGAATAAATAAACAGAAAAGAAGAAGAGAGCGCTGAAGAAATAATTGATGAGTAGTAATGTGGCAGAATTAAAGGAGAAAAATAAAAGAAAATATGTTATTGGAGTGGTCATAAAAAATCCAGATTTGATTCTTCCAAAAAAAATTCTTCAATTTTGTCTTCAAAACTTCTTCAAAGTTCTCACTTTTTTTCAATTTGGTATCTCTTTTCTTAACTGTTCCAAATCAAATTTATACTACTGATTTAAAATTAAGAAAAAAAATCATGTCTAAAATGCAAGTGTTATAAACGTGAAAACCCGTTTTAATCGTTTATAATTTTCTTGAAAAAAAAAGCTAATGTCTTCCTTGAAAAAAATAAATCTAATGTCTATTGTTGGTGATGATGATGAAGTTCGATGAAGGCAATAAGGAGAAGAGTAGAAAAAGAATCAAACGTCAACAAATATTTTTTGGGTTTATCTCATATTTGTTTTATTTAGTGTGGGTTTAGAAAAAGAATAGATTTATGGGTTTGGAAAAAGAAGAGAGAAGAGAAGGAGGAGAGAAAGAGAATGGGAAGGAGAAAGAGAAAAGAGAGGAGAAAAGATAGAGAGACGAGATAATTTTTTTTATTTTTTTCAATATTTTTTTTTGTTGTAAGAAATAATGTCAGATGCCACGTATGAAAAGTCAACTCAACACGCAATGTAAGCAATTTTACACGTTCATATTCAAATCAGCGTGTCACTTCATCCATTTTGCATAGTCAGCTGCTTGAAGGTCTAAAATTAAATAATCTTCAAATTACAAAGGGGAATCTCCAACTTCTTATTTTACAGGGGTAAATCAAAATTCGATCAAATGACAATAGGATACATATCATTTAACCCTTAATTTATTTATTTATTTTAGGGTCTAACTTAGACATGTAAATTCAAAGAATACGCAGTGGAGAATAAGACGAGACAAAAAATGGCAAGATAAATGAAGGCTCGGTGATGTGATTACGATTCTGCAATAACTTCTCCGTGTTTTCTCTAAACCGATATGTTTTAATTTACCTCTTTTAAAAACTAAAATAAAAAATTGAAATGCAAAATATCTTCATCTATTCCTCTTGTTTAGTCTTTGAAAATAGAAAATTAGGGTAGGGCAGAGGGCGGGTTCGGACCTGAACTCACAATGCTAGATGAAACCGACCACCATTTTATAAGGCCCAATTCCGCCCATATACAACTTTGGTTTGGGCGGGTCTCGGTCAAAATGGTTAGGCAGGTCTGCGGGTGGGTTGGGGCGGGTATGATCCTTAACAAAAAGTGTCACTTTTTTTCTTCTTAAAAGCTTGAAAATGTTTTGATCACGTGATGACTGTGAGAGGAAGATGGTAGAGAATGACATCTGAGGTTTGATTTAGAAGAGAAAAAAGAGTATATATGTTAGAGTATTGAAACTGAAAAATAACAAAAAACATAGGATTTGAGAAGAAGAATAATACTATTAAAGATGATGATATAAAGGAGGAAGGAAACAAGTAGGATCTTGATTATCAAAGATACAATTAGATTGATGGTACTGGTAGTGGAGTTTCAAAGGGAAGGAAGAAATGAATGTAATAATAAAAATAGAAATCGTTTCATTTTTTTTACTATAGAAGCTATTACTACTCCTTCTTACGATTTTTAGAATTATTATAGGCATTATTAATAATATTTGCATAGTAAACTCACTCCTAGACCTATAGACTATCTAGTACGTACAGTAGTAGTATTATTAATTAGTTGAATTTTTTTAATACTTAATTAGCTAAAAGGGACATTGGACAGAAGGAAAGAATATCGGGAGAGGGAAAAGAATATTGGGAGAGGGAGATGAGTCTTCCAACAATATAGTTCAGTAAAAAGAAAGATAAATTAAGACTTACTGTACTCTAAAAATAGGTGTCAGAGTAGCAATTTTTTCTTAAGTAGCGCACATGCTTCGTGCGGGGCGGACACCGATGGTTTTAATATTTCAAAATCGGACCTGCCCGTATCAACTAACTCATAATTGGATTTAATCATTCAGGAACCCGAAACCCACCCCAACCCGCCTGCATCGCCCATAACTTTTTCAGATTTATCGGGTTTCGGGCAGGTCACCTTCTTTTGCTCGGCCCTATAGAAAATAACATGAAGACCCATTTTAATCGTTTATAATTTTCTTATAGTCCAATTCCGTATTAGCGCAAAAATAAAACTCAAATCAGTGTCTGACATTTTCATATTTGGGACAAATTAGTCCCCGATTCATTATAGTATATGGATTAATTTGTCCCCAGTATTAAAATGTCAGAGACTAATACGAGGTTTATTTTTATTATACATGAATAGAGCAATCAGAAAATTGTGTGAGACTAAAATGGATATTCACCCTAGAAAAGATATTAAGGGTGTGTTTGGTAAAAATAAACTATAAACTAGCTAATAGCTGATAACTGATAAGCTAACTTATAGCTGATGTCTGATAGCTGATAACTTATAGCCAAAAAGCTAACTTATTAAAATTAAGGTGTTTGGTAAAATTAGCTGTTATGTCTGGACGTTTTTTATGAATTATTATTAAACTTTAAGGTGTTTGTTTACTTTTTTTCACTTAATGTATTTCTTTTTGAATATTTTAATTTATTTCAAATTATTTTCATCTCCAAAAAGATAAATGTGCTTTATGAATTCAATTGACATTTTTTATTTAACAAATTTTTTTTTGACAAATTTTAGTTAACTAAAATTTCGTCACTATTGATTATATATGTTATGTAAAATTATATATTATATGAATCATGAAAAAAAAAGGCAGTGGCCAATTTACAAATTAAGAGCAAGTCACAAAAAATATGGAGCAAGAAAACGTATAAAAAGCTATAAATAACGTGAGCAGTACTGAATAACGTGTGTGTTAGGATGGTGTTAACAAAATATAAAATGTGGGTAGTTATTAATTATGAATATGGGTAATTGTTCTATTAAAAAAATAATTAAATTAAATTAATAAGGTTAAAATTGGAAGAAAATATAAAAAACTATAAGCTATAAGCTCAAAAGCTACTTGAAATAGCATCTTAATAAAAGTTATAAGCTAGTGAGAAAAGCTTTTTACCAAACACATGTCATTCTATCGAAACAAGCTTATAAGCTAATACAAGAAGCTATAAACTAACTTATTTGTGTTACCAAACACAGCCTAAATGTCATTTCTCAAAACAATTTTCCAGTTTTTTTTATCAATCTTTTTGTCCTTCAAGTTTTCAAAACTCAAAACTAATTTCAGAAACAAAAATCAAACATACCCTTATTAAAGAAGACTTGAGTTTTACATAAAAGAAAATATATGAAATGATTTGAAAAAATTATTCACAAAATCAATACTTTGTTGTATAAGTGAAGTAAGTGTTACACCATGTTAACATCTGATCTACCATTAGATCCCCAAGGTCTGCCATTAGATTAAGGGCCCATTTGTTTTAGATTTAAAAAAATGGATTTTTCTTTGTATTTTTAAAAATGGAGTTTTTGGATATTTACTCAAAAAATAGTAGAAGTTATTTCAAACTCATTTGGTTTCATAGGATTGTTACCTCCATTCATAGACATTCATGATGTTCATTTAACTGTTAGAGATGTGCTCTCCTCAAATGACCCCATACTCAGGTTTTGTACTCCCATCTCCGCCCTATGGCATCCAAACTCGTCAATAATATGCATATCAAGTTTAATGCCTCCATAGATGATGCATTCATTTGGACAGCAAAAAAAAAAAAAGAACCTACACTACTAAAAGTGGGTACACATGATTGTTGTCCCGCACTAGCTTGCTACCTCTTTCTAATCAAAATGACTCTTGAACTTGGATTTGGAAATTAAAGCTTCCGGAAAAGCTTAAGTTTTTGTTTTGGTTGGCTTGCCACAACTCTGTCCCACCCTCTCTCTGCTCAGCCATAAAAATATCTCCCCCTCGGCTGTTTACACTCGCTGCGGTCTTGCTGAAGAGACCTTTCTTCATTGTGTGCGAAATTGCACTTTATCCAGAGGTATTTGGCAGCTTGTTGGTTTTAATGATCCAGAATTTTTCTCCAAGATGGATGTCAGTGGTTTGCTCAAGGTTAGTTCTATGGGTTCCCAAACATTCTTATTCGCGGCTTGTACTTGGTGGGCATGATGTCATCGTAATCTTATGTGTCTAAACAATCAAACTTGGTCACTTAATCACCTCTCTTTCAATATTCAGAGTATGGTAGAGAATTTCAAAGTTTTTCTGTTAATTTCAATGTTATGTTAGGTGATAGACATATCAAGTGGAACAATAGTAACCATTCTTGCATTATTCTTAACAGTGATGTTAGTTGCCTATGCTTGCCCGTTAGAGTTGGCTATGCTGGGATTATTAGAAACAATACTGGTTTTTATTTATCATTTTTCTCAGGCTACATTCAAGGATCATCTGACGTCCTCCATGCTGAGTTGTATGCTATTTACCAAGGTCTCTTATGGCTAAAAAATTGGGGATCGAAGAGCTTGTCTGCTATTCTGACTCTCTACATTGTATTAACCTCATCAAAGACCCAACTTCCAAGTTTCATGTTTATGTCGTTTTAATACAAGACATGAAGGACCTGATTGAGCAGAGTAACATTATAGTTTGTCACACTCTCAGAGAGGGAAATAAGTGTACGAATTTTTTTGCAAAACTTGGAGCCTCCTCAAATAAATATTTTTGTTATCATGCCTCCCCTCCGGACAATCTCTTGTATCTTTTGAAGATGGATGCAGCTGGAACTTTCTTTTCTAGAGAGTAGTTTTGTTTATGTTTTCCCTTTTGTTTTGTTTTTTCTTTTTGTTGTTTAGCATTGTAACAAAAAAAAAAACTAATTTGGTATAAGTTAAAAAAGAGATTTTTATATTCACTAACTTAAATATTCATTGTTCGAGATTTTATATAGCAAAAATCACATATATTTTTTTTTTTCAAAATGTCATCTTTCAAAAATGTTTTTTATGAAAAGCTATTTGAAATAGCTTTTTTTTAGAGCTTTTTTTTTTCAAAATTTTAGTATTAAAAAAAAATTATAACATAATGATGAAATACTTAAAATAACATTTTAAGATAAGCTATTCAAACGAATTTTTCATTTGAAGCTTTTCTTAAAAATTTCTTTGTTAAAAAAATTATAACATAAACATATTACACTACAAAAGCTTAAAAATTGATCTAACCGTAAAAAAAGCTTTTGCAAATATGCAAGGCTAAAATATGCATTTCGTCCCTGTAAATATGGCTCGTTTTGCTTTTGGTCCTTGGTAAAAAAATTTTTTTAAAAACACCCTTGCAAAATTTTCTGTCTTTTAAAAAAGCCCCTGACCCCACTTAAGTGATGATATGGCATGGTTTTCGCCACGTGGCAGTTGCTGACTGTGCAACTTTTGCCACGTGGCGATGACGTGGCATGCCACATATATAAAAAAATTAAAAATTAATTTTCGGATTTTATTAATTGTTTTTATGCATTTTTGAAATTAGAAAAAGGTTTGTGTTTTATAAAAAAGGTTTGTGTTTTATTCATCACTCTCACCAATCTTCTTCTAGATCTAAACACCTAGAAATTCATCTACTTGCCAACTTCAACACCCATAAATTTAACAATGTTCACCATTGAAAAATCCAGCAACAACAACCATTTATAGTCTTTGTTTGTTTTGCCATAAGAAAAATCCACAAATCTGATATGGTGGTGAATGAGAATTTCGTCGACCCCTATTTCCATTTCGCCGACCCCAAATCACCACCAGGGCTAGCATCATCATCACATCCACCATCGGTAGTGTTTTAATCCTCCTCCACCGTCGCACCTCACACTTCCCTCGGCCATACCCCTCTCCTTCTCCCACGCTTGATTCACTCTTTCCCTTGCTATTCTTTTTCAATGGTTGTTTCAGAAACTTCTAGATTTTGGTTTGATTTCTGTGTTTCAATACCCTTTTTTTAAATCACCACTTTTTACTGACTTCTTCACCTTAATTTTCTTAAAAATCGGAATTGTTGTCTATTAAAGTTGGAACTTTTGTGAGTGAAATTTTGGGTAAAGGTGAAATCGGAACTATTCTTCTTCAAGCCTTAAAAACGTGTTTGAAGGAGCTAAAAACCCAGAACAGTGATGAATAACAACACAGATGACAAACTCAGAAAAAAATCATGTATTCACATGAAACTTCTACTTCGGATCGGAGATAAAAGGAAGAATAAGCTCTTGAGATGAGAGGGAGAAGTGTGGTTGAGTTGAAGCAGAATTTGGTGTCTTGTATATTCGATTTTGGTTAAAATTTGCAGAAACCCCACCCCCAAATCCGAAAATTAATTTTTAATTTTTTTATATATGTGGCATGCCACGTCATCGCCACGTGGCAAAAGCTGCACAGTCAGCAACTGCCACGTGGCGAAAACCATGCCATATCATCACTTAAGTGGGGTCAGGGGCTTTTTTAAAAGACAGAAAATTTTGCAAGGGTGTTTTTAAAAAAATTTTTTTACCAAGGACCAAAAGCAAAACGAGCCATATTTACAGGGACGAAATGCATATTTTAGCCAATATGCAAACCTATTTTATCATGAGGGCAAGAAACATTCTTTTTCCAACACTCACTCTATTGTTGAGTGAAATCTATATAAGTTTCACTACTTTACATATGATTATTTTTTAAAGTGTGAGACCCATATCGATTTCATCGCACAAAAGAGTAAATGTTAAAGAGAAATGATATTTGAACAACCATTTTTTGACAACTTTTGTAACAACTTTCTCTCTCATACTCACATTATTTTTTTACTTTCTCTTCCTCTATTGCTTTGATATTTGTGTCAATACCTCATTTTCTTTG
This sequence comes from Medicago ruthenica, assembly GCA_018208015.1. Classification (NCBI taxonomy): domain Eukaryota; kingdom Viridiplantae; phylum Streptophyta; class Magnoliopsida; order Fabales; family Fabaceae; genus Medicago; species Medicago ruthenica. Next base: position 94,321,093 of record CM031371.1, on the reverse strand, counting down.
TAAAACTTTGGTTATCTCAAAAGTTGTCATATAAATGGATGTTAAAATAACACAACTCAATGTTAAATATAGTGTTAAAAAGAAAGAAGGGTTAATAGTGTTTTACCCCCTGTATTTTTTTTTAGATTCCATCCTTGTAATTTGAAGATTCTTTGGTTTTAGACCTTCATGAATTTTGACTGTACAAAATCGATGATATGGCAAGGGGGTAAACCGAAATTTGCTCGAATTACAGAGGGCGAAAGTACCATAAATTTTGTAATTTGATGTCATGAAGGTCCAAAACCAAAAAATATTTAAATTACAAGATGTAATATATTTTTTTTATAGGGGATAAACCGAAAATGACATATATTAGAGGGGGTAAAACATTATTAACCCAAGAAAGAATGTTTCTATAATTTCTCATATTTTACTCAGGCATTATAGAAAAAGATAAAAATCAATATCAAGCATTTGCAAAAGACGAGGTTTATTAAAATAAAGAATTTAATTAATATATTTGATGTGCAATATTTCACACATACATCTAAGAAAAAATCTAATGATGTTTGTTACGTCGATTAATGAATATAAAAATTTGAGTTGTTATATCTATTAATTAAAGTGATAAACATTTTCCTTAAAAAAATGATAACATATATGCAAAACATGGTAGAGAGAGGTAGAGAGAGAGAGAGGCGATAACCCTAGGTTCCGACGAGGGTCACCGCGCCGGTACTCCTTTTCGCCGTAACTGAGGATCATTGGGAGGGGTCGGGGGTCCAAGCAGGGTGCCAGATATCGGGGGGATGGGGGACCATGGTCTGAGGTGAGTCATCGACGTCAAAAAGCGCCAGGACAGGGTCATTATGGGCAGGACAGGCAGCAGCGTTCGGGACAACAAGGTGGTTCAGGGTCTCAACGACATGGGCAAGTTAGGGTTCAAGTTAGGGATCGGTCACAGTCTGTGCAGCGGCCAAGGTCTCAGTTTCGATCAAGAAGGTTTTCTAGGGATGATTATGTGCGATCAAGTTACAGAAGGGACTCTAGATATGCATATGTGCGATCAGTTTCAAGGGATTCTTACGAGGAGCGGTGCAACAAGGAACATGAATATGAGTTAGCGCAACATTTTTCACGTAACAGGAGAAATTCTTCTCTTGTGTTGGAATGATCAGTGCATAGGAATATTCATCAGCAGTCTGATGTACGATTACAGAAGGTTGGCAAGGCTCCATAAGTGTTGGAACGCTCACAGGCCTAGTATGATCGCGAATTTACGCGGTTTCACTTTCAGCATGATCAAAACTACGGACAATAGATTTCTAAAAATTCACAAGGGACTGATTTGAAGAGGTTTGTGTCTTTTTTACTTCACTAATGTACCAAAATTTATTCCCTATTTCTATTTGCGTCAAGGTTTTGAGGTGTGTGGAATTTTGGAGGATTTGTATTTGGCGAAGAATTATAATGCACGAGGGAAGGTTTATGGCTTTGTTCGTTACATCAATGTGAAAAATGTTGGTAAATTAACAAAGGCGCTAAATGATGTTTGCTTTGGAATTTACCGTGTTTTTGCTAAGGCAGCTAGGTTTGATAGGTTTGCTAATTATAATGAGGTGAAATGGGGGAATGGAGAGGAAAGGCAGGTTGGTGAGGGAGAAAAAAAGTGTGAGAGATGGGGATAAAATTGTTGGCTAGGGAGTAAAAAATACAGTTAGGGGGACTTTGGAAGGAAAGAAGGTTCTCTAGGGAAAAAATTAAGCGGGTGGGTATTACGCGAGATGAAGGGGGAGTGAAGATTATGGTGGGGGACGTGGTTTGTTCCGGTGGAGTGGAAAAGGAGGGGCAAGGCGTGGTTGGTGGGAAGCAAGGGGGACATGTGCCTTTGGTGGTGACGAAGGAGAAGGCGGAGGATAGGAAGGTACTACCGGTGGTTCGTAGCCTTAGTGTCGATGTGGTACACAAAAAGTTTGTGTCGCGTGATTTACAGCTGAAAGGTCAGGGTGAAAAGGTTCATGCGAGAATGCATGTTATAAAATATCATTCCGATTGTTCCGGTGGAGTGGAAAAGGAGGGGCAAGACGTGGTTGGTGGGAAGCAAGGGGGACGTGTGCCTTTGGTGGTGACGAAGGAGAAGGCGGAGGATAAGAATGTATTACCGGTGGTTTGTAGCCGTAGTGTCGATGTGGTGCACAAAAAGTTTGTGTCGCGTGATTTACAGCTGAAAGGTCAGGGTGAAAAGGTTCATGCGAGAATGCATGTTATAAAATATCATTCCGATGAGAAAGATGTGAGTTGGAAGAGAAAATGATTGGTGGCAACAGTGATAAATGGTGAGTCAATTCCAGTGATACAACAACGTATTCTTGATGTTGGTTTTGAGAATTTAGATATTATTCCTATGAGAGCAGATAAAGTATTATTGACATGTCAAGGAGACTCGGATGTAAAGTCTATTTTAACAGGTGCAATTGATTTTTTCAATTCTGTTTTCACGTCAACCATTGCGTGGAATAAAGAGTATGTTCATTTTGAAAGAGGTGTGTGGCTTCGAATTTATGGAGTGCAGTTGCAAGTGTGGAATGAGAAATTCTTCAGATTATGTGTTTTTAATTTGGGCCGATTTTTGAGGGTGGATAGTTGCACGATGGATAGAGAAAGGTTTGATTACGTGCGCATTTTATTGGCAACGTCGTCCTTGGAGGTTATTAAAACTGAGGTTGTTGTGATGGTAGATGATACCTTGTTGAAGCTTAAAATTGTGGAGGAATGAGGCTTTTCATTAGGCGAGGATGCTTGTTTGTTCGATGATGCGACATAGTGTGGTCATAGTGATAAAGAGGAGGAACATGGTGAGTTTGTTGTGAATAATGATGTAAATGATTCGGTGAATGAGATGTCTGAGGAATAGATGGAGGATGATAGGTTGCGGGAACAAGAAATTAATTCTCAAAAATATAGTGACAATGGTGATCCGCGTTCTTAAATTAAGAATGCCAATATTCAGTTAACAAGTGATCATGTTTCTTCATTTGAGGGGTGTTCTAGTGTTTAGAAGGAGCTGAATTTACAAAGTGATTCGCTGAGGTGTTATGAGCCATTGGGTATCAATACTTGTTTGGGACCAGCGACATAAGACAATCATCTGGTGGATACAACACTCCCTCGTACGATCAACTTATCCAGTGAGGGGAACAAACCAAGTGGAGAGCCTATTTGTGTTCATAATGGTGTAAAAAAAAACATTCTTCTCGTGGCAAACATACTAATTCTTGTCCTCTAGGTCATACTCATTCGGTTACGTCGGGGCCGTGGAGTTTGGAGTGGTTAACTGATCAAAATCAAGGGGATGCTTGAGTTGTTTTTTCGTCTAGAAAAAGGCGTAAGAATAATGTCCAATTTTTACAGGGGCAACAAGTGAATAAGAGAAAAGTAGACAATGTTATGCGTTGAAATTCCTGGCAGGACTGGTTCTGAACCGTAAAACAGAGTAGAACAGAGTACAATAGTTCAGAAGCAGAATAACAGAAATAAAGGACAGAAAGTAAAATGACACAGATGATTTGTTAACCCAGTTCGGTGACAACCACACCTACATCTGGAGGCTACCAAGCCAGGAAGGAAATCCACTACATAATATCAATTCAAAGACCTATGACAACAGCCCCTGTTTCACAGCCTTCTCACTTAATCACTACCCGTATAGATTTCAACCTAGGAACTCCTAGACCTGAGACCCCTCTCACTTCCCTCAGTCAATCACTGCCCCAGTGATTATCAGACTCTAACAAATCAAACAAAGATGGAGACACTCTCCTAAAAACTCAATACATCACTTTTGCTTAAAAGCTTCAAGTGAATTACAACTCAATAAAAAAAACAACCAACTCTAAACACTTGAGTGGTGTACAAAAACAAAGCACAAAGCTTACAGACTCAACACCTAAGAACAATCTATTAAAACTGACTTCAGTTGAGTTGCATTCCTTCAATGACAGCGTCCTCTATTTATAGCTTCACCATCAACAATTCTTGAATCAAATCTTCTTCAAAGATATATTTCTAGAATTCTTTTAGAAGCAAATATAATCAATTATATTTCTGAGATATATTTTCCAAAGATTTCTTTGAAAATATATTCACAAATAAAACAATCCAATCTTCAGAATATATCTTGCAAAATTATTCTTTCTTCTGGAAACATCAGCTTGGAGAATTCTTTAATTAAATCTTCAAAATATTATGTGAGAAAATAACAGCTCCAAGACACAAGAAAGAACGCAGCTTCTGAACGCAGAAAACCAATTTCTGAACCTGCTTCTGAAATGCAGCTTCTGAAGGTTCAGCTTCTGATGAACAGTGCTTCTGAAGCGCAGCTTCTTATGAACAGTACTTCTGAAGACCCAACTTCTGAAGTTCTGCTTCCAGCTTCTGAAGACACATTTCAGCTTCTGAAGACGCACATTGCTTGTATATTTGATTTTAGCAAAACATGAAGCCAACAACCAAATATCCAACAATCTCCCCCTTTGGCAAATTTTTGGCTAAAATCAAACTAAGACACTCAGAGAGATACAACAAGCAAATTCTTCACACATCAAAATTGCGCAACCATGAAGAACAAAACACAAACGTAGCAACAAAGTAGCAGCGGCATAAACACTACGTTCCACATATATACTCCCCCTGAACAGATCAGCTTCTGACAGGAAATACACATATACTCCCCCTGAAACAGACCTTCAGGAACAAACACACTGAAACAGAGACATAAATACTTAACTCTGAAACAGATACACAAGAACTCCCCCTGAACAACTAAACTGCTTCTGAAACAACTATACTTATCTCCCCCGTTTTAGCCAAACAATTTTGACAAAAATAGCCATGCAAGCATCAGGAGCAGAAATATCAATAAACAGCAGCAGTTACAGACCAAATGCACCAAAGGATAAAAACATCCAATACAGACCAGCATACCACAGAACCACACACAGAAGTAACACTTCTCAGACCAGCAGAATCACACAACAGAACCAAGAGCTCATATCAGAAGATCAAAACAAAAGAACACAACTGCAGAGTATAGTACACAATTGCAGACCACAAAAATGCAACCCAAAACATAAAGCCAGCACATAGCTTGCAATTTTTAGACTTAGCATCAGAAACTGCTTAGTCTTCATTAGACACAGAGATTCTGCAAAGTCTTCAAAAAAGACAAAAGCCCATTTGACCCCTCAAATCTTCAAATTTCTTGGCATTTAAGGCTTTTGTAACTATATCAGCACCATCTTCATCACCCTCAGCACACTGAACATAGGGCATGATGTTTTGAACATCTTGCTCAACATGATCCTCAGACTTACTAGGATCCACTTCCTTTCTTATTAGTGCCTTCTTCTTTGGGACAGAGACCACTACCTTGCTCCAGACTTTAGATGGTCCAACAACATCACTCTTCTTAGCAACAGGGGTAGGCCTGTTGGCAGCAGCAACAACCTTTCCTTTCCTATTCTTGTCAATACTTTCACATTTTGGTCTCCATACCTTCTTGACATTGACTACAACAAGTTCAGATTTTCTTTGCTGAAAGTGTTTGGGGTATCCATGCAGCTTGTAACAGAATGGCTTTATGTGCCCCTTTTTACCACAGTTATGACATACCCAAGGATGAGATGTCTTTTTGCTCTTAGATCCCTGAGGTTGGTTCTGGTGTTCCAACTTAGGTTTATACATCATAGGATCACATGTTTTCACAGCTGGAATGAATTTTTTAACTGGATTTTGCTGTTTGTTCAAGGTCATATCATCAAATCCTATACCATTTCGTTTCCCTTGGTTCTGACTCTCCAAAATCTTTTCAAGCATATCAGTACCAGTGTTCATCATTCTGATTTGCTTCTTCATGTGATCAAGTTGAGAGTTCAAATGGGTTACCTCATCTTTAAGATCAGAAATTTGTCCCAAGTGTTCACTTCTTTCAGCCTGAAGTTGACTGATGGTCTTCTTCTGATTTTCCAGTTCCATGCACATTTCTTCATTTCTGAGGTATAGTTCTTCAAAAGACAATTCTTCATCAATAGCTTCAAACTCTGATGAAGCTTCAAACTCTGATGGTGCTTCAGACTCTGATTGTGCTTCTGAACACATAACTTCATCATTAGTCATGCATCTACCAGTAAAGGCAGCAACATGCTTAGCAGATTCATTCTCCACTTCTCCTTCTGAGTCATCAGACCAAGACACAGCCAAACTCTTTTTCTGTTTCTTGAGGTATGTTGCACATTCTGTCCTAAAGTGGCCATATCCTTCACACTCATGACACTGAACTCCTTTGGATTGATTCTCTTTCTCATCAGTTCTTGTCTTCTGCTTCAGAATCTTCTTAAAATGTTTACTCAACATCACAAGATCATCTGATAAGCTTTCATCATTTGCTGCAAAAGCAACACCTTTCCCCTTCTTATCAGTTCTGGCTATTTCAAAATTTTGAAGAGATCCTATCAATTCCTCAACCTTCATGCTGGAGATGTCATGTGCTTCCTCAATTGCAGTCACCTTCATATCAAATCTCTTAGGTAGGGATCTGAGGATCTTTCTCACAAGTTTCTCATCAGATATTCTTTCTCCAAGAGATTCAAATGAGTTAGCCATGTCCAGAACATTCATGTAAAAATCTTGTATGTTCTCATCCTCCAACATTCTGAGATTTTCAAACTTGGTGGTGAGAAGTTGAAGTCTGGACAGTTTTACCTTTGATGTGTCTTCATGAGTAGTTTTGAGAATCTCCCAAGAATCCTTGGCTATAGTGCACTGCTTGATTAGTCTGAACATATTCTTTTCCACTCCATTGAATATAGCATTCAAGGCTTTGGAGTTTCCAAGAGCTAATTCATCTTCTTCCTTGGACCAACCTTCCTCTGGTTTTAATTCAGCTGTCTTCTTACCATCTTTGTCTAGCACAACATGATGTTCCCAACCTTTCAGAACTGCTTTCCAGGTCTTGTTGTCTATAGATTTAAGGAAAGCACTCATGCGTGATTTCCAATAATCATAGTTGGAACCATCCAACATAGGTGGTCTGTTCACACATCCTCCTTCTTTCTCCATTAAGCCAGAAAATATCTTCCCTGGAGCTCACCCTAAAACAGGCAGGGTGCCTGCTCTGATGCCAATTGAAATTCCTGGCAGGACTGGTTCTGAACCGTAAAACAGAGTAGAACAAAGTACAATAGTTCAGAAGCAGAATAACAGAAATAAAGTAAAATGGCACAAATGATTTGTTAACCCAGTTCGGTGACAACCACACCTGCATCTGGAGGCTACCAAGCCAAGAAGGAAATCCACTAAATAGTATCAATTCAAAGACCTATGACAACAGCCCCTGTTTCACAGCCTTCTCACTTAATCACTACCCGTATAGATTTCAACCTAGGAACTCCTAGACCTGAGACCCCTCTCACTTCCCTCAGTCAATCACTGCCCCAGTGATTATCAGACTCTAACAAATCAAACAAAGATGGAGACACTCTCCTAAAAACTCAATACATCACTTTTGCTTAAAAGCTTCAAGTGAATTACAACTCAATAAAAAAAACAACCAACTCTAAACACTTGAGTGGTGTACAAAAACAAAGCACAAAGCTTACAGACTCAACACCTAAGAACACTCTATTAAAACTGACTTCAGTTGAGTTGCATTCCTTCAATGACAGCGTCCTCTATTTATAGCTTCAGCAGCAACAATTCTTGAATCAAATCTTCTTCAAAGATATATTTCTAGAATTCTTTTAGAAGCAATTATATTTCTGAAATATATTTTCCAAAGATTTCTTTGAAAATATATTCACAAATAAAACAATCCAATCTTCAGAATATATCTTGCAAAATTATTCTTTCTTCTGGAAACATCAGCTTGGATAATTCTTTAATTAAATCTTCAAAAGATTATGTGAGAAAATAACAGCTCCAAGACACAAGAAAGAACGCAGCTTCTGAACGCAGAAAACCAGTTTCTGAACATGCTTCTGAAATGCAGCTTCTGATGAACAGTGCTTCTGAAGTGCAGCTTCTGATGAACAGTACTTTTGAAGCGCAGCTTCTGATGAACAGTGCTTCTGAAGATGCACATTGCTTGTATATTTGATTTTAGCAAAACATGAAGCCAACAACCAAATATCCAACATGCGTTATCCTGTGGTGAGTCTTAAAAAGGTTGCAAGGATGCCAGCTAAAGAAAGAAAAGTGGTTATACATGAATTAATAAAACAGGTTCGCAGGAGTCGTGGTGGTTTTGTAACGACGGGGTTGAAGGTATCCGTTGGTAGTGATAGTAATTCAGCTGCTAATTCACAAGCTTCCGTTAATAATGACTGGAAAAATTGGGTTGTTCTGCATGGTAATGAGGAAGTTACGGCGGAGAATGTGTGGGGTATAGGGAAGGCGATTGGTGTTAAATTTAATGGGACAAAGCTAATATGTTTAATGTGTTGTCTAGGGGTGGTAGAAGAAGTCAGATTGGTGTGGAAGGTTTGCCAGTGGTGGATGGGAAGAAGCATGAGAAGGAGGACAGGGTGTAGTATTTGTTGGTGTGTGGGTGTAGGTTCCGTAAGGGTGTGGGTGTTTCCTGATGAAGATAATTTCTTAGAATGTGCGGGGGTTAGAGAGTTTTGAGAAAAGAAAAGAGGTGCGGAAGCAGGTGGGTGAAAAAAGGCCATATATTTTGTGTATTCAAGAAACTAAGGTCTCGAGGTTGGATGATTATGTTTGTTCTTCGTCGTGGGGCTTATCACCTCATGGTTATTCTTTCAGACCCTCGATTGGTGATTCTAGTAATTTGTTAATTATGTGGGACAACGAGGAGGTTGATGTAGTTTCTTCTTTCTCTTTTGATCATGTGTTGGTGGTTAGTGGTCGGTTGTTACAGTCGAATGAGGATTTTATTATATTCAATGTCTATGCTCCTTGTGATGTGGGGAGTCAACATGCGTTGTGGGAAAGTTTATCTTCCAGATTGGTCAATCTTGGGGGGATGAATGTCTGTGTTTGTGGTGACTTTAATGTTGTTCGGGGAATGGAGGAACGAAGGAGTGTGGGATCCTCCCCTCAGTTGGTGGGTGTTTCTTCTTTTAATAGTTTTATCGATGATAATTATTTGATTCATCTTCCTCTTATCGAAAGTCGATTTACTTGGTATCGAGATGATGGTCACTCTATGAGTCGCCAAGATAGATTCTTGCTCTCTGAAAGCTGGTGTTTGAGGTGGCCCAATTGACTTCAAGTAGCTTAATTGCGTAGTTTGTCTGATCATTGTGCAATAATCCTTTCAGTTGATGAACAAAATTGGGGGTCAAGACGATTTAGTTTGTTGAAGTGTTGGACACATGTTCCGGGTCTGCGTCAGGGAGATCCCCTTTCCCCCTTTTTGTACCTTTTGGCGGCTGAGGGGTTTCATGTGACGATGGAGACTAGGTTAATAATAATATCTTCACTGGTTATAAGGTTGGGCAGGAACGGTCTTTAACCATTTCTCACTTACAGTTTGCGGATGATACTCTTATTTTGGGGGAAAAAAGCTGGGCTAATGTCCGGGAAATACGCACCGTCCTTCATCTTTTTGCGGCTATGTCTGGTTTGAAGGTTAATTTCCACAAAAGTGAGCTAGTTGGTGTAAATGTTGGTGGGTCTTGGCTAGTTGAAGCTGCGTTGGTATTGAATTGCAAGGTTAACAGTTTGCCTATTTTATATATGGGTCTCCCTATTGGTGGTGACTCTCGTCGGTTAAATTTTTGGGACCCGGTGGTTAACCTTATTAACTCCCGCCTGTCAAGCTGGAAAAGTAGAAATTTGTCTTTTGGTGGTCGTCTTGTTCTCCTGAAGTCTGTCCTGACCTCTCTCACTGTCTATGCCCTTCCCTTCTTCAAAGCTCCCTCATGTATCATCTCCTCTATTGAATCTCTTTTAATTCGTTTTTTTTTTTTGGGGGGGGGGTGAGGATAATAGGAAAATTTCTTGGATTGATTAGGAGTCCATTTGTTTGGATAAGGAGGTTGATGGTTTGGGGGTTAGGAGAATCAGAGAGTTTAACATTGCCTTGTGAGGTAAGTGGTGCTGGAGGTTGGCGGTGGATAGAGATGGTCTTTGGTTTAAAGTCTTGGCAGCTATATACGGGGTTGTTGGGGGGCGGTTGCAGGAGGATGGTAGGGATAAATCAGTGTGGTGGCGGGAGATAACTGACATTCGTGATGGAGTAGGTGTGGTTGCGGATGGCTGGTTTGTCGATAATTTGCGTAATAATGTCTGTAACGGTGCTACTACTTTGTTTTCGCTGGATAGGTGGGTGGATGATGTTCCTCTTCGGGATAGATTTCGTCGTTTATTTGATTTATTAGGAAGCAAATTGTCGACAGTAGCTCAAATGTTTGCTTTAGGGTAGGGTGAGGGAGGTGAGACTTGGAAGTGGAGGAGAAGATTGTGGGCGTGGGAGGAGGAGATGGTAGAGGAGTGTAGGGCTTTACTGTTGACTGTTTCTTTGTAGGTTGATATTCCGGATGTTTGGTCCTAGGTACCTGATCCAGTTGTTGGGTATTTGGTTAGTGGTGCTTACCACATTCTTACTAACGGGAACTCCCCTCATGATTTCGTTCCCTCGAACTTATTGTGGCTGAAGGATGTCCCCGTTGAAGGTGTTAGTGTTTGTTTGGCGGCTTTTTTAGAATAGATTACCAACTAAGGGGAATTTATTTCGAAGAGGGATTGTTCCTCAGGAGTCCCAATTATGTGTTGGTGGCTATGGGTTGGTGGAAACAACACATCACTTATTTTTGGGTTGCAGCTTTTTTGGTTCTATTTGGCAACTTCTTCGAAATTGGCTTGGAGTTCATTCAGCGGATCCAACGTGTATTGCAGATCATTTTTTACAGTTTGGTAGCTTATCAGGTTATGCTAAATCAAAGCGTTCTTTTATGTTATTGATTTGGTTTGCGAGTTCTTGGGTGATTTGGAAGGAAAGAAATGACAAGATTTTCAAAGGCAAAGAAAATGCTCCTACTCAGCTTTTGGAGAATATTAAACTTCTTTCCTTTTAGTGTTTTAAAGCTAATTTTGTTGTTTTCCCGTATCAGTTTCATACTTGGTGCCAAAGCCCTTTTCTATGCTTGGACGTTGGTTATTGATTTTTTGGTTTGTTGAACCTTTGTTGTAATTATTCGGCTTTCTTCTCTGGTACATCTTGTGTTGAAAAGATAGTCTGTTGATAGTAATATACTTCATCCGGTCCTTAATATAAAAAAATTTTCAAAAAAAGTTTTTGTCCTATTTATAAGAAAATGCTACAACTTTTAAGGTATAGTTTGATAGGTCCGCAAGTGCACGAAAATATCGGTTTTAATATAAAAGATGTTGAATCCCGTTGAGACCAATGTCAAATACCGCTATCTATTGTCACGTTGTTTATCTAAGGCGATGCTAATTAGTTTGGTTGCTAAATTAGGAAAATGACTAAATGTATTGACTTCTCATTTGACTTGTTGACTTTTTGAGTCTTTTTTTCCTTTTTCATAGTTTTTTCTTTATTTTTGCTTTCTACACCATAGGTTCCTTAAACACATCAAAATACCAGCATATATCATGCAAAACACGACAAATGACCCTAAAACAAATAAAAAATTAAGTTACTTAGACATTGTATTTTGCGTGTTATCATAGTTATTGTTTAAAAGACTTCTATATCCCTCGTTTAATGATTGTTTTTTTAATATTAGTGGATGTATTTAATGTTTCACAACATTCTGTAAGGGTATGTTTGTAAAATTGTTTAAAAAGTTACAACAATTAATGATAGCATTGGTTTTGATGTTTTTTTGTTTTTCTTTTTATAATAAAGATCGGAGGGAGTATCTTATTTTGATCTCTTCAAAAAAAATGATAACATATCATTTGATACACGCGTAAAATAATTGGATATGAACATATTATATTAATTGAGCTTTTATTAAAAGTGTTTTTCAATAAAAACTTACTACTTTTAATTGTTTTTTTGTTTACTTTTAATTGTTTTAACATGTACAATATTAAACATGTTAGACAAACCCTAAATAAAATAAAATATGGTTTTTTACAAAAATATAAAAAAAAAATATATGGTGGACCCCTAAAAAAAAATATGGTGGACTCGAGGTGACTCAACCGAGTGATGGACTCATGAACTTAAAATTAGGTCATGTTCAGGTTTTTTTTTTTGTTTAATTTAAGGTTGAAGTTTTTTTGTTTGACTAAAAAGCTGAATAGGGTTTGAGGAGAAGGTGAAGAAGAACCCAACAACTTAGATCTGAGTAATTCTTTCAAAGTTTTCAACTTTCAATCAAAGGCTTCTCAGATTATGCTTTGAATCTATTCAATTTCTCTCACAATGCCTCCTCGTCCTTCTTTTCACAAGCTCATTCTCCCAACAACCCTTCAATCTAGACAATTGGTAACGAGTTTTCTCTTTCCTTTCATGTCTTTTTTTTACTCATTGAAGTTTTGGAATTTGGTTTGTGTTTCATGTTTTTGATTGGATTTTATTGATGTTATGATTGTTTAAAGAAAAAGGTTTTAGGGTGTTGCTAATTTTTTAGGGTTTGTGGCATTAACTTATAAACCCTGATACCCCTTTTGATAAAGTTTGGATTTTTTTAGGTTTTGTTTTAAACCCATTATTTTGATCACTAAGTTTGGATTTTCTGTTATGATTATTGATAAAGGGTAGTGTTTTTTGTTTGATCAGTCGTTGAAAAGTGTTGAAATTTGTTTGATTCAGTGTTGTTTAGGTTTTGTGATTTTTCTGGAAAGTGTTGAAGTTTTGATCACCCAGGTTGCTGAGTTGATTTTATCCCTAAAATTGAATTGGGTTGGTTGGGTTGTTTATGTCTTGTGGCATTCTTTGAATGAGAAATTCTCGTGGCATTGAAATTGAATTTGCTATCATCGATTACTTGATAAAATTAATGCTCCTGGATGTTTTCCTTAAAATCATTATATACGTGATTCAGTGTATTAGAATTGATCCTTTTTTTTTTTTTATTGAGAACTAGAAATGTCACTTGTTTTAAGTGAAAGAGAAGAACTATATACCACAGTGAACAGATTTTTATGCTTCATTTTTCTCCAAATTTGTTTTAATACTGTTTCTATGCAGTTTTTACTTGTATTTTCTATGTATTTGCTAGGCACAAAATATGTGAACTAAATCTATTTGCTTGAGACTATCATATTGGAAATTTATCTGTGTGTAGAAAATTCTTTAGTGTAGTTACAAATTCTTGCACTTATTAAGTATGAACTTTGGATTGTTATTGTTGGTAGCAATTTGGAAATGTGTCATTTTTTAATGAATCTCCATTTTCAGTATGGTAGTTAATATCACTTATTGACTTAAGAAATCATACAATTTTAAGATGTTTTGTGATCTCTGCGATTCAGATCTCACACCTAATTGCAGATGGTTTTGCCTTCAAAAATTGCAAAAAGTGTGTGGTGTGTGTTAATTTCAGGCCGGGTACATGACCCGGTTAAAAACAACGCACCTTTGAATGTGTGACTGAGAATCCTCAAGCTTTCTTGATCTGCAAATCCTCGAACTTCCTAGATCTGCAAATGTAAAACCTCTTCTCACCAGAAAACCCTTTCTCACCAAAAAAGGAGCTGCAAATCCTTGAACTTCTTTTAATCTTTTTAATTTCGGTAAAAAAGGAGCCGCAAATCCTTAAACTTCCTAGATCTGCAAATGAAAAACCTCTTCTATTTAGTATGGAAAGTTGGATTGCTATTGCTGGTAGCCATTTGGAAATGAGTAGTTTTTTAATGAATCTCCATTTCTAGCATGGTAGTTAATATCACATATTGAATCATTGAAATCATACAATTTTAAGATGTTTTGTGATCTCTGCGTGATCTCACACCTAATCATTGATGGTTTTTGCCGAGTACATGACATGTTCAAAAACAACGCACCTTTGAACGTGTGACCGAGAATCCTCAAACTTCCTTGGTCTTTGCTCGTTGGGAGTGCACCATTGGGGCCCATACTTGGGTCGAACCAATTTATTTAATAATAATAATTAAGTAAAAATGAAAAACCAATCCAACAAAAATTCTTTTATGCTTATGAATTTAAGTTTACATAAGCATTTTATGTGTGATTTAAATGCTCTCTTTGTGAATTATGTACTATTCGTGTTATGATTCCATGTTTATGATTTCATTTTGTCTTTTTGATTCCGAGTCAAATCTCGAGTTTACAATCTTTAGTCTTTTATTATGAGCATTACTAATGTTTGGATGATCGATATTACTTTCGATTGCAGAGGATTCCAGATAATTTTCTTAGGAAATATGGGGCCCAGCTTTCGACTATTGCAACCCTCACTGTTCCTGACGGCACTGTCTGGCGTCTAGGATTGAAAAAGGTTGACAACCGAATTTGGTTTGTCGATGGCTGGCAAGATTTTGTTCAACGTTATTCCATTGGTATTGGATACTTTCTAGTATTCACGTATGAAGGAAATTCAAATTTCATTGTTCATATCTTTAATATGAGTACTGCTGAGTTAAACTATCAATCAGCCATGAGAAGCCGTACTGAAGGGCCTTGCTATGCAAATTATCATCCTATTTTTGAAGACATTGAAGATATCGACTCCTTTGAATTCCTGGATTCATCACCCTCAAACCTTACTCCTGGTGCATTGCAAGACAAGGTTTTTACTGGATCTTTGGATCAACTGACACCAGCGAAGAATCATACTCCATCATTGCAGAACTTGTTTAATGGGGGGTCTAAACTCAACCACGTTAACTGGGGAGATATCGGTGGTGGTCTTTCTTCAAAGAGTGCCATTCAGTCAACCAGAGATATAGGTGTTCAGTTCAATGCTAATGAGTTTAAAAAGTCCACCGAAGGATTGAAATTGTGCTATCCTAATGAGGAAGGGGTTAATAATACTGATACTAAGAAAACTTCAAGAAAGAAGCGGAAATCAGATCCAAGTAAGCTCTTTTAGATAAGTTTTCTTTCTATTGTACTACATAGCACTGACATTTTAGATCGAAGGCGTGCCTGAGTGTCTGACACATATCAATGTCCAACTCTGCCGCTACACTGACACGTGTGGTTACATTCAAATATTTCACCTTTTGAAATTATGACCAATGTTGACATCTCAGTGTCGTGTCTTCCTGTGTCAGTGCTTCATGGCTGTTATCTAGTAATATAAAAAATTAATTTTGTCATCAATATAATTTGTGTAACTGTAGGTGCACAGGAAGCCACTGCTGAAAATGATGAGGAGGCAGAGCGCTATCGATTCTATGAAAGTGCGTCTGCAAGAAAAAGAACTGTGACAGCAGAAGAAAGAGAAAGGGCAATTAATGAGTCAAAGACATTTGAACCAACTAATCCATTCTGTCGAGTTGTCCTGCGACCCTCCTATTTATATAGGGGATGTATAATGGTGAGATATTGAATTCAATTTTTTTGATATTTATCTTTAGTCTTCTTCGACATTTCGTGTTGCGTACTCAGCTCGTGTTTCTGTTTTCCAGTATTTGCCTTCCTGCTTTGCAGAAAAGAATTTGAACGGTGTTTCAGGATTCATTAAGCTTCAGATCTCCGATGGGAGACAGTGGCCTGTTCGCTGCCTTTATAAAGGAGGCCGGGCAAAGTTAAGCCAAGGATGGTATGAGTTTACATTAGAGAACAATTTAGGGGAAGGCGATATCTGTGTTTTCGAGCTGCTTAGAACCAGAGAGGTAGTGCTGCAAGTTACTTTGTTTCGTGTAAAAGAGGACGAGTCAGGGTTATTCAACCCTTCTACACAGCCGAGCCAAAATGTGAGCCATGCAAAAATGTTGAACCCTCACTTGCAGCACCGTGTCAGCTCAATCAAATCAGCTAAAAATTAGCATGGAGAGATAACTCCAGATAGACAATTACAAAACTGTGTCGATTAGCTCTTACTTCTGAGTGATCCTGGTACTCTGGTTTATTCAGTTTGGAACTTTGATACTTTTTATGTCCATAGGCGTTTGAACTTAGTTATGGTAGTTTTGAATCTTTTAATATGGATATTTTGTTTTGACTTGGATTGTATATAGACTGTGCAATCTATTCAATCATAAACTGAGTCAAAACGCTTGTCCTAGTGCCGTATCTTGGGATTAACTTCTTGTTTTTTGTTTTGGTTTTGGTTTTGAAGTTTGTAGCTTCATCTGCATGAATATAATGACTCAGTTACGGTGTGTTTTTTATGTGATTGCTGATGACGAGTTTTTATACATTTTCCTTTGAAATATATCTATTTATGACATTGTTTGTTTGAAATTGTGATATGATATGGATATAATAGATGATTGCTATAATCATTCGTTTCATATATCCTATCTGTATTACAATTCTTGAAAAAGGTCCAATATGTGATATCTTGTTGTCACAGACAAGAAACTTTTCATTTTGTGATCCAAGTGCTGGATGACGGGGGGGTTTACACACTGCAAGAATGTTATTTTGGAAATGGAACATTCTCTTATACAAAAAGTTGTGGCAGTTTACGTTTTCCGAATAAAACTTAGTTTATATTATAATGCAAAAATAGGGAATACAGGAAAAGTTTCGTGAATTGTATTTTTTGGCATGAAATATTTTATTAAAAATAACAATGTTCTTCTGGATTTCAATGCACTTGTTTGTATGATTGATGATATGATTTATGTAGTAACAAATATGATAAAGGGATCCCTTTTAGATAGTGGTTTTGTCTTTTGATAGAATGTAAGCTTGTAATCTTCACGAAGCTTGTCTATTACAAGTTGAGCAGCTTCGATGAAATTTGTGTGGAAGAGTTTCAGCTACTTTATTCTAATTGTAATGTTCTACATATGAACAGTCCAGTAAAATAGGGGTAGTAACAGAAAGAAAATAAATTGTTATGATGTCAAACTCTTGTGCATGTTGGTGGCCTGATTATTTTGTGGTTTAATTTTTCGTTACACTACTTAGTTAGGTTGTAGTTAGCCAAAAGATACTTGTTACTTGTATTTACCTTGTAATGACACTAAAAAATTTGGTTCTAAATTTAACAAAAAGAAACTCCAAGGGTCCAAGAGTTTGGTCTAGCGGTGAAAAGTTAAACTTAGGACATGAGGTTTTGGGTTCTGCTCTTCGAGAGAGATAAATCTAAATCCCTTTCTAAGTGCTCTTTGAGCTCTTATGTTTTCTCTCCTTTGAACTGAGGCATCATCCCATCACTCTAATTTTTTTTTTTCTTCATAAAAAAGTATTACTTTTTAGGTGTAAATTGATATATCATTTTAGGTGTTGTCTAGCTTGGTCCACTCGTTACATAATTGGGTTTCTGGCTGTAGTGAGTTTCTCCTTGTTTTATGTACATTAAAAAAATATTGGTTTAAATAGTTTTTTGGTCCCTTTAAATGTATTACTTTTTTATTTTAGTCTTTGCAAATTTATTTTTTAAATCCACACAGATATCTCACTTTTTTTCTTCTTCTTTTCATTCATTGTTTTAGTAGCACTCACAACATTTGTTTAGTTTTTTTTTTCTTTTGACAATAGAGATTTTATTAAAATGTTTAAATCCATTAATATCGTGAGAAATAAATCTACCCACTTTTTAGGAAGGGTTGTAGAGATCCCACCTTATCATTTGTTCGAAAGTTGAACTAAGAAAACCATACAAAATCTTAATACAATTACAAGTCAACATGATCAACACTCCTAAGAACAAAGCAAAGTTAAAATCAAAACTAAAAACTAATAACACAGGAACTTATATGCATCCAATGACATAGCCACAGCATAACACCAGGATGTAAGTGTAGATATTGCACCTCAACACCATTCTCTCAAGCCACCAAATATGGAATATGTAAATGATCCCAAGTTGCTGCAGTAAACACAAAAGACATCCCCACTCAATTTTTACACTTGCATTGAGGGAAGTATGCATTCTACTTGACATTGCCTCTTGTACATAGCATACAGTTTGATATAACCATTGATACACCTGCACAAAAACAAACAGAAGCTACACAAACAAACAACAAACCTAGCAGATGAAAATAAAAAAGAATACTCCAATTACACAGCCAGACTCATGCCACTACATGTTTGCTTCAAAACCATTTCACTCAGCTACCTTTGCTAGGGTATATAAATATATTTGATTGCTTAGTTAATTCACAAAAAGCTAAAGCATGAATTGGAGTATAAGTGGTGTTGTTGCTACATAGAATTTAATGTTGTAAACAAAATACGTGTGACGTTATGTTACAGTCCCACATCGAATGATATGGAGATATAGGAATAAATGGGTACTATAAAATTAGAAGATTATGATGCATAGAAACCATGATCCTTCAGGCAGTAACGAGATATGATGAGTGGTTGAGTCTCACATTAAATATGTGAGTTGGGTGTCTGCCCCAAGCCTGGTTACGACAATTGGCCACTCTCCTTTAACCAATCTGATCTCTATAGCCTAAATTTGAAGGGCAAATCAAGTTATCAATTGTTGTTTGGAAGTAAAATGTCTAAGTGAGTTGGATTCTGGAATCAGCAGTGCTATATAAAGCGAACTAAATTCCCACGAAATCATCCCGAAAAGGAATTCAACCAATGAAAAACAGGCATTTCCGGAATTCAAGGGGGAGTTATGAATAGATGGAAAAGTCAACAAAAAATGTGTGGTGGAATAAACACGTCGGGATGGGTCGTGAAAATTGAATTCGCTGTAAGTAGCATTATTCTTCTGGAGACTTTAATGTATTTTAATGAAAAATAAGATATGATAAATCAATGATTCAAATATGAATAATCATGGGTTGACACCTTTTTTTCCCATACCACTCATATACCACCTCACGTGATTTTTTTTTATTTCTCTCTCCTCTTATCCTCTCTCCTCAAACCTCTCTCACAACTCTCTCTCTGTCTGCAACTCTCTCTCTCTCTCTCTCTCTCTCTAACAGTTCTCTCACTCCAACTCTCTCTCACTCACAGTTCTCTCTTTTTCCTCCGACCATCCCACCGCCCCTCTCGGCCTCGTCGCCGCCAGACTCTCTCTCTACCCCTTTCTTCTCCGTCCATCCCTCTCACACACTAATAAAAAACGCAAATCCGCAACAAAAGACACGTAGATCTGCAGATCTGAACAAAGACCTAAATAGGGTTGTGAAACGGCGACAGTGGTGGTGAGATCTTATGGTGAGAACGGCAGCGACGTTGTTGATGGTGGGAAACGAGGGTGGTGGTGAGGGAGAAAAGAAAGGGTGAAGAAAGAGAGAGAAGCAAGGGTGAGAAAAGTAATGAACAAAATTGCCCCCAATGTAATTAACTTAAAAAATGCCACATAGGGGTGTAGCATGGAGAGGATGATCAATGTATCAGAAAAATTGAGTAGTTATGAGAGAGATACAGACAAAGTCATCAATATCACTAAAGAGAATCGTTAGTTATCGTGAAGAACATCACGCGAAAAATTCAAGATTGCAAAAATTGCAAGATTGGTTGTGAAAGGATTTAATGAGAAAATGTATTGCCTTTGAAGAAATTTTCTCACATGTGGACAAGATGACTTCTATCTGGGTTGTGCTGGGCAGAGGCGGAGGTAGGGGGGCCTATAGAGGCCATGGTCCCCCCACATTTTCAATAATTTTTTTTAGGCTTAATTAAACTTTTGGTCCCCTAATTTATTTGTTGTTTTTAATTTGGTCTCATAACTCTAAATTTTTTCCGTTTGGTCCCATAACTATATGTCTGTTAGTCAAATTGGTCATTTCTGTCAATTTTATGTTTCTTCCGTTAGTGAGTGCACATGTGGCCAATCCCACGTGACACATATAAAAGGAACATTTTTTTTTTCATCCCCATAATTAGGGTTTTTCTCCTCTCTTCTTCTCCTCTTCTCCTCTTTCTCTCCTTCCTTCATCCTCCTCCTTCAAAATCGAATTCGAATTCCTTTCCCTCCTTCAATTCGAAGTTGATTATGAATCTACTTCTCTTCTCTACTTCATTTGATTTCAAATCGAATTCTAATTCTTTTCCATCCTTCAATTCGAATTCGAACTTGATTCTGAATCTGAGGGATGTCAAAAGCATTCACAAATTCGTGGCAAATGGGTCAATCTGCTGGGTCTGTTGGTTCGAATCCTAGAAGAAGAACAACAACAAAATGCAGGTGTGGGGAGGAAAGTGTGATTCGCACTGTACTTGATAGTACAAATTCAAATTGTGGAAAAAGATTCTGGGAGTGCAGAAACTACAAGAATCAATTTGATAAAGGTTGTAGTTTTTTTAAGTTAATTGATGAAGATGTAAACTATGATAGTGAAATGAAGATTGCAAAGCTTCAGAAAAAAAATTTGAAGTTGAAGAATGAATTGGAGAAGACAAGATCATGGTTGAAGCTTTCTTTGATTTTTGGATTAACATGTTTTGGGGTTTGCCTGGTGTTAGGGACAGTTGCAATCTGCAGAATGAGTGGCACGTAGAGTCATATTTACTTGAAATAGATGAATGTGTAATCTGTTGTTTGTGTAATGTGTTGAATGTGCAATCTGAGTTGAATGATATGATGTAACTTGATTAGGGAATGTATTATGATTGTTATATCAATGAAAAGTTGTTATTGCCTATTTAGAATTGATGAATGTGACTGAGTTTGTTTGCATAATTTTAAGCAATGTTGTTTGAAAGGTATATAATCAAAGATAAATCTGAAATGCAAATCCAGTACTTAATGTAAGTGCATAAAAGGTATATAATTGGAGGTAATCAAAATGAGGTTCTAACTTGACATTATGCACTTAGTCATTACATTACAGCAAAATAAGATTCTAAAGGAACATATGCACTTAGGCATTACCTGATAGCAATTACATTCAAAACGTTATATGCACTTAGGCATTACAGTACATCAATTACTTCAAAATAAGATCTTATACGACTCTTTCTATTGTTGGGTTGAAGCTGCACCATCACTTCTTGCAGAAACTTTCTTTTTCTTACCCTTAGTTGCTTCTGGTTGTGTTGAAGACACATTATCTTTGAGCCTCCTCTTCTTGGTATTTGGACCTGTTGCAGTTGGCTGAGCAGGTGTTGATGATGTAGTTGGCTGAGCAGCTGTTGCAGAAGTGCCTTGAACTGGGTTTGGTTGGGTGTCATTATCTTTGAGCCTCCTCTTCTTGGTATTTGGACCTGTTGCAGTTGGCTGAGCAGGTGTTGATGATGTAGTTGGCTGAGCAACTGTTGCAGAAGTGCCTTGAACTGGGTTTGGTTGGGTGCCTTGAGCAGGGTTTTGTTGGGTGCCTTGAGTGCCTTGAGCTGTGTTTGGTTGGGTGCTTTGAGTGCCTTCAGCAGGGTTTTGTTGGGTGCCTTGAGTGCCTTGAGCAGCCTGACTTGATTCACCTTCAACTGGGGGTGGTGGTGGAAGCTTACAAGTGGACTTATTATGTCCATTTTGCTTGCATCTGCTACACTTTATTCCCCACCTGGCCCTCCTCATTCCATACTCATCTTTCATTAATTCCCCTGCCTCTTTGTTTCCGTTCTTTTTTGGCCTACCTGGTTGCCTCCTTATTGGTGGTGCCTGAAGATCATCATACTCAGTTCTCTCCCACAAACACTGCCCATTTGCTGGAAAAATTACAGAGCTATAACATGCTGCATATTGTTCCCTCTTGTAAATGTCTGGGACATAATCATTGATGTCCATATCTTGGTTCTTAATGCAAGAAATGACATGAACACAGGGCAAACCTGTCAACATCCATTTCCTACAATCACATTCCCTTCTAAGCAGATTGACATAGAACTTTTCATTTGTTGAATATATGTTTCTTACTTCATAATCATGTTCAGTTGAACGCCTAAATAAATCAACAAATTAACTTCAATTCAGAATCACAAAAACTTCACATTAATAACTTCAATAACAAAACATCAGAATCATCTTTCAGAATCATTCAGAATCCTTCAGACTTAGACTAATATTTCAGACTCAGACTCATCTTTCAGATTCAGACTCATCTTTCAGACTCAAACTCATTTTTCAAACTCATCTTTCAGAATCATCTTTCAGTCTCATCTTTCAGAATCATTCAGAATCATCTTTCAGAATCATTTAGATCATCATTCAGAATCATCTTTCAGACTCATCATTCAAAATCATCTTTCAGAATCATCTTTCAGAATCATATAAAAATTCAGAATCACATTAATAACTTCAATAAATTCAGAATCAACAAATTAACTTCAAACAGAAAGTAGTTGATATTAATAACAAAAACTTCAAACAGATGTTCACATTAATAACAGTTATTGGTGTAAGAAGGTTACCTAACCAACCAGTTATTTGTGTAAGAAGATTCTCTTGCAAGTCTTTTCTTGATGTTGGGAAGCACTACATCCTCATATCTAGCAATTTTCTTCCTATTTGCTTCCCACTTTTCCATCAGATACACCTTAATGTCTTCACACATAGTTACTACTGGCTTTGATCTAGGAATGACAATAGTTGAGTTGAATGCCTCTGACATGTTATTGACTAGGGTATCACATTTTGGCCCAGATGTGAACTTGGACTTGCTCCAATGCCTGGCAGGGATCAACATCAGATAATCATATGCCTTCTCACTGATTTCTTTGATTTCTTTCATTGCATCATCAAAAGCATTTGACTTCAACTTCTTACCAGGAAATTTCTTCCTAAAGTTGTTGTACAAATGCCTCACAGAGAATCTTTGATCTACTTCAGGCAATAATTCTTCAATAGCTGGTAAAAAGTCCCTATAATACACATGACAATAAGAATGAAATAATAATAAGATTATAGCAAAATAAGTCTAAAAGTTTTACATAATAATAAGAGTAAAATAAGAATTCAAGTTTAGCATTTACCTTTTGTTGATCACTTATAAAAGTGTATGTCTTGTATAATCTGACCCCACTTAGATCACTTACAAGAAGGTGCAAAAACCAAGCCCAAGATTCCTTGGTTTCCCCTTCAACCACAACAAATGTTATTGGCATCATTTGGTCATTTGGATCTCTTCCTTGCACCTAACAGCTGGCCACCATAATACCCCTTTAAGAAACATCCATCCAACCCAATAATTGGCCTACATTTGAAAAAGCTTTCTCTGCAAGCTTTGAAACAGATGTACATTCTCTGAAAGTGAGGACATAAAACAACTTTAGGGGTTTCAAGTTCTTCTTCAGTTCCATGAAAAGTTTGAGTACTGACTTTCACAGTTGACCCTATATTTGACCTAAGTAACTCATGGCAGTAGTCATATATTCTGGTATATTGCTCCCTGAATGACCCATCAACCATGTCAACTGCAATCCCTCTAGCTCTGTATGCCTTACTAAAATTAACACCAACATTCCATTTCAATTGTGCTCTCTCAACTATATCAGTCAACTTTAGATTTGGATTCTCTCGGACCCTGGTATGCAGTTTAGGTCCCAATCACTTAGAATTCAACATCTTAACCTTGTACTCCCTACTACAGTTATGTTTACCTACCTTCCTCAACTGCCAAGTTTCTTCATTTGGGATTTTTGCACAGTAAGCCTCCCACTTACAACCATCCTTACAAACCACTCTTACCCTCCTAAGATCATTTTTCTTAAACTTTAAAGCCCTTCCAGAATGAATAGCATACGTTCTAATGGCTTCTTTAAAGGCTTGTTTAGATAGAAAATATGTGCCTACCTCCCACTTATAATCAAGCATACTTTCAGGTAACTTAAATGTAGAAAATTTAGCCTTAGTCCTCTCATCATCATCTTTCTCCTCTTCACTTTCACATCCATTTCTAAAACATCACTGTCATACTCTTCATCATCACTCAGTCCTCTATCCCTGCCTATACTAGATTGACCATTATTAACCTGCTCAAGTAAAACCTCATCCTCAAACACAGCTCCATTCACAACTTTTCTTTGCTTTGATGGTCTTCCTCTCTTCCTTTTTGGCTTAGAACCAGTAACTCTCTTTGACCCAGCTTGATCTTTTTCCTTTCCATTACCTTTCTCTCCTTCTTTACTCTGCACTTGTTCAGTTAAAACCTCAGTAGTTGTTTCATTAGCATTCTCACCATATTCACCCTGAATATTCCTCTCTTCACATTCTTCAAAACAAAAATTACCACAGTTGTTTTCCAACCCTATCTCTTCCTCTGAATCGTCAAAGTTTATGTCAAGTGCACTGTCATATGAATCCTCTTTCTCCTCATAGTTGTCTGACCCATTACCATTTACTAAATCATCAAGCCCAGCATGTCCAGAGGGCCTAATTATATCATTCTATTCCCTTCCCTTTGGCCCATTCAAATCTGTCACAAAGCTAACACAGTGGTCCCCACCATCCAGCTCCACCTTTACCTCAGTGGGCACCTCAACAGCATTTTCATCCCTATCAGTGGTCCCCACATCAATATTCTCATTTCCCCCCATTCCAACACAGTGGTCCCCACCATCCAGCTCCACCTCTACCTCTTCCACCAAAGGTCCCACATCAGGTCCCACATTCTCCACCTCAGCAACTTCATCTCCCACATCAGATCCCACATTATCCACCTCAGCACTCCATCTCCCACATCAGGTCCCACATTATCCACCACAACTACCCCCATTTCCACATCATCTCCCACATGAGGATCCACATGCCCTAAAGGGTATTCAATTAAAGGATTCAAGTTGCCTACTTCAGGTTGATAAACTGGGTGTTCTACATATAAGTGAACCCTGCCATACATTTCAGCTATTGCCTTCATCCTTCTACAACCTCTGTCATCCCTCAAACGAATCATGTCATCCACTAGGTTAGGGTCATAGTACCATATAGCAGTAATCAGGTTGTATCCTAAACGTTTTATGGTTGATATGATAGAGAAGTAAGCCCAGTAATTAGGTTCACACTCCAGTACGGTTTCAATACCATTGTAGTTAGCATGGTCAAACTCAACAAAACCCCCTCCATGGTGGAGCACAAGGACAAATCTACCTTCCTCAGCCTACCAAATTGAAAAGAACTTGTTTTAAAAAATATATTTTTAGCAAAACCCTAAACCAGATTTCAAACATGTATTTCAAAATTTAATAGCAAAACCAGATTTCAAACAACAAAACAAAAGCCCTAAACCAGAAAACCAGTAAAAACCCTAAACCAGAAAACGAAAAAAAAACCCTAAACCATAAAAGATGAAGATTTCTAACCTTGACAAAGGCACCGACATCAAAATCTTCGTCTTCAGCAGCCATTTTCGTCTTCTTCATCCTCAGATTTGTTGCTGGATGGGCTTCTGACTTTCTCGTTTGGGAGGATCAACAGTGCACTGGCTTTCTCTCTTCCTTCTCTCTCTAAACGTTTCTAATACCAGTTCCTTCTCTCTCATCCTCTGAAACGTTACTTTTATATGTGCCACGTGGGATTGGCCACGTATGCACTCACTAACGGTAGAAACAAAAAATTGACAGAAAGGACCAATTTGACTAACAGACATATAATTATGGGACCAAACGGGAAAAATTTAGAGTTATGGGACCAAATTGAAAACAACAAATAAATTAGGGGACCAAAAGTTCAATTAAGTCTTTTTTTTATACACTACGATTAAAGAATATTATTATGTTCCCTAAAGTATAATTAGGTCATGACCCCCCAATTAATCTAATTAAAAATGTTTATTTTTTCCGTCAAAAAAATATTTATTTTTTACCATGTTACTAGATTAATTGACAACTAATATCATTAATTTTATACTTCATATTATTTTAAATTATCTCATATTTTGTAAAATATATCGATACGGTGATTTCCACAACACATTTTAAATAAAATTAACCACAATGACATATCTCGTTTATTTTTTGTGTTAACCCTCCAGTTCTGATGGTAAAGGGGTCATGGTAATCTAGTGTTCGATCAGAAGGTAATTAAGTAAAGACTGGACAAAATTTGTTCCACTCAAGAATCAAATTCAGGTTCTCCTGAACAACTTATCCTTTGGTGGTACTCGTTAACCACTTGAGCTCATTTGTTTGCTTAGTCGATTGTTGTTTTTGTGTGTCCATAGAAATACACTTTTCATTTCCAAATTCTCTTTTTGAAATAAATTTCAAAGTTACATACAAAATATATGGTTAAATATGTTTTTAGTTTTTACAAAATTATAAGTTTTTAAGTTTAGTTCCTATTAAATTTTAAGTGTAAGTTTAATCCTCTATAATATTGCACTTTATAAGAATAGTCAAAAGAATTATTTTTAGTCCTCAAAATAGTCCATATTTAACCCTAGAACATATGCACTACTATTTTTTATTTTATTTTTTTGTATGTTAAATATATTTACCGATTAATGTCTCTCATACTAAATATAGTTATAAATTTCTTTAACAAATAAAAAAAATATTAGTTTAGAGTTTCTTATGTACCTTTTATATTTAAACAATTATTCTTTTAATCAAATTATGTTCCTTGTATTCGGTTTCCCTGACTTTAAATTCCTCGCTCCGCCCCTGGAGCTTGGATTAACAACTAGTTTGAACCGAGAAGTTGAACAACTTGATATGAAGACGACGTTTTTCACAGTGATTTGGAGGAAGAACCATATACGTGGCAACATAAGGGTTTCAAAGTCAATGGTAAAGTTTCCATATTGAAGAAAAGTTAGTACGGGCACAAACAAACACTGCGACAATGGTAAAAGAAAATTGATTCTTTTGCTGGCCATTGTGTGTTTGTCAAGAAATTATATGTGGATTACATGTTGCTTATTGGTCATGACACTAACAAGATTCAAAGTTTAAAGAAAAAGTTAAGAGAGTCCTTTGCTATAAAGGATTTAGGTTTTGCAAAGCAAATTGTTCGCATGAGAATCACTCGTGACATGAAGAATGGTAAATTATGGTTGTATCAACACAATTGCATTGAGAAGGTGTTAGAGAGGTTTAACATGAGTAAATCCAAACCTGTGAGTACTCTATTTGATGGTCATTTCAAACTGAGTTCATAATAATGTCCAAGTCAAAGAAGATATGAAGAAGGTCCTTATGCATTCTCAACTGGTAGTTTGATTTATGTTATGGTATGCACAAAGTCGTATATTGATCATGTAGTTGGTGTTGTTAGGTGGTTTTTCTCTAACCATGGTAAATATCATTAGCAAGCAGTGAAATGGATTCTAAGATATCGTAAAGGCACTTCTATAGTATGCTTATGCTTTGGAGGTGGTGAACCTTTGTTAGATGTCTGTGTTGTGTCAAAGTGAGTATTCATCGAATTCTCACAACAGGTAGTGAGAAAAATAAAGAGGTAGACTAGAAAATTATTATAAATATGGAGAGTTAATTAGTATGATTTTTCTTCACCACAACATCTCTATTTTTCAAGGAGATCTTGTAGTGTAGAAAAATCAACTATTGAGGTAGTTGTGTGTCATGATAGAGTTTGTAACTTTTCCGTGCAAAATTATAATCGAGAGTTTTACAATTTTGTCTTTGTAAAAATTGCAATTGTTGAGAATTGAAAGGGTTTATAATTTTGTACGTGCAAAAATTGTATGAGAAAGTTTGTAATTTTCTTCTTGTAAAAATTGCAGATAGAGTTATAAAATACTTTGTTGAGATTTTAGATGTGGCTATGAAGTGTCGAACCACAACCAATTTGTGACTCTCTTTGTGGTTGTACCTTCGCTCCCTAGAGATTTTCTTTTGTGGATTTTCCAACATGCTAGCAGATGGAGATGTGGCTGGTGATCCTAATTCTAGAAAATCTACTTCTGGTTACATATGACTGTATTATGGGGAACAATGTCTTGATAATCAAAGTTAGAAAATTGTGTTGCTTTATCCACTACTGAGGTTGAGTACATTTCAACTACTGAAGTAGATAAAGAAAACTTGTGGATGAAGAAGTAAACTTGTGGCCGAAGAAATTCCTACAAGAGTTGGGTGTTAAGCAACAAAAGTTTGTGTTGTTTGGCGACAATAAAATTTCAATCAATCTTGACAAGAGACCAACATTTCATTTTAGGTCAAAGTACATTAAGATGTGGTATCATTGGATACGAGATGCGTTGGAGAAGAAATTGTTCCCTCTTGAGAAGATCCATGTTGATGAGAACAATTCATACATGACGACGAATATTTTGCTTGTGACAAAGATGATCAACTGTTGAAAGAAGGCGGACATGGTTGAACAACTCTTTCGCACTAGAATCATAGGAGGGAGATTTGTTGGATAAGTCAATTCTAAGTGGGTCCACCAATTATAAAAGAAAAGAAAAAAAAAGAGTCCAAAAAATAAAACAAGAAAGAAAACAACAGGTGCATGTTAATATAATGTGCTTTGGCTTTTTTTGGCCCATGTCAACATGTGCGGGGTAAAGAAATTTAAAATCCCTAATCGAAAGACAACAGAATAGTCATAAGTATCTATTTAGATAGACTTATTTTTGAGTTTAGGTAAAATAATTTATGCAAATAAATAAGTTTTTATGTATTATTCATAGGTCTACTTTTAAAGATACAATTTTCGTTTGTAAAAATCATTAAATTAACATAAAAATTTATTTATTTACATAAACTATTTTTTAATAAGCTCAAAAATAAATCAATTGAAGCGTATCCTAAGTCACAAAAAGAAAGCTTACAAGAATGGAAAGAACAAAATAGAGGTAGCCAAGAGAGAAAATTTTGGGTTAGTGGTGGATGGTAGTGGAGCACATTTACTTGGTTCTAGCTACAATCAATATGTTACTGTCATCGCATAGTTAATAATTTTGATGCATTTTACTAGTGGTTTTAGCCATGGACCCACTCATAAAAGAGTAGTGAAGACACTGTATATCTCTTTCAACGGTTCTTATGTATAGTATTACAATATTTTAAAATTGTGATTTTTTTTAAATGTATGGCGTGTTGTCACTACAGTATCTAAATTTATCAAAATTTATGAGCAAAAAATATATTTGAATATTAATTTAATTGACTAAAGACACATTTAAAGATCGCAAATGACTAATAAAAGACAAAATTAAGTTTGTTTTTGTAATATTAATATATTTAAAGACTATTATAACAATATCTCACATTTAAGTTTGTTTTGGTAATTTTTTTTAGATCACAAACAATATTTTTCAAAACTTAGTTTAGGCCATGACTCACACAACCCATAAGATGGATCCGTCTCTCGTTTTAATCTCTCTTTAGGTTGTTTTGAAAGTGACCTTTAGCATTGGAAAGATTAAAAGATTCCCATCATAGAAAAATTAATATTGACCATCTGATCAAATAAAGAACACAATCTCATCATACATACTCTACACTAGATTTTTTGTAACGATCTTCTACCACCATCCCTCTCCTTCATTGTCGTATCACCTTTTAACTTAGAGTATAAAAACTAAAACAATTTCGGAAATAAAAAACTTAACAATTCTTCGTCACCTTTAATCCAAAATCAAATTAAACTCTTCCACAGTCTAGAGATCCGAAAAAAAATCTTTTTCTTTTAATCTGAAAAATGAAAATTGATCAAAGAGGTATATTAGTAAGTTTTCAATCGAAAAACAATAACAACAACATCCATCATCACATAAAACATACTCCTCACACATCTTTCTTTCAAACTCATTACTCCAAATTTTGTCACATATTAACTTTCTTCAACTCCCATAACAAATCAAATTACCTTGTTTTACCTTATTTTATTGTGAGATTCAAGTAAGAAGAATAAAATCAAATTAAAGATAAAATAATAAGAAGATTGAGTTATGAGAAACATGAGTGGTAAAATATAAAATTAGGTTTTGTTACAAAGAGAGTTGCGAAGAATAAGAATTGAAGAAAAGAGTTTGGTATTTCATATGTCAATTTGGAAGAAAAAAAAATAGAGATGGTTACTGTGAGGTTGGTGGGCATGAGAGAGAGATGGCGGTGAAAAATAGTGACAAAAAATCTAGTGTTGAATGTGTATGATAAGACTGTGTTCTTTATTTGATTAGATGGTTAATATTAACTTTTCCATGATGGAAAA
Organism: Medicago ruthenica; assembly: GCA_018208015.1. NCBI lineage: Eukaryota > Viridiplantae > Streptophyta > Magnoliopsida > Fabales > Fabaceae > Medicago > Medicago ruthenica. Next base: position 94,291,007 of record CM031371.1, on the reverse strand, counting down.
CTTTTAGCCTTTCCCATGTTAGATGTCATCTTTTCTGAATTACCTGTTTCTATGGAAGTGTTATTTTGTTGATTGGTTTTCACAATTTTGATGGTTGTTGTTCCCTAGTATTTACTAGGAAGACCACCGTGTATCTATTATTTTACGAGTCCAGGCATGCTCCATTTACCACATGCTCCTTTTAGTCCATTTAGGGTCTTGGATGAAAGACATGTGGCAAAAAAAGATTCAATGGTTCAGATTTAAGAATAAACAAAACATTTATTTTTTTAATAAAATAATAATTAAAAGTCATATACGCTTCTCTTTCTTCTCTTTCTCTTCTCTCGTATCCAATATTCACATCCATGGCCTAGTGACATTTAGCATACACAAGTGATAGTTTTTGTGTATCATACACAAAGTTGCTTATTACCATTGATTTAATATTAAAAAACCCAAGGGCTTGGATGCTATATTTATATGGTGCACCCTTCTGCACTCAAATTTTTTTTCTTCTCTTCTCTTACCATATATCTGTCATCTCCTTCCTTTCCCACTTTTTTCTTGCCTCTGTTATTCACATGTCAAGTTCTTCAATAAGATTATAAACATTTTAATTTTTACAAAACCTTCAATTCCCTCTCATAATTTAATTCCACTCTTCAAAATTGCTCTCTTTCTCTCTATATATATCTCTCTCTCTTGCACTCTCTCCCTCTTTCCACCTCTCGTCGAACGTTTAACCGCCGGCACACATAATCTTTGGCTTCAGCCGTGAAGAAATTCAGAAACTAAGAGCAAAAGCTAATAACAGACGGTGGCCGAAAACAACAACGACATTGAATTGACGCAGAAACACATGAATAATCACCATATAGAAGGGAAAACATTGAGTGCAAGAAGGTGAAGGTGTCGAACATGGAGGTATTCAAGAGAACGACAGTGTCAGTGTCAATAAGCAAGAAGAATGGTTTTGCAAGTAAAAATGAAAAAAAAAAGTTTGGGTGCAGAAAGGTGCACGGTATAAATATAAGATCTAAGTCATTGATTGTTTTAATATTAAATCAATGGTAATAAGCAACTTTGTATATGATACACAAAAACTATCACTTGTGTATGTTAAATGTCACCCCATGGCCTCCCAGTTCATCTTCCTCAATCGTATCCCCTCACCGGCGACCATCGCAGCCATGCCTCCCGTCATTGCCGTCGATCAAACATAGCATCTCCCCTCTTCCTCTCACCACCCCCTCTCCCCTCCTCGCCTCCGTCTCACTGCCGCCCTCACATACCAAACCACCGTTGCTGCTCTTCTCTTCCACTGATGAAAAGGAGAGGGGAGAGGAGGGATCCTCTTATTGAGAGATGAATGAACAATGGCGATTGAGATGAACGACGGCGCAATTGGCGAATGTTGGTGGTATTGAGGGGAGAGAGGAAGAGTTTCTGACGGAAGATGAAAAGAGAGAAACTTATGAGAGAGAAAGATGAAGGTTTATCAGTTTAATTTATTTTTTTAATTAAAAAATATATGTTTTGTTTATTTTTAAATCTGAACCATTGAATCGTTTTTTGCCACATGTCATTTTTCCAAGACCCTAAATGAACTAAATGGAGCAAGATGTAAATGGAGCATATCTTATTTTACATAGTAGAAAGTTTAACCGGACTAAATTCTATGATTTTCATTCTCACTTAAATGAGTTAAAATTGTGTGTGTGATATTTATTTTTGCCTTAAACACCTTTTAGGTCCCTTATCTCTATTGTAAGGTTCATATTGGCCCACTAACAAAAAAAGGGTGTATATTGATCTTTTAGTTTAATTAAATGGTAGCAATTTAATTATTTTCATCCATTTTGTTAGTCAAAGTCAACATTTGTGACACATGACACTTTGATTAAGTGTCCACATCAGTGCCATGTGCCACCAATGTTGATTTTGCCTAACAAAATGGATGAAAATGACTAAGTTACTACCATTTAATCAAATTAGATCAATATGCATATTACTTAGAGACTCACTGTTTGTTTCTCGATGGTTACGGCAAAGTCGCTGTTAAAGTTTTGGGTGGAGACATGGTTCTGTTAAGTTCTGAGGAGGAAGGAGAACTACAGAGTTTCGCAGAATCGGGAGAAGAAGTATGGGCGCCTTGGTTCACTAGGCTTATGGAATGGTCTCCGGCGATTACGATTCATTGGTAAGAGGTGTGGTTGTGTTGTTGGGGAGTACCGGTCCAAATTTGGGGGGATTGTTCCTTTACAATTAAGGAATAGATGGATGAATTGTATCAAGTTAACAAAAAGCATGCATTTTTTACATTTCTCATATCTTTTGTGAGGGCAACCAATGTGCTGACAAGATTGCTTCTATTGGTCTTCAGTAAAACGGTCTGACTTGGATGGATTCTACTCTTTTAAATTGTAATTAGATTATGCAGATTTTAATGCAGATGTTGTGTTTTGATCTAGTCTCCTCAAATGTCTTGGAATCTTTCTTTTCATTTTTATAATATTTCTTGGGTGTTCCAGTAAATAGGTGATGATTAAGAAGTACCAACATAGTTTGCATGTCTTGACTTATTTCTTTTGCTCACTCTTTTCTACTTAAAAAAAATCCTTTGTCGATGATCAGTCTCTATTTAGAGACTTAATTGATTGTCATTAGTGTGGTCCTTTCTTAATTACATTTTTCCATCCACGTAAAACTTAATAGTAGTTGCAAATCAAATTCCTTTATTTATTTATTTATAAAATCAAAAAAATTAGATGGTAAAAAAGGCAAGTAACAAAAGGTTCATAAAATGAATGTACTTAGTTGCCACTTGGCAATCAAGATGATTAGGTTCCAATCCAATAGCTTTGATGGCCAGCATCCAAGTAAAGTTGTAAGCCACGTACGTATTCTCAAACAATCTATCACATTCTCTTCTTATGTGAACCAACCATACTCATCTCACCTTATCCTTTTCACCCTTTTAATCCAAATATACAAAACTCCCTTACCATAAACTCTACACACATTTCAAGAACACAAAGGTTCGTTCATTCATAACATAACACTATTAAACTTGTATTCTTTTTCTTTACCTTATAGCATATATCAATTCATTTCTCTAAACTTTTTTCATATTTCACAGATAATAATAACAATGGCTACAGCCTCAGCAACAACTCCATCTACAATCACTGTTGTAGGAAGCTCAGTTATTGGTTCCAAATCAAGGAGTACTAAGAAGGGTAGCAATGTGAAGTTTATCACAGGACTCAACTCTTTCAATGGATTGAAAGCACAGAACAGCACTGTGACATCACTAGGTGTTCCTATGTGCCCTGAACAAGCTTTTGCAAAGGTTATGAGTTCATTGAAATATCCATCAAATCGAGGAAGAAGAGGAGGTGCAGGTTCTTCAACATGTAATGCTGCAGGTGAGATTTTTCAGATTGCAGCTATCATGAATGGACTTACTCTTGTTGGTGTTGCTGTTGGATTTGTTCTTCTTCGAATTGAAGCTGCTGTTGAAGAAGCTGAGTAAGAATTTTTCATATATATGTAATAATGTAATGTAAGTTTATATCAGGAAAAAAAAAATACAATTTGTATGTTATGTTTGATTCTTGATGTGATGATGTAGAACTCAATTGTTCTTGGAGGTATTTGAAATAGTACCACTTGAATTTTTATTTTGAGACAGAATTGTACACATTAATGCTGTCTGGTTTTTTGGTTGGGATATGCATGTCTAATAATATGGATTGGTATGGAAAAAAAATGGATTTAATACGTTTTTGAAAGATTTGAAGAATAGTATATTCACATGTAGCCTCAATAAGAAATTTGTTTGAATTGATATTGTAATTATTATGAAGCGGCTGAGTTTTATTTGTATCTATGTTACAAATTATAAATAGTACTGAAAACTGAAAGGTAATTTGTACATGCACTGATAGTTTAGGGAACAATAATTCCCTAACTTAGTAACTCAAATTTGAGTGTAAGAGATGATAGGGAATGTTTAGGGTTTTGATTTTGGCAGAGTTTAGCATCATGAACAAATGAATTTTATATTCATCTTGCTTGGTGAAGTTGTCTATTCATAGAGCAACATACACCAATTGATATGAAGAAAGAGTTGCATTCTTTTCCAAGTTGATTCAAATGAAAAGATGTACTAGTTTATGAAAAAACACCTTCAATCATGTAAAAACACGTCATTCTAATTTGACTCTCAAATTCATGAAGATACACCTTTTGAAGTGCTTTCTTTGAATCCATTTATTTTGTAAATTTCTCAAAATGGAACATACATAATCAGTAGTGACTGATAACACTTGATTTTGAGATCAATATTTCCTCTAATTGAAATAGGCCAGTTATAAGGGTATTTCTAAATTAAACAAGATCTGGAGCTAGCATGCTTCTTACATTAGGGTGTACATGTGCACGAGGCTCAGGGATTCTGGTGAGGGTAGGTGTACACAGCCTTAGTTCCCAAGCAGAGAGCCCGTTTACAAGATTTGAACATGCGACCTATGAACCACAGACACTGACAGAGATACGTATTCGACATCGGAAAACACCTAATCCGAAGAGTATTTGTGCTTCACAGTCTAGCACACTTCTTACATTATTGAATGAAGTTATACACACCCTGCCTGTATAGCTAAAACTGTGGTAGTGTGCAATTTTATTGTGACATGTGAAGTCTCTCATATTCAGTAAACCAGTATGTGAATGGTACAATTTATAGATGTTTTGATGCAGACAAGTCTTGAAAATATCCAAATAAATTACATATTCATCAACCTACCTTTACTTGAAAAATGGTGTCACAAGTAATTGCTGCCACAAGTAATTATATACGCTTTTAGCCTATATTACCACGCGGGGATTCTTTTAGGACAAATGCAGGAATCCATAGTACAAACCTCATGTTTATTGATCCGAGGTGGATCTCGAGAGGTGAGCAGAAGTAAGGAGGACGGAAACTTAAAGTCTCTGATTGGGGTGGCACACCTTGCTTCCGGTGGAGGGAGACTCCTAACACAATTGAACTGCCGAGGTAAAATGGTGTCTGTTGAGGAAGTTACAAGTAGGAATGGATATCACTGTGATATATGAATCAACGTTTAGTTGTGATCATGCTGTCGTTGATCTTCAGTGACGTATTGATCATGGAGTTGGGTCTATAGTGCAGAAATTTAGTTTGGATGGGCCATGGGCTAGGCCGAAACATTTATAATCCAGCATCAATGAAAGGAAACTGAAATAGAAAGAATAGGGCAATGAAGCAAACATTGCAGCAATTAGTGTACAATTTCATTATGATGCCTTCTAAAGGACACTAATATCCTTCAAAGAAATTCTAGAATTTTCATGAAAATTACAAGGATGGAAAAGGATATTGAAGAAATTAGCTCAAAGTGATTCTTAAGGACGATTATAGTCAAATTCATTTCTATTCCAATCATACATTGATTGCTGCCATTCATTCAGTATAAATAAAACTCATTAAGGCTCAAAGAGAGCCTACAAAGTACTTACAAAAGTCCTCACATCGGCAACGAGAGTTGAATCCACAATCTTGTAGGTGAATCAACTTCTTACCAACTGAGTCAACCATCATTAACTTTTCTTTTACTGCAATCAACAACACATATCGTTAAATACATGTATAATCAAATTTAATGTCTGACAAAGCTTGCACCTCAGTGGAGGCCTGAAGGGAACCTATGTGAACCAAAAGCAACAAAAATCATACAAAAACTATTATTTTTTCCCTCTAGAAAAATGAGCAATTCAATTTTTGGGCTCCATTGTTTAGTCAGTTTTTTTTTTTGAAGAGGCCAGTAATCAGTTTATTAATACTTACATAATTTATATGTAACGTTTGTATAAATAAATATTTTTTTTTTATCTTTTTTAAGAAAATTCTGTAGAGAATTTTTCTTTGTGGAATATGCACCAATCTGTTAAAGGTAATAAGCAACAAATAGAAAAATCAATAAATAAATAAGCAGCCAATAAATTATTGTAACGAATATCCTATTGGTGTATTCCTTCCATGTGGCACCCATGAATCCAAGAGGATCCAAAACATCCACATCCCAAATGAATATTCTCATTATTCCTAGTCTATATAAACCACAATATAGCTCTATTACAACCATCATTCAAAACAAAGAACTATTTTATTTTTTTGCTCATTTTTTAAGAGTGACTAAAATACTTGATTAAGTGAGAAAAATGTCAGCCATGGTAGAGGTATGGATTGGGGAATTAGCAAAGCTCAAAGAAAAAGTTCTGACCAAAAAGACCAAATATGGTTTAGAAGAAGAGAAAGAAGTGGGAATGCAATCTCAAAAGGAGATCATAGCTGTTCAGAGAGACACTGCAACCATTTCAGAGTCAACAATATGTTTGCTTATGGATAGATTTGTGCCTTGCTAATATATGCTTAATTATTAGATGCTCATACATCTTGTTAATTCAATGATTTAATGGTTCCTAGACAAGAAAATTTGTAATGAAATGTTATATACGCACTTCAGTGTTAATAATATTGCAGTTGTTGTTAGTCATATTGTTTAATTGCTCTTTTTGTGAGCTGGAAATGTATAAAACTAGTATTTACACCGGTGCAACGCACGAGGAGAAATACACGTTTGTAATACATATTGTGATAACTCATATTTTAATGGTATTTCATAAATAATAAAGACCAACAATTGCACAATATATTAGGCCATACAAATACCATTGATATTCATAAATGAAAATCATATTACAAAATAAAAATGTTGCATCCAAAATGTGTAGATATCAGACAACCATTACAAATAGTAAATAGTTTAATACATGGATAAAGTAATAGCACCATTGGAGCAGCAACACAAAAAGCTCCAATACCGAAATAAATAATTCAAATCTTGGTTGATAGAATATATCTCCAGCATTCTGTACCAAATAAAAAAGCTTAGATCAATTGTACCAAATAAAAAAATAATAACATATTATACTAAATCAATATGATCCTTAAAAGTGAATCACCTTGAAGCTTATGGCTCAAAGGTTGAATACCTTACTGGCTTTAAAGGGGCAGTTCGTTTTTAGTTTGAAAGAGGGTCAGCAATCTTAATTGGTACATTTTATATTTCACTTTCATTAACTTCATAATTTAGGAAATAAAGCTTTTATTGGTTAATCTTAAATCTTATTAATTTCTATACTATGATTCATAAACTAACATTTTGATAGATGAATTCCAAGGTAAGAAGTAATATGAAGTTTGAGACTTACAAACACTAAACATCCTTAAAGGCATGTAAAATTAAACATGAAAGCATGCAAAATTAAGCAAACTGCATTGTCAGAAAACATTTCCAGTCATAACTTCAAAGCCAATGTTTTATTTGAAGGTGAGAAAAACACAAAGGGGGGGGGGGGGGGGGGGGGGTTGAATTATGTTAGCTTTTTCTATCTCAAAAACTTTGAGACACTGTTCTTCAGACTATGATCTTCAGACTCTGATCTTCAGACATTGTTCTTCAGTCACTGTTCTTCAGAGTCTGATCTTCAGACACTGTTCTTCAGACGCTGTTCTTCAGACTCTGATCTTCAGACGCTGTTCTTCAGACGCTGTTCTTCAGACGCTGATCTTCAGACTCTGATCTTCAGACACTGTTCTTCAGACTTTGTTCTTCAGACTCTGTTCTTCAGACGCTGTTCTTCAGACTCTGATCTTCAGACACTGTTCTTCAGACTCTGATCTTCAGATCATGAATGTCTTCAGACTTGCAACACAAGCTTCAAAAATTTTCTTCGCTCTTAACTTGATCTTTCAAAACCACTGTTGGATACATAATTTTTAAGTATATGGTCGTGCACACTTTGTTATCATCAAAACTCAAAAGGGACTTGTTCATACATTTTGTTCCAACATTATCATCTGCAACAAAAATCAAATGCACCAATTAAGTTTCAGATTTGAAACATAAGTATGTAGAAAGTTCAAAAGAAAATTGTAGCCAAAATGCATCTTATCTTTAAATTACGAAGAAACAATTGAATGGGATCCAAGAGATTGTCTGGGTGTAGCACTATTGCTTGTATCAGAAGATGTAGATAAATAAGTGAACATAATTTAAACCGGAAGAAAAAAATTCTAAAAAAATAAAGAGATATTATTTGTTCTCTGCATATGGACTATGGAGTGACAGAGAACCGTGTATGTGGGAGCCTGTCAACACTAAGAGGTTAAATCCTATAGCACTTGTTGGCTTTTAGTGGTTTTAACATTTGATATGTGGTGGGGAAGGATTTGTGATGGATCTATGGTTTTAAATGTTAACTATTAGCTCATTAATAATCTTTTATTAAGATTCAACGGCAAAGAACAATTGGGACTTAGATAAAACAATAGTGATTAAATTAAATTAAATATGAAATATTAGTGAAACAAAAGACTTTAATTAAACTATACTTAATTATATTAGATTCAATGCCCAAGAACAATTGGGACTTAGATAGCAAAATGCCCAACAGATTGGGACTTGGATCATAAAATGCCACATACATTGTGGAACTTAGCTAACAAATAGCCCAATACATTGTGGGTCTTGGCACAAAAAAATCCTGAAACATTGTGGGACTTAGCCCAACAACAACCCAATACATTGTGGGACTTAGAAGACAAAAACACAGACACTAATTAAGACTTAGGTAGAAAAAAAGACTCTGATCTTCAGACACTGTTCTTCAGACTCTAATCTTCAGACAATGTTCTTCAGACACTGTTCTTCAGACTCTGATCTTCAGACACTGTTCTTCAGACGCTGTTCTTAAGACACTGTTCTTCAGACTCTGATCTTAAGACACTGTTCTTCAGACTCTGATCTTCAGATCACTGAAAATAATACATGAAAGCACATACACACAAATAATACTCTTGCGTGCAAGAAAAAACATCTAAAGATTAATTCACCATTCAGACAAACTTGTTCACTTTCGTCCTACAACCAAGCATTCCAATAACAGCGGTTCAAGAGACATTAATACAAAATAGACATGGTTGAAGAAAGTAAATAAGTTCTGATTTTAAAGAAGAAGAAAAAAAGACAAAACAGTTACCAATATGAAGAATCTCTTCAAAATAGCCTTTCCAAAATCATTGGTATAGCACCATGGATTACCTGTAAGGCAAATCACAAAAAGTTAATGGCAAAAGCAGTGAATCCTTAAACAATGAATTGTCACACATGCTTGATTATTTGATATATTAAATTATGCAGAGGTATAATCATGGACCAAAATGATAACAACAAGAACAACTTGATATCAGATTCATATATGACAACTACGCCAATGGAAAGGATAAAACAAAAGTCATATGAACTGCAAATTTAGTACTTCAAATATACAAATCACCTAAAATCATACATGAATATGAGATTTGAAACTCCATGACGACATTAATATTGATATCTGCCACCGATATCATAGCTTATTGTGACAGAGCAAACAACATGTTTTTATGGTTTTGCACAAATTTTATAGAATTGAAAGAAAAAAATTAAAAAACTTCGATGGGTTTAGTAAGTTAAATAAAAAAATTTAACGAATTGAGATTCACGATTACCTTTCATCAAGAGCTCCAAAAGAATCCCATTTTTGAGGTATCTTCATCTTCCCTCTAAGCAAAGAAAAACGAAAATATGAACAGTGCAGTTTCAATTTCATCTTAATCACAAACTAATGACCAAACAAAATAGGCAAAATAATTTAAACAAAATTAATTAATCGAATTCACCGTCTCATCAGCTGTGGCACATCGTGAACGCCTTGATCGACACCACAAGCAAAGCTATCTAAAACGGCAGCGGACTGAACGATAAAGGTTGGAACCGAAATCGGAATCGACGTTTGCTGTTGCGAGACATATCTAAGGAGAGAAGAGAAGATAAATTTGAATTGGGTGAGAGAGAATGGGGTTCAAGCTTTGAGGGAACAAATTTGAATTGGAGAGAGAATGGTGTGAGATATTTGAGCTTTTGAGAAGTACCGACAGAATCTTCTCTTGTTTTTTAGTTAGGATTTGAAATTCAAAATGAAACAAATTGCCGCCTAATGTATTGTCTGTGTTTTGAGCCAAAAGTAGTTAAAAATGAGAATCTTTGAAAAGTATGATGAATAGGTGGCATGCTTTAAAACTTGACACTTGTAATTTTTTGCCATAAGAGTGAGTTACATTTGTGTAGTATTATGATTCGATGGTTTGATTAAAATTATTAAAGCAATAAACCATATTTAGCTGAACTGTAAAAAAAAAACCATTTAGTTGAAATATTTTTTTATTTGTACAATATTCACAATGGTGTTGCTTTTGTTAAAAGAGTTTAGATTTTTATTTTATGGATGAGATAGCCCGATCACATTTATATATCTAACAACTCAAGAATCTCAATAATGTGAGACTCCAAATAAATTTTTAATACCCATCCCTCACGCCTAGTGGGCATCCTAAGTCCAATTCTAATACGGTATTCATTAACACAACTCGGATACCGCCTATCGGAGAATCGCAAACTAGGTGACATTTTCAAGTACTATACCAAGGTTAAATCTTAAACTCTATAATCAATAATGTTAGTCATCAAGAAATAATAAAAAGGTAAGCAGAAAACACTTATTTGTTGAAGTCATAATCAAGGTTACCGAACTCCCAGTGATGTGAGATTGAATCTTCCTTTACCTAATCACTAGCTCTAGGATTTGAGTTCTCAATGAGGCTGTCATACCCCATTTTTTGACCCATTTTCGTCTCGTTTTACTTATTGTCTCGTTTTACGCATTTTTAAAAGGCCGAGAATTTTCGTCGTTTCAGACGAAATTTCGGCAGGGAGGTATTTTAAAATACCTCATGTCATTTTTTGTCTCGTTTATTTATTTTATTTTATTACTTTTTATTTTTACTATTAATTTCAGTTTTTATTATCATTAATTTTACTATTATTACCATTTTATTTATTTCCTTTTTTATTATTTATCATTATTATTATTTATTACTATTATTATTATTTTTATTTTTTATTTATTTTTGGTCCAAGTCCAAGTCAACAGTCAATGGTCAGCACAGCCAACACAGTCCACAGGGGCGCCCCCTTTCACCAGATTTTTTCATCATTGTTCATCATCACAAATTCATCCCAATCTCCTAAAATCTTATCCCAAATCTGCAAAAATCCAGCTTATCTTCATGAGTCAATAAGATGCTCAAGCAGCTCAACAAGATTTCTATTTAACAGGATCAAACACACAGAAAAAAAAAAGGGAATTTTTTGAAGAAGAAATTTTTTAAGAACACATACATTTCCAGCAACTTATCCTCACCCAAACTCACACCCAAACACCCCCCTAACACAAAAACCAGCGTCCCAACAACCCAGCAAAAATGCAAGCATCAACCATACACACCCACACACGTCCCAGCCACTCGCCCTACACACCAACAAACACAACACTCACGCTCAAACAACACAAAGCATCACAAACCCACACACCCATCTCACACACGCACGTCCCAGCCCAAACCACACGGCCAAACTACCCACACACGGCACACAAACGCGAACAACACACATACTCGTAACACACACACACAAGACAGCAACAGAACCGAAAAAAAACAAAGAGAAAAAAGGTGATTTTTTTTTGGTATTTTAAAACCTAGATCTACACTTTTTTGTAAGGATTTTCGAAAAAACAAGCTTAGATTTGGGATTAGAAGAGAAAAGGATATAGGAAAAAGTGTTTTGTTTTGAAAAAGGGTGGTTTTTTACTCTCCGGCGCGGTGGCGCCGCCGCGTAGGCTGGCGGCCACCACGCCGGAAAACTTTCCGGCCGGCCAAGAAAAGGGGAGAGAAGGGAGAGCTAGAGAGAGAATTCGGCCAAGGAGAGAAGAAGAGAGAGAAGTGAAAGTTGAAAATGATTTTTTTGTGAAGGGTGGGGTATATATACCCCTCCCTGATTCTGTGTGTGAGGGTGTACGCGTTAGCGTACACCCACGCCCTCCTGGCCCTCTGATTTCACATCATACGGTTCAGGTTTGTTTTTCCCTGTGATCAGATCAGGGCCATCTGATTAATCAGACGGCCCAGATCAAAGTACGGTGGCCCAATGCATTTTGGGCCTTTTTCTTTCAATCTGATTTATTTTTCACTTCTAGCACCCCCAGTTTTATTTTTTACACCTCCCTAATTTTTATTTCTTTTATTTTCTTTGCAAATTTTATTTTTTCTCTTTATTATTATTTCCTTTTATTGTTTTTTTTGTTTTTAACATCTCATTTATTTATTTACCTATCATATTATCTCATGCATTTTTTACTTATTTATTTCTATTTTGTTCATTTTATTTTGCATCTTTTTTATGTCATTAGCATATACATTTAGGAACAAAATGTTTAAATATGCATTGCATTATTTTTCATTTTTCTTAGTTTAATTCATAATCCAAAAACAAAAAACTCTTTCATTTTAATCCAACAATCGTTTTTTATTTATTTATTTCTCTCGCGTTTAGTTTATTTCATCGCACTTAATTTCTTTTTAACTCCGAGTAAAAAATCATAAAAAATCAAAAACATTTCAAATATTCAAAAACTTCATCAAAAATATTCTTCATTAACAAAGCCTTGGATTTCAAACCAAGCAATTTTATTTTAATCAAACTTCAATCAATCTTAATCATATTAGACTTTATTTTTGCAATTAAAATCAATCAAACTTCATTCACTCGCCACTTTGGCTCATTTTATCTTTCACAAACATTTTCAAGCTTTAAAAACAACATAGCAAATCACTCGGGTTTTTTTTAGCCCGAACTACATCGGTTTTGATCCCATTTGGGTATGTAGGCAAAGGACTTTGTCCTTCCAAACCAACCAAACAAAAATCAATGAAAACAACAAAAACATTTTCTTTCATTTTTTTAAATTGAACAACAAACTTGTTCATTTAGTTGCAACAACTAATTTGAACAATTTCTTTTCTTTTCATTTGAGTTCTAAAAAACGAGCGTTTTGACAGTTTACGCTTTTTCTTAAAATTCAAGCGAAACTTGAATGAAAAAGGGTGGTTTGACGTATGTCTCTCCTTTCCCCGATCGGATAAACACTTGACGTATGTCTCGTTGCTTAGACGATCGTCATTCTTTTCTAGCTTCCCCAAAAATACGTTTTTAAATTCAAACAAAACTTGAATGAAAAAGGGTGGTTTGACGTATGTCTCTCCTTTCCCCGGTTGTACGAACGCTTGACGTATGTCTCGTTGCTCGGACAATCGTCATTCTATTTTTCAAAGTGAATCCAACTCACCAATTTTGGCCCTTGTGGTCAATCCGAACCTTTCGCGCCTTTGCGCGTTTATTTTCAACCTTTTTACGCCTTGCGCGAATTTAACGCCTCCGTGCGTTTGTCTTTTATTTTTAACATTATACGCCTCCGTGCGTTTGTCTTTATTTTCAAACCTTTTACGCCTCTGTGCGTCTATCTTTTTTCTTAAACATTTACGCCTTGCGCGAGTTTATCGCCTTAGCGTCTGTCTTTCACCTTTTTTAAGCTTTTTACGCCTTTGTGCGTTTTCAAACAATTCTTTCTCAAGAACTACGTAAGCTTTGAATTCTCCGACTACCGGGAGATACGTAGGAGCAAGATCGACGTCTTGTCAAGCCCGTTAATAAAAAATCTTTTTTTCTTTTTTCTATTTCATTTGTTTTTATCTCTTTCTTCACCTCATGTTATATTTTCTTTTTCCTTTATATATATATATGATTAAGCGTGCAAGCAAAACGTCAAAAGACATTTTTAGCCTAAGCCAACTAAGAGGTTCCCGTTGAGTACAACGGATGTGAGGGGTGCTAATACCTTCCCCTCGCATAATCGACTTTCGAACCTAAAATCTCTTTTCAAGGTAATTTCGAACTTTTTTTTCCTTTTTCCCCGAAAAATTAAAAGTTCAGTCGTGATTTAAATTTAGTGATTCAATGCTAGTCAATAGCTTGACATCCGAAATTCGACGCGACAGAAATGGCGACTTCACTGGGGAGTTCGAGGATTTTTTCCTCACTAGTGAGTCGAGCCTATCTTAGTTGGCTTTTAGGCTAAAGTATCTTTGTTTTGCTTGCACGCTTATGTCTTATTACCATTATTTGTTTATCTTTTCTCGCTTTATATATGTTTCATATTGTTTTATATTCATATTATATTGTGGGGTTACTTGAGCGATGTTACTCCACATTGTTCGGGTTAATGCCGGACGTGTGAGGCTCTATTCCCGAGCTTTGAGAAAAAATTAAGATAGGATGGGGTTGCGTAGCGGAGGCCCACTTGACGTATGTCTTGAAGGGAAGATGCGAAAACCCCGCCTAGAGTAGATTTCACTTGGAATATATTGAGGTCTTGCGAGCATTTGCAATTGACGACAATAGTTCCTTGTGAGGTCCGTGATCTCTAGGGACCTTTTTAGAAAATCTCATCTTTAGAGCCTACACGTGAGGATGGGGGAAATTTTGAACATACATGTCATACATATGCATACATTTACATTCATGGAAAATAATTTTCGCATATCACTTTGCTTTATAGGAAATTAATTGCACTTTTTAATTTCCTTATAAAGCAAAACAAAAATTTTTCATGCATTTACATACATCATTCATTATCATGCATACGTCCATCTTCGAGTCCAAAACTCCTTTTCCTTTTTACCCTAAGGATTTTTTACAATCCGAATTGAGTCGTCAGTGTTCGCATTTCATTCGCAACACTACGTGTCATCCCATTAAGGAAAGTGGCTCGACGTCCCAAGGCAAACCGCACATATAACAAGGGGCAACTATCCCCCCGTTTTTTACATGGGGCATGCCGTTCGACTTGGGTGAGGAATTCATCCATATTCCCACTACTCTTCAAGGGATTTCGGTACCTCAACCCGAGATTACCAACCCCCAGGCTACTGCGGCCTTTTCCCCCAATTCACAAAAAGCTCAGTCGTCATTGACATTCCTCAATCTCCTGCAAGAGTCCAATTTTCAATGGCGACTTCACAAATACAATTTCCGACAAAAGTCCAATCATCATTGGCACAATCCACAATCAAAGCCCGACCTTGATCGGCAACCAACCACATCATATGGTTTGATCCAATGATTCAACCACAAATGCATGGTAGTGATAAAATTTGATTAATTTGCGCAAAGCTAAGATACATGTTTCCTGTTTTTCTGTGGTTAAACTCGAAATGAGAATATGTACTTAGTACAAAAATTATATCATGCAACTTGCGTTTTTAATATGTTTATTCGGCGAACCATTTAGAACCAGCCAAAATGTGAGGAATCCTCAAAATCATTATATATATATATGCAGGAGACCGGCATTTTTTGTTTAAACTCGATTTTGTTATGTTAAATCTGAGCGTTGTTTTAGATTGTACGAAGCATTGATAGGATCAAGGCATTTTTTGAAAATGAGTGAAAACACTTGACCACAAATAGCCCACCCTGTGAGGAGTGAGTATTTGTTAACCCCTTTGAGCCTAATGAATCAGAATCATTAACTATGGACTGCCAATTCTCATAAGCTCAATTGCTTAATGAAATTGCCGGAGTTTGTAAAAAAAAATTCAGTTCATAGTTAAATCATTATTGAATTCTGATATTTTCTTTCATTTTTGAACCCTTAACCATCACGATTATTGTCCTTTGCCAAAAGAAAAAAGGAACATTCAATTAGGGTATCATCTTTGATTAAGTTGAAAAAAGGAGGTTGTGAATGTCAAGAAATGGTGAATTTTGTAAATTGATCTTGACAACAAGAACAAAAAAAGAAAGAAAAGAAAAAGAAAAAAAGAGAGAAAGAGAAAATCTCTAAATCAAAAGTTGTCAAGGATCAAAGAAAAACATTTGTAAATCACCAAGAGTTGTGATTGAATAAAGGAGGAAGGGTGTAATTTAGAAAGAATGTTCCTCTTGCTTGGCCATTTGAATTCAATTTCCCCACATATGACATTTCTTTTGTAACCAAGCCAAATTACAACCCTCGAAGACCTTGTGATTAATGCTTTCGTGCTCTTAGAAACAATGATTAGATGGACACATAACTCGATCGAAATGTTAGCAAACTTGCCGGATGAGTGTTCAATACCCCCACAATTAATATTCAATTTGTTCATTTACTTAAATGAGTGTTAGGTTGGTTCATTGATAAACATATTTTTAACTTGAGCTATACGATATAAATTTTGTGTTTGGTATTTATTTCAAATTTTTGGTGCAATCTCGGATTAATGGGAACACCAAAATTGCATGCGCAAATCTCATAGGAATCATGCATTCGGGAACTTCCGACCAATCCTCATTACCAACAAAAGCCCAATTCTCATTGGCACCCACAATATCAAACCAAAGCCCAACCATGTTTGGCACCTAATCACAAGCAAAAGCCCAATTGTCATTGGCGATCACAACTACAATTTCACATTAAGCCCAATCGTCATTGGCATTCCTCACAATCTCCCATAAAAAGCCCGACCTCGCTCGGCACCCAATCATCAAAGCCCGACCTTGCTCGGCATCCATTACAAAAAGCCCGACCTCGCTCGGCAACCAACATAATCAAAGCCCGACCTTGCTCGGCATCCAACATAAAAGCCCGACCTCGCTCGGCACCCACATTACAAAAAGCCCGACCTCGCTCGGCACCCACACGACAAAAAGCCCGACCTCGCTCGGCACCCAAATTACAAAAAGCCCGACCTCGCTCGGCACCCACATCACCAAGCCCGACCTCGCTCGGCATCCCATTACAATCAAAGCCCGACCTCGTTCGGCAACCAATTACGATCAAAGCCCGGCCTTGCTCGGCATCCAATCATTATCCCCAGTGTTAAACATGACATATGTTTATCCCACATTGGACTTCTTTCAAGGGATTCCCCAGCGAAATCCTCAGTAAATCAAAAGGGAATATCCCCAGTGAATCGAAAGCCCGAAAGGACGATTCAGAAAAAAAAACAAAGAAGGTAGCATTCCTGGCGGAATCATCAGTTCCAATCCCCGGTGGATTAACAAACTCCCCAGGAAGTCAACCTTTGTCCAAAACAGTCAAAAGCCCAATTGTCATTGGCACCTACTCACAAAAGCCCAACCACCGTTGGCATCTAAGGCTGGATATCGATCATGCTTCCAAAATGATCCTTATATCCCCAGCGAAACCACAACCAAAGCCCAATTTTTATTGGCATCCCTCCAGTGGAGTCTCAACCCCAAAAGCCCAATCATTATTGGCACCATCCAACAAAAAGCCCGACCTCGCTCGGCATCCATTACAAAAAGCCCGACCTCGCTCGACATCCATTACAAAAAGCCCGACCTCGCTCGGCATCCATTACAAAAAGCCCGACCTCGCTCGGCATCCATTACAAAAAGCCCGACCTCGCTCGGCACCCCAATCAAAGCCCGACCTTGCTCGGCAATCCAAACACAATCCAAGCCCGACCTCGCTCGGCACCCAAACAAAACATAAGCATTCCCGGTGGAATCACCAGTTCTTTTCCCAAGCGGATTAACACGATTCCCCAGTGAAGTAACAATTTACCCATGAGGTATGTGTTCCTCATCAACGGTTACGGCTTCACCCCGTCAACATTTTGGATGTGTTCCCTGTGACATCATCCCCATCAAGATTACCGAGTGTTTGCAATGCGACGTTGGTCCACTTTTCATTTTTACCGGTCTAAATCTTGTTTCACCAAGTTGTCGGTCATGCAATAAATCAAAATAGTCGAGTGTCATCCCCAACGTGTCTGATCTGTTGATGTCACCTTCTTGTAAGCCAAGCGGCAGTTCTTTAACGAACAGCTTGTGCAATCTTTCATTATATTCTTGTACCAAGGGGCAATTCCTTAACAGCATTTAGGGTATCCCCAGTGCAAGCCAATCTCTCACACAACATCCTCAGTGGGAGTCTTGCATTAGTACATTCATACATTCATGCATTTGTACAATCATACAAATCATGTGATCACGCATTCATGCATATACGCATTCATACATGCAACATACCACAATGTCATCTGTACATGGTTGCTTTAACCACCACGTTTCTTACCAATTTATCATAAACAATCTGCATTTTTCTCCAATGTCATCCTCCAGTGATGTTACAAAATAAAGCCCAATTTTATTGGCATTCCCCAGTGAGTCATCATTCACACTCACAAATACCAAATCATAACCAAAGCCCGACTTTGCTCGGCATCCCATCATAGTCACCAGTAAATGTTCCCCAAGTGTCATCCCCAATCCGTTTGGTTAAGTGGTGTCACCCTTTTACGCCAAGTGGCAGTTCTTTAACGAACAGCTTGTGCATATTCCCCAGTGTTGTGCCAAGTGACAAGTTCTTTAACGAACAGCTTGGGCATCCCTTTTCCCCAATTGAAGGGGCAATTCCGTAAGGAACGGCTTGTCAGCCGCATCTTCACTGTCGTCAATGAACGGTTCGGTAACCAACCCGAACAGTTGACATTTCTTTTATCTGTCAATGTACAGTTCGGTAATCAACCCGAACAGTTGACATTTCTTTTATCTGTCAATGAACGGTTCGGTAACCAACCCGGACAGTTGACATGTCTTTTTTGTTTTCTGTCGTCAATGTACAGTTCGGTAACCAACCCGAACAGTTGACATTTCTTTTATCTGTCAATGAACGGTTCGGTAACCAACCCGGACAGTTGACATGTCTTTTTTATTCCCTATTGTCAATGAACGGTTCGGTAACCAATCCGGACAGTTGACATGTCTTTATTTCCTGTTGTCAATGTACAGTTCGGTAACCAACCCGAACAGTTGACTTTTCTTTTTATCGTCAATGAACGGTTCGGTAACCAATCCGGACAGTTGACGTGTGTTTTATTCCCTATTGTCAATGAACGGTTCGGTAACCAATCCGGACAGTTGACATGTCTTTATTCCCTATTGTCAATGAACGGTTCGGTAACCAATCCGGACAGTTGACATGTCTTTATTTCCTGTTGTCAATGTACAGTTCGGTAACCAACCCGAACAGTTGACTTTTCTTTTTATCGTCAATGAACGGTTCGGTAACCAATCCGGACAGTTGACGTGTCTTTTATTCCCTATTGTCAATGAACGGTTCGGTAACCAATCCGGACAGTTGACATGTCTTTATTTCCTGTTGTCAATGAACGGTTCGGTAACCAATCCGGACAGTTGACATGTCTTTATTTCCTGTTGTCAATGTACAGTTCGGTAACCAACCCGAACAGTTGACTTTTCTTTTTATCGTCAATGAACGGTTCGGTAACCAATCCGGACAGTTGACGTGTCTTTTATTCCCTATTGTCAATGAACGGTTCGGTAACCAATCCGGACAGTTGACATGTCTTTTATTTCCTGTCGTCAATGTAAGGTTCGGTAACCAATCCGGACAGTTGACATGTTTTTATCTCCTGTCGTCAATGTAAGGTTCGGTAACCAATCCGGACAGTTGACATGTTTTATTTCCTGTCGTCAATGTAAGGTTCGGTAACCAATCCGAACAGTTGACATGTCTTTTTATTTCCTGTCGTCAATGTACGGTTCGGTAACCAATCCGAACAGTTGACATGTCTTTTATTTCCTGTTGTCAATGTACAGTTCGGTAACCAATCCGAACAGTTGACATTTCTTTTTATCGTCAATGAACAGTTCGGTAAACAACCCGGACAGTTGACGTGACATTTACTTTCTTGTCGTCAATGGCAGTTCGGAATTCAACCCGAACAGTTGACATTTTATTTCTTGTCGTCAGTGGTAGTTCGGATTTTAACCCGAACAGCTGATTTTGTTTTTATCCTCAGTGGTAGTTCGGATTTTAACCCGAACAGCTGACTTTGTTTTTATCCTCAGTGGTAGTTCGGATTTTAACCCGAACAGCTGACCTTTACATTCAATCCTTGTCGTCAGTGGCAGTTCGGAATTTAACCCGAACAGCTGACATTTTACCCTTTTTGGTTCCCGTGGTTAATTGCCCACTCTCCTCAGTGAACAGTTCGGCAATAACCCAAACGGCTAACCTTTTTCCCCAGTGGAACACTATCCCCAATAGAGTTGGATCCCGTTTCTTTAACGAACCTGGGTATCCCTTTTGTCTCTTTTTATCCCCAATCAGGTCATCTTTGCCGTCTTGCATTCATACTTGCATCGCAAGCATTCATAACATTGCATACATGGCATCACATCCATAACATTTTACTGTCAAAATTGGTCAAAAAATGGTGTACTCTGTATTTAAGTTTCTTCGACCCGTCGAATCAAAATTTCGCTTTTTAATCTCCGTAGCGAAGAAACTTAAATAGGGGCATCTGTCATACCCCATTTTTTGACCCATTTTCGTCTCGTTTTACTTATTGTCTCGTTTTACGCATTTTTTTAAAAGGCCGAGAATTTTCGTCGTTTCAGACGAAATTTCGGCAGGGAGGTATTTTAAAATACCTCATGTCATTTTTTGTCTCGTTTATTTATTTTATTTTATTACTTTTTATTTTTACTATTAATTTCAGTTTTTATTATCATTAATTTTACTATTATTACCATTTTATTTATTTCCTTTTTTATTATTTATCATTATTATTATTTATTACTATTATTATTATTTTTATTTTTTATTTATTTTTGGTCCAAGTCCAAGTCAACAGTCAATGGTCAGCACAACCAACACAGTCCACAGGGGCGCCCCCTTTCACCAGATTTTTTCATCATTGTTCATCATCACAAATTCATCCCAATCTCCTAAAATCTTATCCCAAATCTGCAAAAATCCAGCTTATCTTCATGAGTCAATAAGCTGCTCAAGCAGCTCAACAAGATTTCTATTTAACAGGATCAAACACACAGAAAAAAAAAAGGGGAATTTTTTGAAGAAGAAATTTTTTAAGAACACAAACATTTCCAGCAACTTATCCTCACCCAAACTCACACCCAAACACCCCCCTAACACAAAAACCAGCGTCCCAACAACCCAGCAAAAACGCAAGCATCAACCATACACACCCACACACGTCCCAGCCACTCGCCCTACACACCAACAAACACAACACTCACGCTCAAACAACACAAAGCATCACAAACCCACACACCCATCTCACACACGCACGTCCCAGCCCAAACCACACGGCCAAACTACCCACACACGGCACACAAACGCGAACAACACACATACTCGTAACACACACACACAAGACACCAACAGAACCGAAAAAAAACAAAGAGAAAAAAGGTGATTTTTTTTTGGTATTTTAAAACCTAGATCTACACTTTTTTGTAAGGATTTTCGAAAAAAGAAGCTTAGATTTGGGATTAGAAGAGAAAAGGATATAGGAAAAAGTGTTTTGTTTTGAAAAAGGGTGGTTTTTTACTCTCCGGCGCGGTGGCGCCGCCGCGTAGGCCGGCGGCCACCACGCCGGAAAACTTTCCGGCCGGCCAAGAAAAGGGGAGAGAAGGGAGAGCTAGAGAGAGAATTCGGCCAAGGAGAGAAGAAGAGAGAGAAGTGAAAGTTGAAAATGATTTTTTTGTGAAGGGTGGGGTATATATACCCCTCCCTGATTCTGTGTGTGAGGGTGTACGCTAACGCGTACACCCACGCCCTCCTGGCCCTCTGATTTCACATCATACGGTTCAGGTTTGTTTTTCCCTGTGATCAGATCAGGGCCATCTGATTAATCAGACGGCCCAGATCAAAGTACGGTGGCCCAATGCATTTTGGGCCTTTTTCTTTCAATCTGATTTATTTTTCACTTCTAGCACCCCCAGTTTTATTTTTTACACCTCCCTAATTTTTATTTCTTTTATTTTCTTTGCAAATTTTATTTTTTCTCTTTATTATTATTTCCTTTTATTGTTTTTTTTTGTTTTTAACATCTCATTTATTTATTTACCTATCATATTATCTCATGCATTTTTTACTTATTTATTTCTATTTTGTTCATTTTATTTTGCATCTTTTTTATGTCATTAGCATATACATTTAGGAACAAAATGTTTAAATATGAATTGCATTATTTTTCATTTTTCTTAGTTTAATTCATAATCCAAAAACAAAAAACTCTTTCATTTTAATCCAACAATCGTTTTTTATTTATTTATTTCTCTCGCGTTTAGTTTATTTCATCGCACTTAATTTCTTTTTAACTCCGAGTAAAAAATCATAAAAAATCAAAAACATTTCAAATATTCAAAAACTTCATCAAAAATATTCTTCATTAACAAAGCCTTGGATTTCAAACCAAGCAATTTTATTTTAATCAAACTTCAATCAATCTTAATCATATTAGACTTTATTTTTGCAATTAAAATCAATCAAACTTCATTCACTCGCCACTTTGGCTCATTTTATCTTTCACAAACATTTTCAAGCTTTAAAAACAACATAGCAAATCACTCGGGTTTTTTTTAGCCCGAACTACATCGGTTTTGATCCCATTTGGGTATGTAGGCAAAGGACTTTGTCCTTCCAAACCAACCAAACAAAAATCAATGAAAACAACAAAAACATTTTCTTTCATTTTTTTAAATTGAACAACAAACTTGTTCATTTAGTTGCAACAACTAATTTGAACAATTTCTTTTCTTTTCATTTGAGTTCTAAAAAACGAGCGTTTTGACAGTTTACGCTTTTTCTTAAAATTCAAGCGAAACTTGAATGAAAAAGGGTGGTTTGACGTATGTCTCTCGTTTCCCCGATCGGATAAACACTTGACGTATGTCTCGTTGCTTAGACGATCGTCATTCTTTTCTAGCTTCCCCAAAAATACGTTTTTAAATTCAAACAAAACTTGAATGAAAAAGGGTGGTTTGACGTATGTCTCTCCTTTCCCTGGTTGTACGAACGCTTGACGTATGTCTCGTTGCTCGGACAATCGTCATTCTATTTTTCAAAGTGAATCCAACTCACCAATTTTGGCCCTTGTGGTCAATCCGAACCTTTCGCGCCTTTGCGCGTTTATTTTCAACCTTTTTACGCCTTGCGCGAATTTAACGCCTCCGTGCGTTTGTCTTTTATTTTTAACATTATACGCCTCCGTGCGTTTGTCTTTATTTTCAAACCTTTTACGCCTCTGTGCGTCTATCTTTTTTCTTAAACATTTACGCCTTGCGCGAGTTTATCGCCTTAGCGTCTGTCTTTCACCTTTTTTAAGCTTTTTACGCCTTTGTGCGTTTTCAAACAATTCTTTCTCAAGAACTACGTAAGCTTTGAATTCTCCGACTACCGGGAGATACGTAGGAGCAAGATCGACGTCTTGTCAAGCCCGTTAATAAAAAATCTTTTTTTCTTTTTTCTATTTCATTTGTTTTTATCTCTTTCTTCACCTCATGTTATATTTTCTTTTTCCTTTATATATATATATGATTAAGCGTGCAAGCAAAACGTCAAAAGACATTTTTAGCCTAAGCCAACTAAGAGGTTCCCGTTGAGTACAACGGATGTGAGGGGTGCTAATACCTTCCCCTCGCATAATCGACTTTCGAACCTAAAATCTCTTTTCAAGGTAATTTCGAACTTTTTTTTCCTTTTTCCCCGAAAAATTAAAAGTTCAGTCGTGATTTAAATTTAGTGATTCAATGCTAGTCAATAGCTTGACATCCGAAATTCGACGCGACAGAGGCAAACCGCAAACGAGTTAATTGTTAGAGTGATGGCAAAGGGGACCAAGCCTCTCTAATTTACACTTTTGTTTCTTATTGTTGTGAATTCGGATCAAAACTCACACCAATAAACTTTGATGTGTGGAGGAAGGGCCAACAACAATCAATAACCTAAACAATATCAAGCAATAACAACAGTGTAATGCAAAAGCACAATTGAATCGAAGAATAACAAGATAAAATAGCAGTAGAGAAGAGGAACAACACATGATATTGCTTACTCGGTTCGGTCCAATATAGACCTACTGTGGGGGAGAGAAATCAATCCATTCCACTATCATAGAGTTATTCACATAGATATACAAAGAGTTACAAGAAATTAGCTTTGAACTAGCTCTCTAAGATCAAACCCTAATTTCTACCATTTTTTCGAATCTCTTCCGATGGCTAAGAGACACAATGATTTCTCTACCCAAGGTGTTACAATTGTTTTCCAACCCTAGTTTCTATACCAAAAGGAACCAACTCTAAGCCTTTGATTTCGTAATGATTCCCTCTTTTGGTAAACCTTAGTTTTGTCTCAATCTCACCTTTCATGTGTTTCCCATGTGTTTCCACCCCATGATCCCCTTTCCAAAAGGCACCAACCCTATCCCAAGAGTTCCCTATGTTGGTTCCTCAATATTCACATTTTTCCATACTTCAAATTGTGCTGAAATTGCCTTTTTAAAAACTTGTTCGCACATTTGCGCCTAGACGCAAAACAACAACCCCAACACATCTCCAGCTGGTCTCATACGCCTGGGCACAAAATCCTGCGCCTGGGCACATAATGGCAGAATGCCCACAAAACAGATTTTAAGGCATTTTCCAACAATTATAAAAAGGACCAGAGCGAGTATGTTATTTTTTCCATAATTTTAAAACTCGACTTGGTCATCGACTCGGCAGGGATACTGGGTCACTGGGTTAATCGTTGAACCACCGAGTCAATGGTTGAACTGCATGACTGAATCATATTAAACCTAATAACTGGGTTAGATGACCCAATCTTAAGATTAAATTTTTATAGGCATTTAACCAGATTAAATCCGATCGAACTGATTACTCGGCCACTTAAAAACAAAAAAACTGACATGTAATATGTATATTAATTTTTGTATAGCTATATTTTTTTTAAAGAGTATATCTATATTTTGTTGACAGTAAATAAATTTTGTTTTACATATCAATTAATATTAATATAATATGTAGATTTAACCGATTTGGGTTGGTATGAAGGTATTGACTTGAGATCTTAGAGTATACTCCTCGTTAAGGCCTCATGTTCGATTCTTCACAGTACCAATTCAGGTTAACAAGTTTAGCTTATTCAAATAAAAATATAATATGTAGATTTTTTTTAAAAAAAAAAATACGACGTGTATATTGTTTTTTAGGGGAGAGATTGTATTATTATTATTATTATTATTATTATTATTACTACTATTGTGTAAATATTATATTTAATAATGATGTGCTCTTTTTGAACAAAAAAAAACTGTGTTCTTTCCATGAAAAAATGAAGATGTAATATACTTACATATATATAATATATTTCATTTGTTAACACAAACAAGTAGTTGTTGCAGACTAACAATGGTTAAGTTTCTAGTGAATCTAACTAATGACTAAGTTTAATTACATGACCGATCTAATATATGGTTTGAACCGGCATACCCACCGGTTCGACAGCCAATCCGAAACGATTTTTAAAACTATGAATTTCTTTTCCCTCTAAAAAACGAGAAAATCAATTTTTGGGCTCCAAAAGTTAGTGGCTACATAGTGACAAATAAGAGGGGAAGAAGGGTGGAAAGTGGGTGATACTCCAGCAGGATTGTATTCTTGGAATGAAAGCACGTTTTCTGTGTAGTGTAAATTGTATTCTATGGACTAGTATTATAATTAAGACCATTGTGTTGTCCTGTTCCATGACCATGTAACTTACTTTGTGGCTCTCACAATGTTACATAGTTTTATTTTATGGGAGATACGGACAGAATACGCCTGCCCTTCTTGACTTATATATTAGGGACAAATATTGTTGTATCCCAAAGATTGTTTAGTTTAATCTCATTCCACCCAAAGGTTAAAAATGTTTCTTCTTAAGGTTTTAACTTAATATTTTTTGAATGAAAAAAATTCTTAGTCAAACTATATTTATCTTTGGACCATTAAACTCTGGATTATGTCTCCTTTGTAATTCTTCCACTGTTTTGATTTTAGAGCTTTTTTATGTTAGAACCGTTCTAAAGCATAATGAGAACGAAATGTTTCAAGGCATGTTTTATTCCAAGATGATTAGAATAAGAGAAAATGGAAACTGATTATATAAATCTCATCAAACAAGTGCATGGTATGCTGTCAATGACTATCAAATGACTCATCCATGGCCCCATGTTTATCTCCTTAAAATAGGAAAGGAACACCCAAAAATAGTAATTACTAAGAATTTTTTTTTTGACAAAATTACTAAGACCTTTTTAATTGAATTAGTTTTGAAAAGATTCACTTTCTTTTTTTAGAAAATTCTATAGAGAAATTTTCTCAATAGAATTTTCTATAAAAAAAACTCTATAGAATTATTCATTGGATGCATATGAGATAATTAAGATTTTTTTTAAAGCAATAGTCAAAGAGTTTTTTTAGTTAATTGATTGTTTCTTTTTATTTGAAAAATATTTAATTTCAAATAAAAGTTAGCAACAAAAATTTAACGATGCGATAATTAGAATGAGTTTTTATTTTTGTGCTTCTAATTTTGGTAATAAGCAACTAGTAAAAGAGTACATTATGAAAGTGAATATGCAAAACTATGTAAAAGGTAACAAGCAACCAATAGGAAAAAAAAAGAATAGAAAAGCAACCAATAAAATATTGTAACGAATATCCCATTCCCATTGGTGTATTCCTTCCATGTGCCACTGAATTCAAGAGGATCCAAAACATCCACATCCCTTTTTATAAGCCTACACGCTTTCTCTCAAATGATTCTCATTATTTCTAGTCTCTATATAAACCACATTGATATAGTTCTATTATTACAACCATCATTCAGAACAAAGAGAAATCTCAAAAAAAAAAAAAAGGAAATTTCCTTTTAAAGAAAAAGGAACTATTTTTTGCTCATTTTTATAGGAGTGACTAAAATACTTGATTAAGTGAGAAAAATGTCAGCCATGGTAGAGGCATGGATTGGAGAGCTAGCCAAACTCAAAGAGAAAGTTCTGACCAACAAAACCAAAATTTCCAAATCCAAAGATGGTTTTGAAGAAGAGAAAGAAGTGGGAAGAGAAGCTCAAAAGGAGATCATAGCTGCTCAAAGAGACACTACAACCTTATCTGAGTCAACAATCTGTTTGCTTCTGGATAGATTTGTGCCTTGCTAAAATATGTTGTTTATTCAACTATATATATGATTTGGTTCCTAGACAAGAAAATTTGTTATGAAATGTTATATATGCAGTGTTAGTATAATGTAATTAGTTGTTTAATTGCTCTTGGATGGTTTGATTACAATTATTAAAGCAATAAACCATTTAGTTGAAATAATTTGTCATCTTTTTTCCAACTTTTGGGTTATTAATATTTGCACCTAATGTTAGCTTTATGAACGAACTCTTTTGAGATTGTTTTGCAGGAAAATACCCTTTCCAGTTTTCATTGAACCCCAAAAAATGAAGTTATTGTAATTTGTGTAGTAATTTCACTTCATATCATAAAAATGTTGATAAAATGTACTAGCCATCGTTAAGTAGTGCAAGCAAGGCAGATCTTTTATTCAACCTAGCAGCCCTTGAATCTAGATCTTCTGCGAAAAATATCTACGACTTCTTTGTCTCTCTCTTAATTTTTCTTTCCTTTTCTTATATCTCCTATTTCAGACTTGGCTCAAGTTCAATCCACTAATGGACTTGCTCACAAGGGAGTATGCTATGAGATTCCCCAGGAGAGCACCCAAGAGAATCCGGTAATGGTGATCAAATGTCGATCCGCAAATAACGTCGAGGGCAGTCTAACAAAATCAATGATTCCGGCTGGAAAACCTTATAGTCTTCCTTATAATTAAAGACAAGTGATCGTTAAAGGGACACATTCTCTAAACCCTAAAATCCTCACCCCCATTGATCACCGACTAACTTGATTGTTGTAGTGTTTGCAAGTATACAATCCCTTCTGAGGAGCTATAGTCGTCCGTTCTTCCACCACTCCAGCTTTCGATTTAGGTCCACTCCGGCTCATCTCTCCTCACATGATTAAGTTTTTTTAAGTAAATATGTACTATTATACCTTATTCAATCTTAATAAAATGAAGTTTTTAATGAACATTATTTTCTATGTATTGTTTTGAACACCTACGATCAACTATATATCGAGCAATAAGTCCCCGAAGAAGTAGCTTAGGTTGTGACCCCTTGCTACGAATATTTCTTGCCTTTAAAAAAACTTCAAATAAAAAAATAACATGAAAAGTTTTGAACAAAGTTTTAATGTCCAACAAAAATGGTCATTGAAACTTTTTTTTTTCATCTTCAAGACATGTAATTAGTGACATTAAAATGTGTACATTCAACATTATATGCACCAGAATTATAAGGTTATGATTTCCAACGCAGTTTATTGACACATTATATGCACCATTTTACACGTTAAGGTCAAACTAGATGACAACTTCATTGTTTTTAAAGGAAAGGAAAAGAAAAATGGTGACTAGATGTTATTTAGGCTAAGTTGCTAAATAGGAATAATTTATCCTTTTGAAATTGTGGTAAGATTTCGCTTGACTTCACGTCAATACAGAAGTTACTTTTTGTGACTTCATAATTTTTACGTCCAAAAGTGTGCGCATGTGGACACTAAAAATTGCCTCCAAACGCGGATCCAAACACACGCTTAGTGTTTAATTTAAGTATTGACTTTATTAGTTAGAAGTAATATTATACAAATTAATCTTGATATCTAGATGGTTACTGAAATAATTAGAGAAGTAAAATAATTATTAATTAGGATAGGTGTTAAAATGGACTAAGTAAGTTGATGCTAAGCACAGCAAGTCAACTACCACCAATAACCAACGAGTTGGGTTAAAATTCAGCTCAATTCTAAGTTTAGCTTTGCCCTCTAAAATATCTATCTATATCATCCTTTTTTTCATCTAAAAAATATCTATTTATTCTAGAAGATAAAGAGAATTGTCAAATGGGAAATGAATAAAGCGATTAGAAAGGTAAAATAAATAAAGGCTTCGAACTTTCTCAAACTCTATGACACATTAATTAAGTCAAGAAATTGAAAATGTGGGAGAAAGTGAATTATTTTGCTGAATAAGTATAAGTGAGGATATGCAAACTTTTATTATGAATTTATCTCAAATAATAAAAAAAAATAGGTTATCTCACTCTTTCTTTTTAGGATGACTTTAAATTTTGGAATTAAATTTTACAAAATCAACTAGGTGGTAAATGTTCAAATTATACAAACTTTATCATGACCATATCTCTAGAACATGAATTTATCCAATATTTATATCTTAATTACAATATATATCTTGTAAACATTATTGGTATCCCTGCTTGTTAGTTCAAAAGCTTGGAAATTGCTAGATATTAATGGTAAAGTGTCCTTGTTAATGTACAAAAACAAGTATATTTTTATATCGTTTCCACAGGGATTATTGCGATATCATAAACCGTTCAACGTCGATTATCATTTTAAGTTAGGGTTTCATCTTTTTCTTTACTAACACTACTCGACAATAAAAACATTATAAATAAAACGTAGAGTAATAGAGCATAAAAGGTGTTAGGATTAAAGTACGTCAATCAAACGTTGATTGTATTCGATTGATCATAAATATGGATTCTAGCTTTTCCTTATATACGACATTATCACGTATTACTCGACAACGTCATTCGTGTCCAAATGACGTCGTGAGATCGATCGTATCGTTTAATCGACGATTTCTCAATCTATTGAACGATTCGAAAGCTTTACGATCCAACACTTTGTGTAATTATCAAAACCAAATCCCATGTCTAGAATTTCTTATTTTGATAGAATATTATTCTAAACCTAGATTCAAAAGTATTTTTCAATATCATTTAAATCAAATATAAGAATGGAAAACTAGAACAAATTCAATGGTATATAAAAATGCTAGAATCATATATTTAAAATATCAAAGGTTTACAACTAAGAGTGATTGATTACCTAATAATCCCAACAAAGGAGATTAGTTGTTCATTCTCATGACAACTGTGCAAAAGTAGAAAGGAAGATGGAGAATATGCTAAGACTTGATTTCTCAAAGCTTCTTAGTTTAATCTTCACTTGAATCCCTTTTGCTATATGAAGTTTGCCTCCTTTTATGCCTATTCTCTTTCTACAAGTTATTAATCTTAAACTCTGGAAGTTATAAAAACTGATATTCAACTGATAATCCAGAAAAAATGAGCTTAAAAGCTTTTATACAACTGAGTTTTTGTTCGCTCGCTACAAGCGACCAGCCTGTCGCTGTAGCGACGAAGTTTTCTTGGTCAATGGGGGAGCTCCACGTCAGCATACAGCATTAAACCGCCCTTTGTCGCTATAGCGACGAGATCTGTCGCTATAGCGATGGAACCTTCAAAATTCCCTGCCTATCCTCGCTTGTAGCGACCGGTCCATCGCTTGTAGCGATGAACTTCCATAATTCCCTGCCTATCCTCGCTTGTAGCGAGGCATTTGGCGCTTGTAGCGATGGCTTTAACAAAACTTCAATTTTCTTTGCTCAAATCAGGTCCAAGCATGATATTCCTGCATAATTAGATGGGGTAAGACATAGGATCACAAATCTAACATTTTAACCACAAATATGAGCTTATCCTAAGATAACTTGTAAAACAAGTAACATAAGTGCCTTAAAATATATCAAAAGATAACTACTTTTAAGCACTTATCAAACTCTCCCCAACTTAGCATTTTGGTTTGTCCTCAAACCAAAGAATCAAAAGGAAATTTTTCACAGCTTTAAACCAAAGTTTTGAGCAATTAGCAAAAGAATCAAAAGTTTGAAGAAAACAAGTATCAGATGAATGATTCAAACGTGACTGCGCAAACTAAAGTTAAGTTTCTCATTAAACGAGATACATACTATGAATGTGAAATAGTTCTAAACACAAAGCATCAAATCACACAATTCTTAACAAACAACATGTTTAAATTTGAACCAAACCTAACACACTTCTATATTAAGTATATGAACACATTGAAATCTATTGTGAGGGTATGAACACTCATCCAGCAAATATGATAACATTCCAATCAAATTATGTGTCCATCTAATTATCATTTCTAAAAGCATAAAAGCAAATGATCACAAGGTCTTTAAGGGTTGTAATTTGGCTTGGTTACAAAAGAATTGTCATATGTGGGATATTGAATTCAAATGGCCAAGCAAGAGGAACATTCAGTCTATTTACAGACTTCCTCCTTATTTAAATACAACTCTTGGTGAATTACAAATTTTTCTTTTCTTTGATTGATCTTGACAACTTTTTTGATTTATTGCAAACCTTTTCTATTTTTCTCTTTTCTTTTTCTTGGTTTGCTTTTCTTTCTTTTTTTTCTTTTCTTTTTCTTTTTCTTTCTCTTTTTCTTGTTGTCAAGATCAATTATCACATTTCACCATTACTTGACATAAACACAACCTCCCTTTTCTCCCCAACTTGGTTCAATGATACCCTAATCGAATGTTCCTTTATCATTTTGGCAAAGGTCAATAATCACAATGGATAAGGGTTCAAAAGAAAGTAATTATCAGAATTCAATAATGAGTTAACTATGAACTGGATTTTTTTTTTTACAAACTCCGGCAATTTCAATAAGCAATTGAGCTTATGAAAGTTGACAGTTCATAGCTAACAATTCTGATTCAATAAGCTCAAAGGGGTTAACAGATTCTCACTTCTCACAGGGTAAGCTATATGGTCAAGTGTTTCTACTCAATTTGAAAAAAAATGCCTTGATCATTTCAATGCTTTTATACAATTTAAAACAACAATAGATTTAACATAAAATAATCGAGTTAAACATGAAATGTCGGTCTCCTGCATATATACAATGATTGAGGATTCCTCACATTTCGGCTAGTTCTAATTGGTTCAAACATAAACATGTGCTTGCGTAAAACTGAATAAATTAAATTTGTGTGTAAAGGACTCATTCACATTCAAGAATATACCTAGAAAAACAAGAAACGAGTACCTTAGCTGCGCGCTTTTATCACTACTTCCTATCATTACCACTCACCTGATTCATAGCTCAATGCTTTGCTTTAAAACAAGCACTTAGCTTTTGAATCTTTGATCATCTCACTTTCACTTGTTGGGTAAATTTCAAAAATAAACAACAAAATTTTTAAATTAAACATAATATACTAAACATAATAACCAAAATAAAATTATCCAAAGTACATAAACATAAACAAAGTTAAATAGTACAAAGCATAATAAAATTGTTCAGAAATAAATAAAATGAAAGAAAGAAGAAACTGCTGCAACTTGCAATCAGTCTGAATCCATCAGATCTGCAACCTCATGGTCAATGCTCCGTGTGGCCTCAGAGGAGTCATCACCGTCGTCATCATCATCACCTCCAGCTGCATCATCACCAGGTGCAGCTGCACTCTCCCCTCCAGAATAAAATGGCCTGTCCCCAGGCCATGCAATGTGCTTCTGAAAGTAAGCTGGAGTCCAAGTGGAGTAGCCCGCCTCATGCATATGACTCTGCATAGTCGTCAGTGCTCGATGGTTTGACTCATTCTGAGCCATAATGTGAGAATATGCAGTCATGTGGTAGGGGTCCCAACTCGAAAAGTCTAAAGGTGGATAGGTTGGGGGTTGAGGTTGGCTTGGGTCTTGGGGTGCAGTGGGTGGTACAGATGAGGGTCCAGCAGAAGAGGGGGTGGTCTTGTAAGAGCAGTACCTATTGATGTATCTATCATCAATAGGATTTTTGATTTCCTCGTCGACTTGGCTGGGCATGTGGATCCTGGCTTTTCTACAAAGTCCCATGATCAGGCCAGGAAAAGGCAATGGGCACTTTGGTTTACCCGGTGGCAGGATACCACTTTCTGCCACAATCCTTATTTCATTAGCTATTATCCTCGCAACATCAACCTGCTGGTTGCTGAGGATGTAATGAAGTAAGGGTGTGACGTCCAGAGTGGTGTAAGAGGTGTGGGATTTAGGCCTAATGTTATACAAAATAAGAGTGAGGATAACCTGAGCTGGGGTAGTCATATCATCCCTAAAGGCTCTAAAAGGCTTTCCCGAGGCCTTGCTCACATCGTAAGTCTTCCCCTCTTGGAATATCTCCCGTGCGATCAACTCATGGTTCCAGTTTCCCCTTTCCTGATGTTGGTGGAAGGCACACAGCTCCTCCGACTCTAATGGGTCATCTGACTCACAAAGAACCAGTGGCTTACCCAAATAGGAGTTGATGGCATGTCTGTTAAAAGCTATGGTGCGCCCTTGTACAAATGTAGTCCAAGTAAATGGGTCAGAGGGGTCTGCTGGTATGGCGTTGGCGTAGAATTCTCGCACTATGTCATAGTTTATCTTCTTTGGAGGATTACATAGGATTCCCCACTTCCTTTCATTGAGCATATGAGCAATGCCGGCATATCTTCCTTCCTCAGCTATCTTGAACTCTTTCTCCGACCAAATTCTTCTGGTTTTAAGCTCGGCGTAACGCTCCTGGTTACGTGGGCTAAGAAACCGGTTTGGATCGTGAGGTATGGATGGTTGAGGTTTTGGTCTTGAAGACGATCCCTCAACGTTGCGTTGCCTTTTTGAAGATGTTTTGGGTGCCATGCCTACAAAATAACATTAAACAAACAAAACAAGTAGGATCCAAGTCAGAATTATAATTAAAGAAAAAATAAAACTGATTCTGGAGCTCGTCGCTACAACGACAGGATGGTCGCTTGTAGCGAGGAAGCCCAGAAAATGTTGGTTGGTTCTGCGCTACAAGCGCCATGTAGCCAAGAACAACCCATTTTCAAAAATTGGATTTTTCTCCTATCTAAACAACTTGTGGCATGCGAAATCAATGGTAAAGCTAAAACAAATGAATCAAAATCATCAAAACTTCCTAATCATCAAAAACCCAATTTTATTTTGAATTTTTACAAAATAGGTTTTTCAAAATACGAATTTCTGGAAAAAGAGGATGATAGGCTAGTTTGTTTGATGATTTTAGTTCATTTTTAACAGTCTAAACTAAAGATTATCATGGGTATTGCAAATGAGTACAACCCTAAGTTTAAAAATTGAAAACTGTAAACCCTAATTTCTAAAAACATGCTGGCACATTCATTCAACTTTAAATGTAATATCCCGCTTAAACGTGTTTTTTATCAGTATCACAGGAATTAAACGAACACAGTGGCATAATGGTAATTATAGAAGGGAATGATTTAAATATGGGAAGTATGAGATTTTTCTCATTTTATCCTAATCCTCTCTCTCTCTAAAATCTGATTATCCTCCTCCCTCTCTCTCTAATTTCGTGCATCATCATCTTCCTCACTACCAACCTCTTAAACATCATCCAATCTTGTGGATTTTTGGCTAGGAAGCTTGGTTTAAGGAGTTGGAACAAGAGAAAGCAAGGAAGATCTAAGAGTTGAGCTAGGGTTTTGAAGCTTGAGTATAAACAGCACCAAAGCAAGTTTAAGGTGAGCTCCCTTGAGGTTTTAGAACCTCTCTTTGTGAGATTTATAGTGATTTCTTCATATGTCAAGTTTTATGGTTTTTACCCTAATTTCCTATACTTGCAAATTCCTTGCTCATACATGTTTTAAACTATCAATTTGTAATAGAAAATCATCCCTAGCATGTTTTGGATGCTTGGGTACCTTTGATTGGGCAAAAATGGTGGAAAACGCATTTTTTACACATGACTGTGCTGTCATGGTCGCTGTAGCGACGGGCTGTCGCTTGTAGCGACCAGGCAGGATTTTTCCCTGCCTACCCGCGCTTGTAGCGACCAGACTGGCGCTTGTAGCGACCAGCTGGGCGCTTGTAGCGACCAAGCCAGAACAGCACAACCTAGTTGAGCTGTTCTGGGGGTTCTGGTGCGCGCGGGCATGGCTTTTTGCAAAGGTTTTCTCCTAATACTTTTAGAAACTTTAACCAGCATTTTAACTCATTCTAAAGGCTTCCAAAGGTTGTGAAAGTGTAGGAGCAAGGATTAGGCAAGGCTTGGGAAATGTAAGAACTAAGGTTATAGGAATGTGTAAACCCTTATAGCGGCATATGACAACGATATGTCGAATCCTTGATAGGATGACAAGATTTAAGAGTATGAGAATAGGAATTTAATGGATTAATTCCATTACTAGTGAGTTGTTAACTCTTAAGGAAAGCTTACGACTTTGATAGTCAGGAACCTACTTTAGGTGAACAAGGTTATAGACGTATTTAGTTTAGGATACAAGAGTAATAGGAATGCTTCGGCATTTGAAGTTACAGATAAGATTATAGTGTTGGTTCTCCAACAATTATAGGTGGCTTATGAGAACGATAAGCCAAGAATTCATAAGTTATAGGTTAAGAGTTACAGGATTGCTATTATATGTTTAAAGTAACAGTTATGTATATTTATATGTATCAAAGTTAAAGAATTAAAGATCAAAGATAATGGCGTGCTTGCACGTTTCACAGTCATAGGCATGTTCAGCAGACTCCGGGATACGCCGGATGGGACTTCTCCGAGAGGGTTGTCCACATGCAATTTCATAGGGAGTCCGGTGTTAGCCTGATTGTCAAGAGTTTCATCGGGTCATAGGGATGTTGTACTTCGGGGTTACTCCACCCGGATGCACTCCGTAAAATGAACTCAGATTAATTGTTTGTTCAACGCTAACAGCTAACATAAAACTGCTATAGAACTGTTATATGTTTTATGTTTCACAGTTAAAGTCAAAGTTACAGTTACAGTCACAGTTATAGTTATAGTTATAGACAGTTAACAGAAAGTGGTCCTAGGTTTCCCCTCGACCACTAAGTTATAGTTACAGGCAGAAATTACAGTTACAGATAGGTTACAATTACAGTTATAGGAGGTTTTCAGTATAGTCATAGTCAGAGATATAATTACAGACAGAACCATAGTCATAGACAGATAAATACCCTTTGTGGATAAAGATTAAAGACTTGGCGATTATAGGAAATCCCCAAGATTGCCAAGGTAGGCATGGCGACCCTAGGTTCCCTGAGGTTGCCAACAGTTGGTTGGGCTGGAGCTCACTGAGACATTATGTCTCATCCCTTTCCTTCTGGTGCAGGTTTATAGGTAAGTCAGAGGTTCGTGATGAAGATCTTCATAGAGATACTGAATGGAGTACAGTTGCTCGTTGTGTACCAGCTCAGGAGCGTAATGGATATTGTACAAGTATTGTTATAGTATTGGATTATTTGTACAACGAGTAAACATGTATTCATTCATTTGTGATGTAATATTATTATTGAAATTTTTAAATGTTTCCAGTATCAGTTTAACGCACATGCTAATATACTAGTTAAAGTTAGTATGGGTGTTACATTAAAGCTTAACAAACAGAAACAGAGGTTTACGAAATCATACCTGGATGAGATGATTTGCAAGATAACACAAGGAATAGAGATTAATTGCAATAGCTTAGCAGCAAAATGAAAAGATTGCAGAAAATGGAATGGAAATGGAATGATAGTGTTTACTGTGCTATGGTATTCGAAAATGTGGAAGAAAAATGGATAGGATAATGAATGGGTGGTTGGGGGGGGAGTTAAGGGGTCAAAGTGGCATTGGAAACTGAAATGTCAGATTTTCCTTCTGTCGCTACAAGTGACCAGCGTCGCTACAGCGACGGTGCTTCTGAAGCATCGCTACAAGCGACCATACGGCGCTACAGCGACTGAGAGTCTGAACAGTCATCGCTACAAGCGACCAGATGTCGTTGTAGCGATGGAGAGTCTGAAGCTCTCGCTATAGCGATGGAATCTGTCGTTGTAGCGACCATGACAGTAAACAGAAAAATAAAATTTTCAGCTATTGCCACTATCCCTACATGCACTAATGGATGTACAGAAGTAAAATACAAAGTAAAAAGCAACATACTTACAAAATTGGGGTGCCTCCCAACGAGCTCTTGTTTAACGTCATTAGATCGACGCCTGTTTCGTTTTTTGCTTATGATTCGATGAGTGAAATTGTTGTCGTGTGCCGAACAACTTCACCGCCAAAGTATGGCTTCAGTCTTTGTCCATTCACTGTCCACGTTGCTTTAGTGATAGGATCTTCTAGCTCCACTGCTCCATAAGGTTTGACTTCCTTGATCATGAACGGACTGGACCACTTGGATTTCAATTTACCCGGAAATAGCCTCAGTCTTGCATTGAACAGCAACACCATTTGACCGGGCCTAAATTGCCTCTTCATGATCTTCTTGTCATGATACCTCTTGACCTTTTCCTTATAGAGCTTGCTTGATTGATACGCTTGGTCACACATTTCTTCGAGTTCGTTCATTTGGAGCTTTCTCTTCTCTCCCGCTTGCTCTTGATCAAAGTTCAAAAACTTTAGCGCCCAAAACGCTTTATGCTCCAACTCAACCGGCAAGTGGCATGCTTTCCCATACACCAACTGAAATGGTGTGAAACCCGTAGGAGCTTTGTATGCGGTCCTATAGGCCCACAATGCTTCGTCAAGTTTCATTGACCAATCCTTCCACGATGATGACACGGTCTTCCTCAAGTATCCTTTTGATTTCACAGTTGGATACCTCGGCTTGACCGTTGGTCTGCGGATGGTATGGTGAAGCTACCTTGTGTTTGACTCCGTAGTGCTCAAGTGCTTTTGCCAATTGTTGATTGCAGAAGTGAGAACCTCCATCACTTATAAGCACTCTCGGAGTTCCAAAACGGGAAAAGATGTTTCTTTTGAGAAACTTGACCACCGTTTTACTATCGGCTTTTGGGGATGCGATTGCTTCTACCCACTTAGACACATAATTTACGGCTACCAAAATGTATTCATTGGTCATGGAGGATGGAAACGACCCCACAAAATCAATCCCCCAACAGTCAAAAACTTCGACTTCAAGGATGCTTTGCAGAGGCATCTCATTCCGTTTTGAAATACCTCCGGTTTTCTGGCAACTCTCGCAATTCTTCACATGCTCATATGCGTCTTTGAATAAATTGGGCCAATAGAAACCTGCCTGAAGAACCTTTGCAGCTGTTCTTTCACCGTTGTAATGCCCACCATATGGCGAATTGTGACAATGCCACATGATGTCTTTGGCTTCTTCTATTGCAACACATCTCCTTAAAATGTGATCAGCTCCAATCTTGAAGAGATATGGGTCATCCCATACATACTGAGTTGAATCTCTCATCAACTTCTTCTTCATTTGCCATGTATAATCTTCCGGTATGAACCCCGTTGCTTTGTAATTGGCCATGTCAGCAAACCATGGTCTTTCTTGAACCATAAGCAACTTTTCATCCGGAAACTCTTCAAGAATCTCCCTCTCGTTCTTCGTTACCTCATCGTTCACCAATCTTGACAGATGATCAGCCACAAGGTTTTCAGTCCCCTTTTTGTCTTTAATCTCCAAATCAAACTCTTGGAGTAGCAACATCCAACAGATGAGTCTCGGCTTGGAGTCGGGTGTGGTGATTAAGTACTTGGTGGCTGCATGGTCAGTATAGATAACAATTTTTGAACCTATGAGATACGAACGAAATTTTTCTAATGCGAACACAATAGCAAGTAATTCTTTTTCAGTGGTAGCATAATTGATTTGTGCATCATTTAAAACTTTACTTGCATAGTGTATAGCATGAAAAATTTTGTTTTTGCGTTGACCTAACACCGCTCCAACCGCATAATCACTTGCATCGCACATGAGTTCAAAATCAAAATTCCAATTTGGTGTGGTGATTATGGGTGCGGATGTCAAACTATCTTTTAAACTTTCAAAAGCGTTCAAACAATCAATATCAAAATCAAAAGATTTATCTTTGTTGAGCAAATTGCTCAATGGCTTTGCAATCTTTGAGAAGTCTTTGATAAACCTCCGATAGAATCCGGCATGGCCTAGAAAACTTCGGATGCCTTTGACATTGACTGGTGGTGGAAGCTTGCTTATCACATCGACTTTAGCTTTATCAACTTCAATACCCTTGGACGAAATCTTGTGACCAAGGACTATACCCTCGGTTACCATGAAATGACATTTCTCCCAATTGAGCACCAAGTTGGTTTCCTTGCACCGTTTCAGTACCGTGTCCAGATTCTTCAAGCACAAATCAAATGATGACCCGAAGACCGAAAATCGTCCATAAACACTTCAATGCTCTTCTCTATCAAATCCGCAAAGATGGCTTGCATGCATCGTTGAAATGTTGCTGGAGCGTTACATAACCCGAACGACATGCGTCGATATGCAAAAACTCCAAATGGACAAGTAAAGGCTGTCTTCTCGTGATCTTCTGGATTCACCGAAATCTGATTATAACCCGAATATCCATCAAGGAAACAATAAAAAGCTTGTCCTGACAGTCTCTCTAGCATTTGATCCATGAATGGTAGAGGAAAATGATCCTTCCTTGTAGCTTTGTTGAGCCTCCGGTAATCTATACACATCCTCCAACCGGTGACGGTTCTTGTCGGTATGAGCTCATTCTTCTCATTTGTGATTACCGTCATACCTCCCTTCTTAGGGACAACTTGAACCGGACTAACCCAAGTACTATCCGAGATCGGATATATCATGCCGGCTTCAAGTAGTTTAACCACTTCTTTCCGGACTACTTCCTTCATGTTTGGGTTTAGCTGTCGTTGAGGTTGTGCTACCGGCTTGTAATCTTCCTCCATCATGATCTTATGCATACAATAGGATGGACTTATCCCTTTCAAGTCTGATAGTGTCCAGCCTATTGCTTCTTTGTTGGACTTCAAAACTTCTACCAATTTGGTTTCTTCAATGCTTGACAAGGAGCTACTGATAATGACCGGTTTGTTACCCTCTTTTTCAAGAAATACATACTTCAAATGTGAGGGTAAAATCTTCATCTCCGGCTTCATTTCTTCAACTTTGGCTTCATTCGTCAATTCCTCAATTTTAGCTTTGTGAGGAGGAATTTCCTTCAACGAATCCAGCTCCTTCAAACACTCTTCTAACTCCTTCTCATCTTCTTCTCCTATGATACTAAGTGCATTCGTCAAGACTCTTTCAAGATATGTCAAGTGATGCAGCTGTTCCCTTGTATCAACAATCAATTCATCAGTTGCATCCATCTTGAAACAGGCACCTTTATCACTAGGATACTTCATCGCTTCATTGATGTTGAAATTGACTTCTTCATCGTCCACACGGACTTTCATTAGACCTCCGTCAAGATCAATCATCATCCTTGCCGTTTGCATAAACGTTCTTCCAAGAATTAGTGGCACATCATCATCCTTAGGTATATCCATCACTACAAAGTCGATGGGAAATAAGAATTTGTCGACTTTCACCAACACATCTTCAGCTATTCCCAACGGACGTGTGACGGATTTGTCGGCCAATTGCAATGTCAAGTTAGTTCATTTCACAACCAAATCACTAATCCTTTTGACAACGGAAAGTGGGATTAGATTGATACTTGAACCTAGATCGATGAGTGCTTTGCCGACATTAACATTGCCTATGGATACCGGTAGTGTAACTTTACCCGGATCTCTTTCCTTCCTTGGCAATGTTCTCTGAATGATTGCACTACAATTAGCATCGAGCTGAATTGTTTCTTCTTCATTATACCTCCTCTTCTTGGAAAGAATCTCCTTCATAAACTTGGCATATGTTGGCATTTGCTCTAAGGCTTCCGAGAACGGAATGTTGATTTGCAATCTTTTGAATATGTCAAGGAACCTTGCAAACTGCCTTTCTTTATCCTTTCTGGCTGGAGTAGTTGGATATGGTAGATGTGGAGCTGGTGCATTCTTCACAACTTCTTGATTTTTGCCCCTCTCCTTCACCACATCTTTCTTCTTCTCTATGTTTTCATTTTCAACTACTTCCTTATTCTTTTCGACTACATCCTCATTATTAACTCCCTCCGTTTCCTTCTCACTTCCTTCATCATGATCTTCCTCCTCATTTTCAACAACTCTCCTCTCCACCTCAAGGTTGTCTCCTATTCCCCTTCCAACCACCTTCCCACTTCTCGTAGCAATTGCCTTGCAATTATCTTTGTCTCTTGATGCAAGGTCAGCTTCATCAAAATGACTTAATTGTCATTTTGATGATGATGCATGGTCTTTGGGGTTGGTTTGAGTGTTGGCGGTAAAGGTTCCTCCTTGTTGTGTGGCTTGAGCAAGCTGTTGTGCCAACTGGCCTACTTGTGTTTCAAGGTTTTTGATTGAAGCATCCGTATTCTTTTGGTTCGCCATTGACATTTGCATGAACTGGTTTAGAGTCTCATCGGTGTTTTGTTGACGGTTTTGTTGAGGTGGGTATTGATTGAAATTTTGGTAAGGTTGTCGGTTTTGTGGTCCAACTTCTTGTCTCCAACCTTGGCCATAGTTAGGATTGTTCCCTCTTGGAAAATTGTTGTTATGACCTTGGTATTGGCCTTGAAACTGTTGTGGCCTTTGTTGATTTCCAACATAACTTACCTCTTCAGTGGGTGGTGGACAAAATCCGGTGGGGTGATCGCCTGAACAAAGTTCGCATGATGCGACTTGATGGTGTCTTCTTTGTTCATTTTGAATATCCTTCATTTGTTGTGGAAGATTAGCCATCTTTCTAGTCAATTCTTCCACTTGTTGTGTTAACAATTTGTTTTGAGCAAGGATGGCGTCATTCGTCCCCAAGTCCAATATTCCCGCTTTTCTTTGGCCTTGGTTTCTATTGTGGTGAGCCTGATGGTCGTTGAGTGTCATTCTTTCAATGATAGCAACAGCATCTTCGGCACTCTTGGCCATTAGTGATCCACCAGCAGCAGCATCAAGTAGTAGCTTTGACTGTTGTTGCATCCCATTCCAGAAAAGATGAATTTGTGTCAAATCATCAAACCCGTGGTTTGGGCATCTTCTAAGCATAGACTTGAATCGCTCCATGCTTCACATAACGTCTCACTTGAGCCTTGAGAAAATACGGCGATAGTTGTCTTAGCCTCCATAAAACGATTCTGAGGAAAGAATCTCTCAAGGAATTTCTCCTCAAGAGTGTTCCAGTTAGTCATCACTGTTGGCGGCTGATCCAAGTACCACTCCTTGGCCTTCCCAATCAAAGAATGAGGAAACATCCTCATAAATA
The DNA here is from genome assembly GCA_018208015.1 of Medicago ruthenica. Taxonomy (NCBI): domain Eukaryota; kingdom Viridiplantae; phylum Streptophyta; class Magnoliopsida; order Fabales; family Fabaceae; genus Medicago; species Medicago ruthenica. The sequence continues at coordinate 94,248,950 of CM031371.1, read as the reverse complement.
TTGCCTCCTCATTATTCTCCGTCTCTCCCAATGTACCGGCGATCTCATAAAACTTTGTAAGATGTTGGAATGGATCCTCATGGTCTAAACCTGAGAAAGGGTTAGCATATAGTATTTGGAGGATACCGGTCTTCATCTCAGTTTGTTTTGTTGTCCGTGGCGTCTTTCCCAATTGTGCCAAGCGTCGTGGGCTATTGTGACAAGGCATCCCACTACCGCCTGAACCTCCAGATCCGTCTCCTGCAGCAGCCATTGGTATCTCTTGAATTGGAATTAATGAAGGACTTGAAACAGAAGTTTCCTCTTGCTATTTTTTCTTTGCTTGCTGCCTTTTCTTCCGATTCTTGCTGTTATTTCTTCTAGCAGTCCTCTCTATTTCAGAATCAAAAAGCAGTTGGTCTTCTGGTATCTGACCTCGCATAAACGGGTTTCAACAATCTGACCAAAAAGAATTAGCAAACAAGATGGATAAAGAATAATAGTTATATACATAAAAGAATTTTTGTGCAAAATTGCTTAAGACAATAATTAACGCTGCAATGATTATATATCTAAGCGTTAATCCCCGGCAACGGCGCCATTTTGTTAATGTACAAAAGCAAGTATATTTTTATATCGTTTCCACAGGGATTATTGCGATATCATAAACCGTTCAACGTCGATTATCATTTTAAGTTAGGGTTTCATCTTTTTCTTTACTAATACTACTCGACATTAAAAACATTATAAATAAAACGTAGAGTAATAGAGCATAAAAGGTGTTAGGATTAAAGTACGTCAATCAAACGTCGATTGTATTCGATTGATCATAAATATGGATTCTAGCTTTTCCTTATATACGACATTATCACGTATTACTCGACAACGTCATTCGTGTCCAAATGACGTCGTGAGATCGATCGTATCGTTTAATCTACGATTTCTCAATCTATTGAACGATTCGAAAGCTTTACGATCCAACACTTTGTGTAATTATCAAAACCAAATCCCATGTCTAGAATTTCTTATTTTGATAGAATATTATTCTAAACCTAGATTCAAAAGTATTTTTCAATATCATTTAAATCAAATATAAGAATGGAAAACTAGAACAAATTCAATGGTATATAAAAATGCTAGAATCATATATTTAAAATATCAAAGGTTTACAACTAAGAGTGATTGATTACCTAATAATCCCAACAAAGGAGATTAGTTGTTCATTCTCATGACAACTGTGCAAAAGTAGAAAGGAAGATGGAGAATATGCTAAGACTTGATTTCTCAAAGCTTCTTAGTTTAATCTTCACTTGAATCCCTTTTGCTATATGAAGTTTGCCTCCTTTTATGCCTATTCTCTTTCTAGAAGTTATTAATCTTAAACTCTGGAAGTTATAAAAACTGATATTCAACTGATAATCCAGAAAAAATGAGCTTAAAAGCTTTTATACAACTGAGTTTTTGTTCGCTCGCTACAAGCGACCAGCCTGTCGCTGTAGCGATGAAGTTTTCTTGGCCAATGGGGGAGCTCCACGTCAGCATACAACATTAAACCGCCCTTTGTCGCTATAGCGACGAGATCTGTCGCTATAGCGATGGAACCTTCAAAATTCCCTGCCTATCCTCGCTTGCAGCGACTGGTCCATCGCTTGTAGCGATGAACTTCCATAATTCCCTGCCTATCCTCGCTTGTAGCGAGGCATCTGGCGCTTGTAGCGATGGCTTTAACAAAACTTCAATTTTCTTTGCTCAAATCAGGTCCAAGCATGATATTCCTGCATAATTAGATGGGGTAAGACATAGGATCACAAATCTAACATTTTAACCACAAATATGAGCTTATCCTAAGATAACTTGTAAAACAAGTAACATAAGTGCCTTAAAATATATCAAAAGATAACTACTTTTAAGAACTTATCAGTCCTGGTTCATCAAGATATTTGACAACCCTAAAAAATATCATGTTCTTCACAAGATATAGATATTTATATTCCTACATCAGCTATGAGCATCTTTATGGAAAAAATGACTAAATTGACCACTTATAATAAAAGAGAAAAAAACAAAACAAGAAATTTGTTTTTCTTAATACTTTAAAGATATTTTTGCAAACATGTAAAAAACTTTTTGAAAAAATCAAAAGAACAATTTATCTTCATTTGATCATATTAAAGATGACAAAAAAGAAAAGTCTTTTTTCTCTACTACATCTTTCAATGTTTCTGTACATTAGAAATTTGTAAAAAATTACAAATAAAGAGCAATTTTTAATGCAAAATTAAATATTTGGGGTTCCACCTATTAAAACTATGGTCAAAATTTTATGAACCCCTCATTGAGCTATCACTGATTCACCTCTATATGTGAAATGTGAATTCATGAACTCTTCTATGCACTTTACATAAATGTTATGATTCTTTATACATTAACTGCAGAAAACTTTATGAAGTACTTGCATCTCCATTGGTAGTTGAAGTAATCTCAGACTTATCATTAACAATAGAAGGATCCCATTTTTCCCATTCTATAACCTCTCTACCATATCTAAGAGCTTCATCGATCGTATCTGGTTCCAATCCAGTAACCAAAGAAACGAATAGAGTTCTTTCGGTATACGAATAGAACAATCTCTTAAACTTGATAGCAATATATTGAAAAGCACTTTGAGCTAATGAAGGCATAGTTCCATTGTTACCACATTTTTTGTGATTGTTACTTATAACTGGATTGAACTCACAAAACCATTCACACCTTGTTAGTGGAACATGTTCAATCTTTTCCTCCAGAAGATCAAACTTGGTGAGTATTAAAACAAATTTCTTCTTCTTGAAATTTGGATGTGCAATGATGTTTTCAAATAAGTTTTTTGCTGCCAACATTTTGTTTGTAGTAACTCCTTTACTGTCTACAATGTACTCATCATAGTCGGTTAAGGAGACAGAGAACAAAATAACATCGGTGTCGTCAAACATCTCCAACCACTTGCAGCTTTCTCCAAGGATTTTTGGATGTACTCTGATGAGTTGGTATCTGTTAGGGAGCATTAAGGAGGGTAAGAAAGCTGTTGGAACAGAAAACCAGTCTCTAAAGAAAATAGATAAATAAACGCAGACAGGAAGACACGATTAATCACAAAATTTGGCTGATTGTGTGCGCCTAAACTTAAGCAGCAGAGTGACTAACTGCTATAGTTTTCTAATATGCAATGCTTAAGGTTAGAGAGTACAATCGTCTCTGCCTACTTATCAATGAATATAAGTCATATCCAACGAAAGAAGTTCACAAATTTATTTAAACTGTTTATATCAAACAGATGATATTTTAGGACTTATTAAACAAATGAAACAATACTAATCAAATTTGATGATCTCATTTATGCGGTGAGATCATGAAATTGTAAGGCCTTTTTACTGAGTAGTATCTTTTTCAAATGCAGAGAAGTATACTAAAAGTTATTATTGAATCAAATAATGACACTTGAAGTGTGTTCATGGTTAGGCTAAATTGTTCCATTATCAAATCTAGACTTAGCATATGTTTGGTATAGAACACAGTAAACGAACGCTCGTCCGAAATGAAGCTACAAATTGTAGCTTCAGAAAAATTGCGGTGAAATGTCCAATTCAATGTGAAAATTGAACGCCGAACCAAACATATTATTAGTGGTATTAGAAAGCTTTCAATTTGAACAAAAATACGCTTCAATGCAGCAATTAAAAAACTGAATTTTTGAACATGGTTAAGTACAAAAGTAACAAGTACTTATTTGAAAAGTTACAAGAAATTATAAAGCTAACCTGAGAGAAGAATCATGTTGATATTCAGGATACAAAGACTCCTCTCTACTTGACTTAGGAAATGAAAATTCCATTGATGTGAGGCTGTTGGATAATGATATCCCCTCAGCATATAAGATATCCATATCTGAGGGTTCATAATCTATCTTGGAAATTTCAATAGCCTACATTAAGGGAGATATTTAGATTAGTATTCCTTGGTTTTATGCACCTGCCACATTCATGACAGAAACAATGAAGTATTGAAAATACACATCCACTGTTGAGAGACAATAACTTGTTCATTGGATAAGCATAAATTCAATAAGTTCACAAAATCTTTAACACACTCTACTGAATTGATTTAGATATTCTTGAGCCTTATTGAAAAACAAGTAGTCCAAAAGGTTAAAATAAAAAAAGAGTGTAACCCTGTAAGAACATTGATTCAGTTCTTTCAAAAAAAAAAAACCTTGATTCAGTTATAAGCCCTCAATGAAAGTTTATACTAGTTGTACTCAATTGATTGTTTAACTTCAGATAATGATGATGTGTCAAGTAATTAATGATCAAAACTCTATCCTAAACAGACAGAATAAGGGTAAGTTTGGATTGACTTATTCGAGCTTATCTATTGACAATGGCATAAACACTTGTGAGATTATTTGAGAGAGTTTATGAAAGCAGCTTATGACATGTCTATAAGTTGTTTTCAGCTTACTTCCACACTTGTGAGTTTATCTTCATGATAGCTTATGAAAAAAGCTTATATCTTACATGATAACAGTTTGACTTTATTTAATTTTTAGAGAGATAGCTTATACATAAGAACCTATCTATGATAAACACTTATACTATCTGTACTTAAGTTGTTTTATCCAAACAAGGCCTAAATAGAATACCAACAAAGTATAAATTGAGAATATTCAATAGTCAAATTGGCGTAAATTATCAATAATATGAACATATGAGGATCAATGATCTGAAATATTCATATCCTTACCCTGTCTAGAAAATAGTTAGCACTTCTTGGTAGCATTTTTAGTTCATTTCTCCTATTGTATGTCGCCTGAATGGCCTCATCCCTCCACAAATCCTCCACCATTGGCCCATATTCGCGTATAGCAGCTGGAAATATTGCATCCATGTTACCTGACAATATGCATTTGAGTAACCAATCTGAGAAACCTTTCAGTCTTGGACCAATTGAATAGGGTGTTGTATCAACATTTTCACTAGGATTCCCTGCTGCACAAGTCATACAATGTTTAATCAGTAAACTAAAACTAATTATGCAACAAGATTCTTCTGTGAGTTAAATCAACAAGGGTTTACTGTCTTATAGGATAAATATGAAATAAATAAATAATCACTGAAGCTAACAATATTTCTATTATCATTAAATTCACATTACACAAAGCTTCTAACAAAGTTATGAAAGTAATGAATAATTAGGCAGAAGTATTAAGGCCTGTTTGAATTGGCTTATTTGAACTTATTTGACATAAGCACTTGTGAGATTGTTTAGAAAAAAAAGCTTACCAGATGATGTGGACTCATCAGAAGGCAATCTTTTCCTATTCTCTAGTAAACACTCTTCTTCGAAATCCTCGCGCCCCTCCAGCAGTATACCAAGGTAGGTAAACAGGTTGCTTTGAATCACCAATTTGATATTTTGAAGCTCATTTTCAGAGAAAGGAGCATTATACAATAGCTTGGCCTGAGACAAAAGATTCAATCTTTAGTAACCCAAAATGAAGGTATGAATTGAAGAGGAAATAAATTCTCAAAAAACAACCAAACCAACCTGTTTAAATATAGTACATGCTCCAGAATTTACACAACCAACAAGTAGAAATTTTTGAAGTGTCTTGTGATGAAGGCTTGGTTTGTTAGCTGATTCACCTTCATCGTTAAGAGTCATGGATTTTGAAGGAACCGGCAGTGACAGAATAGCACAAGCAACCTTTGTTTGAGCCTGAAGAAAGAAATTTGTTAAAACAGCACCCCCAGTTCAAAAGAAAACAGACACAAAACACACAAACGAAGAAGACATGATATTTGATCACGGTGTTTGGCCAATTGTGCCTATGTCTCTTGCTGCAGAGCGGATGCAGTGCCATTCTATAAATCAAGCTTAGAGCTTAAAGAGTACAACTTGTATTCTAATACTACGGTCTATAACTAATAATGGCTCATTGTTATGATAAAAACCAAACAACAAGAAAACATGCATCACAAAAAAATGATCACCTTGCCCCATATGCATCCCCTATCGTTCTTTTGCCCTTCTTCGCGGTATGATCCATCAGGATTCACCCAAAAGTTTGGAGTTCCTTCACATGGCACTCCTGCCATCTGCAAACAACCAATGTTACATTAGCTTTATTGGTTAAACTTTTAACAGTCTCAAGAAGAAGGAAAAATAAAAGGGCAGTGTATAACACAAAAACCTTTAGTACAAACAGCTCTTTTTTTGTAATCTCGCGATCATTTATGGTGATCTTTGTGTTTCCATTGCTTGCGTTTCTCTTCAAGTGACCGCCAACGTTCAACCGGGGGCTGATAATTTCACGAGGTGGTTGACCTTCCTGTATAATCAAGTATTACAACAGCATTAGGAAAACATATTAATTAAGCATTTATTCAATAAACACCCTTCATGTAAGAGCTTATGAATAAGGTGTTTCCACAATCAAAGCTAGAATAAGGATAAACTATGCACAATGTCTTCATAAACTATCTTGGAAAACTTATAAAAGTAAGTTAAAAAGACATCATAAATTAATTATAAAACTTCTAAACAATTCCAAAACATAAGATAAGTCCAAAAACATCTAAGTTTCTTGTCTATTTCTATGCTAGTGTGTTTAAGAGAGAGATAAGCACTAAATCATTGTGTAAAATTTGAATATGAGAAGATACATTCCACTAGAGGATTAAGTTGAGTTTTGATTTATCACCTTTCCCCAAAATCCAGAAGCTTTGTCATACCAATAAGATCCTGGCTTAAGCTCTTTAGGTGGATTTTTACAGTTAAGCAACAACATAAGCTCTTCTCTATTAAGTGGATGCAAGTTAACTTGAACAAGATGAGGTGGAATTTGATTAGCTTCACAAAACCTTTCATCCTTCATAACTTTATCAACAATAGTATCAGACAACAACTGTTTCATCATCCTAGAACATTTTCCAAGATTCCTTCTTCTATTCTCATCAATTCCATAACCAATGCAACCAACACATTTCCTTCCTTCAGGCATAGATCCCATTGCTCTTATCACACAGTTTCTACAATACTTTGCACTACAAACAATACAAACCTCTTTCTCAGTTAAACCATTCCCTTTAAGACACTTATAACAAGACCCTTTTTTTCCTGGTCTAATTGCATGTGGCTTCAATGGTACACTTCCACTATCAAAATACTCGTCACTTTTGGTTTGTATCATGTAATTCGATTCAGGGTCGCGGAATGTAACCGCAGACGGATTCTTAACATGTTTTGCTCTAACTACTTCTTCATCTTCACTTATTGAACATATCTCACAAGAGCCAGAACTAAAACCCGAACCCGAACCTGATTCTATTGTATAGTTTGTTGGAACATCATCTACAACTCTAGATGATGCCAAATTACTACTTGATCTCTCTTTCTCATTCTCATTCTCATTGACATCAACATTGACATCAACTTTTGATGTTACAATTTCAACTACATGATGAGATTCTAAATTTGGATAAACAGTAGAATCTGAAGTGGTTTTTTTATGTTTATGCTTAACTTTGTGATGAAGTTTACCAAGTGGTTGAATAACAGGTACATTGAAATCATGAGAAAGTGAAGGAGCAATGGATGCAATTGGGACTTGATCAATCTTGAAAGTTGGAATTTCAGGGATTGAATGATCAAGAGGAGGACCATTGTATACAACAGCAAAAGAATATTCATAGTTGCTACTAAAACTATCTTCTGTTTCCATTGAAGGAACAGAAGAAGTTCTTAATTTTCTTAGAAAAGAAGCCATTTCATGTGAAGAAGAGAAACAAAGATGGAAGAAGAAATTGTTGAGGAGTGTATAGTATGCAAGGTTGACCAAAGTGGATGAGTTTAGAGAAAAATAAGGTACTTGTTTAAGTAGTTGGACGTGTTCCATACGTTTGACTTTGAAGGGAAACTAGGAGGAAAATGTGTGTAGTAACTATGAGTGTGGCTAAGAATGTTTCAAAGTAACCACCGTGTTATTTCACTTTCTGTTTGAAAAAAAAAAAATGTGGGACAATACATACATGTGCTAGAATAGATCCATTCCAAAACGTGTTCTAGGTAGCATTTATGCCGAAGAATTGATAAATACTGCATAAAAACTCATTCGCACATTTGCAAGGTTTAAGATACAAATCGAATGAAAATGTTCGACTTAACAATACCAGCATTATCGGTTGAATTTTTTTTTTGTCATTATGAAAAAATATTGTGATTTGTAACTATGTTAAGAGTTGGATGCTACACACTCAAATACTTAGTCAAGATATTAAACTATTTTTTCCTGAAATAATTTAAAATTTGGTAATTTTTTTATATGAGGGAAAATCATGTCTACAAGTCAAGAATGGACTATTTTTTTTTTCTTTCTGGATTTTGTTTTACAATAAACAAAAGGAAATACCAAGTCATGCTTGGTATATAACTCATTAATACTATTAGCGGTCTCATAATATATAACTCAAGTCTTGTTTTTTGATAAACAACTTAATTTACAACTCATAAGTATTTATCATGATATAAGTTCTTACGTATAAGTTATTTTTATAAAATAAGTTTAAAAAAAATTGTATAAAGATGTAAATTGTTTTCATAATATATCTTGAGAGGTTATGAAAATAACCTGAAAACAACTTTGTAAGATGTCATAATACTGATTTAGGAGAATTATTTGACACTAGAGTTTTGTTGGTATTGATAATAAAATTAATTCAAAATTAAAATTTATATCAATTTCAAAATAATTAAATATAAAAAGGAAAATGATAATATAACATTAAATGTTGGATATTATATCAAGTTCAAACCGTGAATCAAGGTGTTGGGGGTTTATTCTCTCCGGTTAGACTCAACCTTGTAGGTTATTTATTGAGGTGTGATATCTCCACAACCCCAAAATAGTTGTTAAATACCACACAGTATTCAATAAAGCTAAATTTTAGTCTGCACGTAAATCGAGATGAAGAGAGAAAATAAGTCAAAAAATGAAAAAGTAGTGGGATGGTAGAATTATATGGTGTCCCACAACTCTAAGGATGTCAAAATAAAATTTCTCTTATTTATTAGTCACTTTAAAGGGTAATTTAAAAAACATTTTATCATTGTACCAAAAACAAAAAAAAACATTTCACCAAAGTGAATACTAAAAAAATAAAAATGTATCCGTTCAAAAAAAAAGTACGTAGAAAATGAACAACTTGCTTTATATTTAACTTTTTTTTTTTATAAAAAATATTTAGGTGAGTTGAATTTCTGTGGCGCTCAACAAGTTAACGCAAGGCTCGAAGTTCAATGAATTTATAAATGTATTTATAGATCACCCACCAAAGAGATTTGCGCTATTTAATTTTTATTCAAACAAGTTTTACTAAAAGATATTTCATACTATTTCCACTCATTCCTAAATATAGAACTCTGACGAAATAACAAAAATAAAAAAGTCGATAATGGTATTACATTTTTAAACAATTTTTTGAAGCTCGGTATCCGGTCTAAAGATCGATTAATTTGAATGGTTCAAGGGCCACTGTCCATTTGTGGGGACGTCGTTTAAAGCAAGAGCATAGTAGTTCTTAATGACTTTAAATCACCGAAATAACACTAGGAATAATCTAAACTGAGACTTTAAGATTGTCACATTCTTAGATTATAAAAAAAAAATTATTTTTCCTATATATCATATTATTTATTTTTTACTATTGGCATGACAAAAATGATATAAAATTAGAAATATTTTAAAAAATATTTTTGTCAAAAAAATAATATTATTAATGCAATTTTTTAAGGAAATAAAATGTAATTAACGCAATTTAAAAATTTAGAAATTGCTTAATATAAAGAAACAATAAAGTATGTTTCTATATTGGGAAATTTATAAAGGTTATTTTCTATATTAGGTTATTTGCTCAGAAAGGTTATTTTCATATCACACGTTGATGTTTGTTTGGAAAGGTTATTTATCTATTTAAAGGCTTAAATACCTCTTTAGCATTTCCCAAAAAAGAAAGGTTATTTTCTGTTTTGGTTTGAAAACCATGAAAATTCAATATAACCGTGTTAATTTATACGCAGACTGCATGCACAATAGGAATATTTATCAATTTGTCAAAGGGAGGGGTGAAATTGTGAGCAAAATTGTCTCGTAGCAACGTCACAACGTAAGCAATGGTGAATGATATTGAAAGAAGGTGACATAATATACTATCCATTATTTATTTATACTACAATTGTATGATATTGATATTGATAAGACAAAGTTGACTTGGAATTTCGAGGACATGTTACGCATTGGTGGTTGCTTTTGCACCAGGGACGAGCCAATGATCCAAACCCAATAATAATTGAGCTTAGTTTTGACCAAGACAATTGGCTAATTATTGCTTCAATACTGATTCTACTATTCTTAACTTTTAGATCGATTCAATTTCTCTCTCAAAAACAAAACAATTCTTAACTTCTAGACTGATTCAGTTTCTCTCTCAAAACAAAACAAGAGAGACTGATTCTAATCCACCATAGTTTTACAATTCATTATTTTTTTTAATTTCATTTAAATTTTTAATTATCTTTTAAAAAATTTATCAAATGATGGAGCAAACATCTACCTATAGCATGGATTAGGAGTCTCTTTTTTTAATTAACACTTTCGTTTGGAGAGATATAGAGGTTATTAAGATCCTTTATATTTATCCATTAGTGAATCACAATTAATTACATTCAATATTATCTCTTTTTCCCTTCTCTCTGTTGTGAGTCATCACCAAAACCTAGTTTCTTGTTCGTCATTCACCAAAGAGGGGTGATTTAGGGTCAATTTTTGACCTAAAATCACCCATCTAACTCGTTTTTCTTTTTCCCTTTTATTGAAATAAGTGATTTTCACATCAATTTCGTTTTTCTTTCATGACTTCGTCGTCTCAGTGAGACGTTGTTTTGTTTGTCGTCTTTGTGCGACATTGTTTGTCTTTCTTGTTTCGTTCATGTATTTGTTCGGTTTAGATTGTCAGATCAACTTCGATCCAGTGCAGATCCAATCAATGACTTTGACGTCGTCAACGTTGCAGATCCGGATATATGGATATTCCGGAGACTTGAATATAGGCATATGTGCATGCTTTTGTACTTTGTTGTTTTATGTTATTAACATAGATGTTGTGAGTTTGTTCGCAGATTCTTCCTTTTTGTTTTTAACGAATTTACATTGTATCAATGTACTCTACCGATTTTAATGAATGAATATCATTTATTTTTAGTAAAAAAAAAATCATTTATATTTCCCAACAAAAAGAAAAACTTGAATAATGAGAGAGATAGACATATAAGAGATTTTGTGAGACTTAATTAAAAATTATTTTTAAATATGGATATTTTCTTACTCCTCTTTGTGTCTAATTTCTATCTCCAAATAGAGCTTTTTATTTATTCGAAAATTGAAAGGATCTCAACTCATCACATAACCAAGAACCCTAAACTAAAATTAATCAAATTGATTGTAACCATCGCCGAAGACATGCTGATATCACGGTTGTTATTTTCGTCGCAGCCAGTTACTTCTCGTATGCAAGGAAATTTATAGTAGTTTTTTTTTTTGTTACATCTAGTAGTTTGATATACTAGAGTAACATAAATTATTACCATTAAACAAAATTTTGAGATTATAAAATTATACAATTTTTTAGAGGAAAACTGTACAATTATATGTCAAAACATTTGAAGATATCCCAACATTTTCAAGTTATAATTTCTCTATACATATTCATATTTTGAAACTGTTTAATATTTTCTCTTTTCTTTTTTCTTTTTTAGCAATACTTTCTCATTTTAGCCCTAGAAAAACATATTGTGTATATGTGACAATAAAGAAACATTCAATAACTTTTCTCTCACACCATACGGTTGGGTTGGACTGGTCCACTGAACTCCAAACCGACCCAATACCAACATCTCCATATGATTGTTTAAAAAACTAGTAATATTATCAATGAAATTGTAACTATTATATAATTTAAAAATTATTAATTAAATTAAGTGTACACTTAAAAAGAGATACATTTTGTAAAAAAAAAAAACAGAGATACATTTAACTAAAACTTTTAAATTTAATAAACTATAAATTTCTAATTTGGTTCATTTGAAGAATACAAATACAATTTGAGTTTAATTGATATTAAGACTTAATGTAAACAAAATTACACATGTATCCAATGATGACTCGTCAAATAGAAAATTGCAAAAAATTATATTGAGTGGCATTAAATACTGAAATGAGTGAATAAAGTAAAAAATAATTAAAATGAAATCGTCTAGCTGGCCATTGACCCGCATAGCCCACATGGGGTTATATTAGTATTAATATTTTAAGAATTTCTTTTTCCACATTTCATTCTCACTACTACAGAAATGGCATTTTACATCGGTCGGAATTGACTTTTAACATCGGGTCCCAACCGATGTCCCTAAGAGTGATGTTGTATGTGTCCAACTTTTAACATTAGGTGCATGACTGTTGTGATATGTGTTAATCCACATCGGGGCGAAAATCACTGATGTGGATTCAAGTTTAATGCCACGTAACCCATACGATTTCACATCGGGTGTACAGTTACAACTTATCTTCTCGTGTGCCCTCTGTTTTTTGTAGTTTTAAATAATTTATCTTCGATTTATTAAGCGATGTCTTATATTCCTAGGATAGTTTTAAATTGTATTTTGTCCCTCTAAGTTTAGGACCTATTCTCACCTTGCATAAACATATTTTGCATACATAAAACTTTTGCTAAACTTGTTTTGAACCTACTTTGAGGTGGAAATCATGTTTTATAAAGTGTAGGGTTGGTGTGTTTTCAAACTATTTTTTATGCACTTTTACACTTGTGAATCAATTCAAATGTCACAAAGGACAGCTTGAATTGCTCTAGTGAAACAAGGAGTTATGTGATACTTTTGAATCGACTCAAAACATGTAGGAGACAATATTAATCAATTCAATCTTCATAGTTTGGTCATCAAATCGATTCAATCTTCATCCAAATCGATTCAATCTTCAAACGATGCCCACATGCATTTCTGTCCGTGAATCGATTCACACTTTCTTTGAATTTATTTAGGCTGTGTATTTTCACTATAAATTAGCTTTCTTTCGTTCTAAAACCCTCCACCTATAAATATAACTTCCCCGCATTATTTCTACTCACTAAATTCATTTATTATTTTTCTCTCTACTATTCTTTTCTCAAAAACATAAGAAAACACTTTCTTCATAGTTCTTTGTGAGAATTTAGATTTAGATCTAGACGGACGATTGTAGGTTGTGTAATGATTTGAATCTTTCAAGGAATTTGAAGTCCTCAATGATCCAAAGGACATAAGAAGATTTCTTTTCTCCTCTACAAGCTAGGTGGTTTTTCTAGTTCATCAATCACAAGGGAAATTGAAGGAATCCAAGCCGAAGAAGGAATCTTGATAAAGATTTCTGAAGGATCATGTGGATAGAAGATTTGAAGGTTTGAGGTGTTGAGTTCATGGATTTCGAGCTCAGATCAAGTTGAAGGTGATCTAGATACAAGTGGTTTAGGGTCTTTGTGATCTTTAGGGTTAAAGAGTCACAAATTGTTAATTACTTGTATTTAAACCTTGCAGCAATTGCGTGCAAACATTCATTCATAGTGAAGAACCGTGGAACTTTTCTCCGAAGAGTGGACGTGCCCCACAACGAGGACGATTGGTGGAACCACTATACATCAGTGTTTTCTCTTCTGTTATCTTTTACATTCCACATTTATTTCCTTGAAAATTAATGAATTGTGACATGTTAGGATTGAACATGTGTTAGGTGATTAATTGCTTCAATAACTTGTTTGTATTTGTAAAACATTGAATTTCTATAAGTTGACTAATCACTTGATATATTAGGAATCCTTGTATCAATCAATTCATCGATTGTGTTGTGGCTAAAATTCAATTTGTAATAATTTCTTGTTTAAGTGTTAGGTTTGATTTGAGAATATCAAGGTCTTGTAATTAATTGTTTATAATTTAATTGTTTATAATTTGATGTATGCGAGATTATCTTTTTCAGAAACATTTCCGCACCTAAATTTTTTTAGAGGGAAAATCAGCCCTCTTCGGATTATCTAAAAGTATTCTAAAGTGACAATAAACAAATATTCAGTAACTTTTCTCTCACATCATAGGGCCGGGCTAGGCTGGCCCATTGAACTTTAGGCCGATTTAATACCAACATCTCCATGTGACTGTTAAAAAATATAATTATTAAAATTTTAGTAAACTTAATAAAAGACTATTAATTAATTATAATTTGGTTCGTCTGAAGGAATACAACTTGAGTTTAATTGATATTAAGACTTGATGTTAACAAAATTACATATGTATCCAATGATGTCTCACCAAACAGATAATTGGGAGAAATTATATGAGTGAATAAGTCAAAATTTTTTTTGTCAAGTTGGCCATTGGCCCGCATATCCTATAGTGGTTATGTTAGACTTAATATTTTGAGAATGTCTTTTTCCATCTTGGTTTTTCTCGCATGCCCTCTGTTTTACAATTTTCACTTTGTACGGTTTCATAATCCAAAGCATATTTTAGGTTTTGCGGATTATAAAATAAAAAATGTATCATTTTCCCTTGTGAATCCATCTGACAATTCACCATTTTTTTTTGTAAAAATACCCACTTAGAATTATAGAATTCGAACCGGCTGATTACCCACCCCCTATTGTATACCAGCTTATTACTTCTATGTGGTGATGGAGGTTTTTGCATTTTAGAATCTGAATCATGTTAGATTGGTTTCGGATTATAGAATCTGAAATGCCCCAATAACATAACAATATGCAAAATCAATGTTTTTACCATGATCATAACATATGATGATACATTGTAGACTTGATTTATACAGATGACATAATTTAAAATTGACAAGACAATTTATTAATTCAACACAATTTCACTGTCCCTTTACATTAACATTGTTAACAAATAAAGATACATACACACATGGAAGAAATCTTGAAATATCATTACTATGGATTACAACTACAAACATGTTTGGTAACTAAAACTAAATTTGTAATATAAGAAGATGGAGGACAAACTCCAATTCGAGACAACCCTACTGCAATTCTTACATAGTACAACCCCATTTAAGAAAACGAACGAATGAGAACAACCCCATATCTAAACTGATCTGAAATACAAGTTGATAGAGGACAATCACATTTGGCCAATCATACAACCCCACAACTATCACAAAGTAACTCTAAGGATAATATGAATGGCAAACAGTGAAATCATAGTATCATAAGTTCCCCAAGAAGACAATTATAGACACCGGCGAACCTTTATGGTGAAGATACCCATCGGCTAAACCTTAATGATAGCAACACCACATCGGCCAAACCTCGATGGTAACAACTCCGTCTGTAGTTTGGGTCTTTTCAGATTATATAGTTCGAAAACAATATTTTATGGGTTCAAATTATATAGTATGAAACATGTCAATATCCTAATGCCTAAACTGTTTAAAAACTTGTGCATTGGGGGGGGGGGGGGGGGTTAGTACGTTTTCGATTATGTAATCTGAACCAGTCGAATACATGATTTTTCTAGGGGATTTTTCTGTTTAAAAACTTGTTTTCTGGGGGTTAGATATGTTTGGTTTATTTGCAATCCACACTTTAGAACTGTAAACACTTATCCAATAGAAATTAACATTAAGATATATGTAGTGTAATACAACAAGAGAAAACTTAATTTCTTTAGAGTTTGTGTTGATGATGCACAATATGGCTTGAAGGATAAACTAGACCAAATTAATGGTCGTCTTAACCATAAAGACATGAAAAGGGTTGACAATATTGAGTATCGTCGTTCGTTGATTAACTAAGATGGACGTGTTTAGTTCACCCAAATGATGCTCTAGAATGACGACGACGTGAGAACCATGTTCTCTATATTTTGTTAGTATAGTTCGAAGGGACCTATTGACTTAGACGATTCTTTGTTGAGATATGTTCATGATATTTGGGAAAGTTGGATTCGATCCAAGACATACGAAGAAATCAAAGCTTGCATGAAGGAGCCAGATGAAGTTTGTTTGGCTGATCCATGATCTTGTTTGTATCTAGTTATGTTGTTGTAATTATTATTTTTGTTGTTCTATGTTGTTGAAATTTATCGTGGTTGAATTATGTTGTTGTTTCTATTGAGGTCGAATGTGATTTAATGATAGATTTTTCTCTTTCATGTGTACTGAGCACATTCAAATCATAAAATCTAAAATAGCGTAAAACCTTTTTGGATTATATAATCCGAACAAAGGGAAAATGTAAATTTCAGAGGGTACTCAAGAGGTGCGGAGGGTGGAAAAAGAATTTGTCTAATATTTTACATGCTAATAACAAGGAGTCAATTAAATCTTGCTTATTTATAATATTAAGGCCATCAGCTCAAAATGGGCTAGCCTAATTCATTTGAGACGTCTACTTTTTTATGTTAACCCTTCAGTTCCTATAATAAGAGTACTTTAGTAATTCCGAATTCGAAAGAAATCTAAGTAAAGTCAGACAAATCTTTTTATTGTTTAACCAATTTTAACATAAATATGTCAAAACATAAATAATTTGACATGCCCCTTATATTCAATTAATCTAATCTATTCAAAATCGAATTTTATTACTGCATATTCAAAGATACATTCACGATACTATTTTTGTGGATGTTTGGACTACCCTACCTAGCTAAATCGACTCTTATGATAATGAGGTTACTTGTATAAACAATGGAGTCCATGATATATTTCTGGCATCGGAAAAAAAACTTTTATAGTTTCTACGTGCGTGTAAAATATTCCTTTTATCTTTTATATAGTAATTTCTCTTTAGGCATCTAGCGAGTGTCGAACGGTAGTTAATTACCGTTCAAATCACTTTTTAAATTTGTTTAACCTATTTAAAAAGTATTGAACAGAAATTAACTACTGCTTTCGATAGGTGCATGTGAGAAATTGCTAAATGCTTAAATAACAAATATTTGGGAATTTCCCTCCTTTCAAATAACTCAAATACATGTAAACCAACTCAATTTGAAGCAATGACGAACATTCCTTTCAAACAAGTGAGGACCACATAACTGAAGAAAAAGCATACTAGCACTATTGAGTAAATAGGCAAAAAAAATCCTGAAATTGTAAATTCTTGCAAATACCCCTTTGAAATTAGAGAAAAGGCAGAAACCCCATTGAGCAGTTGAGAAGAAGAGAAGTAAGGAACACAAACAAATATATTTTGTTTTTCGGAGAAGATTCACTACAAGAAAGTAGTGTTTTTTCCTACAAAATTTTCCTAGGAATTTAAATTCCTAGGAAAGCAGGATGTTTACCGACGAAAAATTTCGTCGGAAAGCAATTTCTGACAAAATGGGTTGAATTTCGTCGAAAAGCAGATAAAATTCGTCGGTAAGCATACGCCTAGTTGACCGTTGAGCATTGCCTTTATTTCCTCGGAAAGTCGTCGGTAACACACGCGCTTATTTCCTCGGAAAACCGTCGGTAACACACGCGCTTATTTCCTCGGAAAGCACCAAATTTTCGTCGGTAAGCGCGCTAGGTGAACGTTGGATTAATTGTACCGTTGGAAAGCAGTACCGTTGGATATAACCGTTGGCAAGCATATTGGAATTGGAATGGCAGTATATATATACCAAACTTCTTCATTTCTTCTCCATTCCATACAATTATTTCTTCTCCATTCCAAACTTCTTCATTCTAATTCATTTCTTCTCCATTCCATACAATTCATTTCTTCTCTCCTTCATTCTTATTGTAATCTTCTTCATTCTTATATTACCAAACTTCATTTATTTAATTTATTTTCTCTCAATAAACTTATTATCTCAAATTATTATCTCATATTATACACCATATAAATATCACTTATTCTCTCTATTATATATAACACACAATTTCTTTCTCAATCTCACACTCTACCATCAAATTCAATCATTCTCACTCATTTTTTTTTCTCAACTTCTATTTTATCATCATATTTTTATTTTATTTTACTCAAGGTTATTGTTGCTACTACTCAAGGTTGCATTTATATTTTTTGAGGTTAGTTTTTATATTTTATTTTAAATTGTTAGAAAAAAGAAAGTCATGGTTATTAGTAATAAAAATGTTACTTAGTAAAAGAAGTGTAGTTTGTAGAAAATAGTTGGTAAAAGTGTTACTATAATTATTTATAAAAATATTAGTTAGTAAATGTATTTTTTTTTAAAGATGATATTAATTAAAAATGGTGTTAGTTTATAATAAAAAAAGTGTTAGCTTGTAAAAAAATTGTAGTTTAGTAAAAATGTTTTGTTTTTTTAAAAAAATATTGATATTGATTTTATTAATTATGTTGTATTATTTTTTGTAGTTTCTTGCTTCGGATCCATTTTAAGGTTGGTGTTGTTGCTGCAGCTGCTGCTTGGTTTTTTTTCATCCACTTGGTCGTTCATCGTCTAATTATTTGAGGTTGGTATATATGTTCTACTTATTTTAAATTGCTACAATGGTTTGACTAGGAATATGTTTAAAAAGAAATATGTATAAAATTAAGTTTGTTAGAAAAAGAAAGATGTATAAAAAATTTTGTTAGAAAAAGAATGTAAATTAGTAAAGAATATGTGAATTAGTGAATTAGTTGTTGTAATGAATAGATATGTTACACAA